>RDPX01000036.1:1740448-1766786 GCA_003991215.1 Morbakka virulenta | reverse complement strand
TGCTAAATGCCTTCTCATCATTGATGATATTGCCTGGTAGGGCCAGCTTGCTGAACTTAGCCTCATTGAAGGGGGCAAATCCTGCCCTATCAACTTTGGCAAAATTCAGATATGTGAGCTAATTTGATGTGTAATTTTCTGCAGTGGACATCCTAAAGTGATCACAGTTGGCAAGTGGTCTGATGAAAGCATGGTTTTCATCTGCCATGTAAGTGAAGTTATGAGAGAGGCACTGACAATGCTGATACCTGTTGAGCTGGTGCAGGAGGCCATTAGGTGTATTGGCACCACTTCATTAAGGATGCCCATAGTGGATTGATTGACTTTTTCTGCAACAAATTCACCATGGGGATCATGGTGGGGGTTGAGGGGGGTTGAAGATATCACTAATTGGCCTTTGGACACAGATGAGGACAATGTTAAGTTGAATGTTGTCTTTATATGAGTAGGTGCCTAGCAATTCATTGAAGGTAAATAGTCTTAGTACCCCTTCTCTTAGAATTAAAAATACACTAGATCTTTTCAAAGTTGTAGGTGATTGTCTAACTCACTCATCAAGTTTTTTTTAGGCCTGTGGAGACTATACAGTGCAGAGCAAAAAACAAGTGGAAACACTATGGTATTCCACAGAAGAATGGTGAAATTATATCATCAAGGTGCCTTGGCTAGAATTCATTTTTTGTTGCCAATAATTTGATCATTGGATGGACAGATTTGAAATGTTAACACAAGAGCATGCATAAGGACAAGGCAGTTTATGTTAGCTTAGATATCTCACGATAGCATGGAGCATTGGATATAACCATAAAACAATGTAGTAAAGTATTCATTCTCAACTTGGAAGTAAAAAGCAGAAATGTAGACAACAACCTTTTATATCCAGTACTCCCTCAAAATCTACTTTTCTTCAACCTGACAAAAGATAAAGATAAACCATGTACTTGGCATTATGGACCAGTATACCTTCAGGATGAATGCCCAGGAAGAAAAGAAAAGTATTTATTATGTAAGGAAAATAACCACTATGAAAAAACTTGTAGATTAAAAAAAACAAGGTAGAGGACCCAGGGAAGAGAAAACAGTGAAGGCCTATGAATCAGATGGTAGTGGAGATAATTTGGAGTACACGACAAATTGATGATTGAAGTTCTTGCCTTTGTCATATTTCACACCAACAATGTAAGAGAGATGATTTACTTTGTAAATTTTTTGAAACAACATCCTTTTGAATATGACAACTGCCCAGAAGTGTAGAAACTATAGTATGGATAATCAGTTTATACATATAAGTGTTTACTTGTCTTTCAGGAAACTGGACAAAAAGGTGATGGCAGCTTCAAAAATGTCAAATTTGTAAAGTAATTCCCATTTCTTGGAAGTGAAGAGATAAGGATAATGCAGCAGGGAAATAGGAACTAGGCCATAAAAGATTGAAATGTTATGGGATATTTACCATAGAGATGTTTAGGAACAATGTAAAATAGGCTAATGTTTGTGAAGGAGAATGCAAGACACTTTATTGGTCACCTTGATGCACTAAGACAACTTGTAATACATTGTTAGAACTGTTAAAATGGAATTTGACTGGCTTAAAAGCTTAGGAGTAATTTGGAAGATGATGAACCAACTGACTGGTGTCACCCAATTCCACCAGTTCCAACACCTGGTGAAGAATGAAGGTCATATATTGATGTAACAAAGCTATACAAGAACATAAATGAAAATATTATGAAATGCCAAACAGTCCAGAGGTTATTAGCAGTCACATCTCGACAAAGAGTCTCAGTTCATTTGTACATTTACCACACCATTTGGGTGACAGTGTCAAACCCACTGTACTTTTGGATCAGCTTCACTACCTTAAATTTTCACCAAGGGGCCAGATGGTATTATTGCTGGATTACCTGGAGTTGTGAAAAATGTGGACACTTTCTTATTTATGGTGAGAATAACCAGACATAGGGTACTAAGGTGACAAGCATACTAAACATACTAGTTGACAATGGTGACACTTAATGGAGAAAAATGTATATTCACACAGAGTTCCATTGAGTTTTGGGGACACAGTATGTCATCAAATGGTATTTTACAAAGTCAACAGAAATTAGAGGCTGGTAAACATTTCAGTACACCAATGAACTATAGTGATTTTTGGGAATTGTACAGCAGCCAACAAAGTTTGTCTGGACTTGGCATTGGCTTAAGAGCCTTTGAGAGACTTGCTTAGTTGGAAGTAATATTTTATCTGGAATGCAAATCACTATAAAGCTTTTGACAACATAAAAGAGGAGTTACTCAAACCAGCAGTACTGGCTAATTATGAACCATCTCATGCAACGAAACCTTGTACTGATGGAGTTATTGGTAATTAATAAAAGGTAACAATACACCAAAAGGTTGATAAAGAATGGAAACTTGCCAATTGTGCTTCAGGTTGTTTGTCACTATCAGAACAGAACTACACTTAAGTTGAACTAGAAATGTTGGCCATTACTTGGGGTTGTTTCAGAATGTCAAAATACTTAAAAGGACTCACAATCTTACATTTCAAACAGACCACAAACCATTGGTGCCAATACTGAAGTATCACCCATTAATTGCAATGTTGCCAAGAATACAATGACTTGATATAAAGTTGTTGCATTGTCAATTTCATACTAAACATATTCCAGAAAAAAGTCATATTGATATTGATACACTGTCACAATGTCCAATGGAGCAACCAACAAAATGAGAATGAATTGGTTGAAACTGAAGTATCAGTTGATATTGATGTCATCATAGAAGGATTCCTGGCCACAAAAGAACATTGTGAGGAAATTTGAAAAGAAACAACAAACAATTCAATGTTGATAACATTGATGGATAAATACTGCCTGGTACAGCCAGAAAGACTTAGTGCATGTTTGCTAAAGTTGCTGTCATATTGGATTTATTATTGTGATATTGCCATAGTCAATTGACTCATTTTATACTTGAACCATCTTATCACTCCCAGAAAAACGTGACAAGACATATTGATAATAAAGACCATGTATTTCTCTTACAATAGCTATTACTTTGAGGCCAATGAGAATATTTACAATATAATTTCCTTCCCTGAATCTTGTTTCTCTGTTGTCATTCCTTTCAATAGAGCTCACTTTGAATCTTTTAGTTGTCAGTACCACTTATCACTATTGTTACCATTTACTTTTATGATCCTCAGGTCATATAATTATTTTTTCTCCAGTATTCTGCATTCTTGCTATTCTTTCTTTCTTTTCCTTCTTTTAAGATTGAGTTTTAATGGTTGCTGTTGAATAATTTTAAAGGATTTTACAAAACCAATATAGACACATATTGCAACTCTCCCCAAGTGTATTCCATTTATTTTGGTAGCTAAAATTCATTGCTGCTATTTTTCGCTTCTGATATATAATCTATCCCCACCATTATATTTTTATGTCTGATTGCATGAGCATTATATCTACTTTTCCTGCCAAGGCCTGCACGCCTGTTCCTGACTTTTCAATAAATGGATTAGATTTGTACTTGTTTTTTAGCATTCATGTCAGTTCAACTTGATGCATAATTTTGTTTATAGAAAAATACAACACTTTTATCATTGATAGTTGTTGATAAGATAGAGAAGCTTCATGCTTAGGAAATTACCATACCTGAATCAAATTTACTTTCTATGGTAGGTGGAGTTTTTAGTTATCTTAATATTATAGTTTAGAGATTTTAAAAGCCAATAGATGGTTTTGAACAGACCTCTGGTGCTCACTTTGACCCGATGTTGCTTTTTTCTTGGGGTTTTTTTTTTGAAGTTGCAACCCTTTTACTCTTCTTAAAAAGCATGGTTCAGGTCATGCACTCAAAAAATTTGTCAGAGTTTGGAATTATATTTGTTGTTATACTGTTTCCAAAACAGGAGTAAACCAGTAGCTGGTAAAGTATTTTTGATTTTCGAGACATGTTACTCAGGAATTTAGTTTGTGTTGGATGTTGATAACCGAATCAAATTTTTCTTTGTTTCTAAATCCTGATCAATATATTGACCTACTCTTTACTTTTGGTTGAAGTCCACTGATTGAGAGAAATTTTGCAGTTAGTAATCTCATACTATTACACGTATCACACTGAAAGCTCTGCTGCATACAAGAATTAATCATGTGACAGTATTCTGGATTTTGGAATCATATGGTCAAAGTCACACCTGTGACCCCACACAGCTTCTCCTAAGCTCCTATACAGCCTTTTCTTTTGCATTAAAAGCATTTCCTCAGCATGTAACAATTCTTACCACTGAATTAGAATAATAAAATAAAGATAAAAAAGATGTTTTTTGACACTCAACATTTCCACCAATCTTATAGCACACAATTTTAAGCACATCACTTCAAAATGAAAAATAAGATAAATCGTTTCTTTGGTGAACCTGATAGATATGAGAGTATTACTCTGGGTACTAGGCTCATCATTATCACACATCACTAGGCTCATTTTTTCATTAATTTCCTCTGGTGTAACTTGGCAGCAAGTTGTTGCTAATGCTGCTATTTTGTGCCTGACCTTATTGGAAGTCAGCAGACAAGTGCACTGTTGTTTTGGTCTCTGGAAAAAAAGGAATAAACACCCTCGCTCTGAAATAACTATTGAGTGCTGATCATTGTTGACAAGTGTTAAAGCCTACAGTGCTTTAGAGATGGCTCAATTTTTAATTTCTTTTAACAGACCAGTTTTTCTGTTAATATTGCTGTAGGGGTATAGCTTTTTGAAATTGAAGTCCATGATAAAGGAAAAGGACACTCGTTTTGTTTTTGTTTAAAGACTTGAAAGTTAAAATAAGGTCGAAATAATACACCAGAAAAAGACTTATGAGCACGTATTTGTTTAATAAGCTACTATACTTCTATCCAGATCAAGAGTGATACAAAATCTTACTTAACAGTTTATTTAATTCAACAAACCATGTACCCTAACTTGGAACAGTACATATCAAGGATTAGCAACTTCATTCTTTGAACACCTGGTAAAACTACTGACTTGTGAGGGTTTTTTTGGCTTTTCAAGGTGCTCATTTCTGCAGGAGTCTTTTATTCAGACGGTCATAATTTCAGAAATTCAAAAAAGCAATTTGTTTATGAGATTAGTTATTCATACAGTGGTTAGAGCTTTTTAATACCTGCTGAAGTATTGTTTTACTTTCAAAACGTTGTCAGACTTTTTATAGCTTTTTGTTGATGTAAATGGTTTTACACTTAGAAGCGCTTTCGCTTTCACAGTCATTTTTATCTATTGGTATTAATTATTTATTTCAGCTTTACTAAGAAATAGCTGGCACATTTCAGCCAGAAATTGTGTAATATATCAAGCTCCAATGTTTTAATTTTTTTAATAATAGAGAAAGGAGGCAGCATGTTGTTTCGGTATGACCAGATTTCTTGTAAGTGTAAGGCAAGTGATATTGCATTGATTTTCCTTGGATGGTTCTTTGTGTAATGTTAAATCCTGTAGTAGTGTTCAGTTATATGTAAATTTTTATTTATTGTTCTCGATGAATTGTTTTCAAAGTCTTGTTTGGAAATGAAGGCATATTAAAGGAAATGCAACCTTAATTCTCGATGGATATACGCTTCTACGCCGTGTCCTTGACAATCACAGTTGGTTTGACCAATGTTTAGCGATGTAGGTAGCAGCTGGTGTTAGTTCGTCAGACCTCTGCATCTGCGGCCAAATGCAGACCATGCAACACCTATTTAGCTGCCCAACCGCCCCGAACTGCCAACCAGAGGATGGGTATACACCGAGTCAAGACTATGCAAATAAACGCAAATAGTTCCAAAATAGATACCGTAATGCCACAGAGTTGTTTGAAGAGAATATTTAATCTTTTATTTTGGAAACTATTTGGAAACATTCCGAGTAACTATAGACAATAAAAAAATATATACATATGTATATGTATGTATATATATGTACATATGTATATATATGTATGAATATGAGTATGTATGAATATATGTATGTATGAATATATGTATGTAAGTAAGTAAGTAAGTAATTATGTATGTATGTATTTATGTATTTTTACGTATGTAGAAAAGTAGAAGACTTATACTTATGCCATTTTTTTATTGTTATAGCCATGAAGTTTATGATTTTCTGTCAGTTTTTGTTGTTCTGAAATAATAATAGCTTTAGGATGTCGCAGGTGTTCTATATAGTTTTTTGATGATAACAAAAAGACCGGAAGGGAAAAGTCAGCGTGTTTTCGGCCTGCGATAGGATATATATCGGGCTGCAGGTGCGGTGGCTACACGTTCCGCTAACTGACTATGCTTGCGCAGCCAAAATCAAGATGGATAAACAGTGTGTTGAAATTGTTACTCATCATGGCATGCAATAGCAGTGTTATAGCCACAATTGTTGTGAATGTGATACGTTGGTTTATTTCAAGGTTGAAATAAATATCTGCTGAGAGTAGAATTAGCCACTAGAGAAAGACTGCTGTCATTTTTGTTGGTTTCGTAATATTTTGTTACACTTTGAAATGGAAAGAGCTCTGATGATGTATTTTTTCTGATTGTAGCGAATACTCTGAATACCACTTTTGCCAGATAAATTGATATGTATATATATATATTTATAATTTACATATACAAGTAAATTATAGTTTGTTTCCGTTCAAAGGGGTTTCATATAAATCTGTTCGTGACATTCAAATACCCGACGGTGAATCACTGAAGGGGCATAATAATGACACCATAAATAGAAACAAAATTGAATTGCAATAGAATTTTTCCTGTTAGAGGAACGGTCTTAAACATTTTATATTTTGATAATCAACTTTAATTTTTTTCCCATTACTTCAATGCTCTTCAAAATTGCAACCATTCTCAAATGTAGAATGGGAAAATTATCCTAATTTTGAACGGATTTACCTACTTTTAACACCCGGAGTAAATATGAAACACACATATACTGAAAGTTTACGGAAAGGATACCTGCAGTGCACGAACGGCCACAAACGGCCACAAACCTAACTTGTGATAATATCATTTTATTTCACGATGGAATCGATCAGCATTCTTTCGTAGCCAATTATGCAAAATTAGGAACAAGAGAAATTAAGGGTGTTTTTAAAGAAGATTGCTACGGATTGCTACAGATCCGTCTACTCAGCTTTTGTCTACCTCCGTCTGTGAACAGGAAATTGAGAAAATTTTGCTCCTGCTCAATGGAAACAGCCTTCTTCCGCAGGTCTGGGAGAGCAACAGTTTCAAAAACTGGGGTGAAAGTCATCTCTTTCGTTTCAGCAGGACCATTTATAAGAGAGTAGCGTCGGTTTAAGAGCGGTATATTTTTTTATTTTAGTAATGAAACTCTTGAGATCAGAGAGCTATACCTTTCTTACCTGTTGTGGATTGCCTTAATGCATTCTGTGAAATAGTGGATGATTACCAGAAGATTGCTTAGAACTAGCATCGTGCATAGACCGCACATACTTTCGAGACCATCCAAGCAGAGGTCGGGGTTGAGCAGTTCCACAAAGCTTTGGTCCTGATACCTGGGCTGCTGATGATCAAGATCTTAATGGTACACATAAGACAAAAAGTAACTTGGTAGAAGGGTCCCACAGTAAATTTCAGAAAGCACTCCCAACTTATCGTTGCAACATATGAAAGCTTTTAGCGGCATTGCAGCACAGGAGCAATAAAATCGATAACCAATAACACAAGTCAGGGCTGGTCGTATGAATGTTCGGCAGCCAATCAGTAACACTTCTAAACGAAATCAAAACTGTATTAGTTGAATTGTAGAATGATACCAAGATTGCATCGAGAGATAAGAACTGAAATTTTATTTGACTTCCATAGCATTTCACATAAAGGACCATAAACCAGAAAGGGAAGATGCAAACGCTGAGGATCAAGATGACGGGCACTGTCGTGGTTTATTTTACCATCCATTTCGAAATGAAATGGATGTACGTATGTATGAGTGGATAATGTGTGATACATTTACATACACATACACACACACATATATATATATAAATATATATATATACACATATATATATATGTGTGTGTGTAATTTGTTAGACCTTAATAATGGGTACGGAACAGCCCGGTGGACAAAATATATTTTGAACCAACGGCGTTATGGACATTAATGTATTGTGGACGTAATGGAAAGTGAACGAAATCGTCGTAAACAATTTCTCTTGTAAGCGCTCAGCGTATCAGGACCTTAATTAGCATTGTTCCCATCAGTTAAATTACACACCTTTTACATGCTACACATAATATCAGACAATATAAATATACCTTGTGTAAGAAAATAGCATCATATTAATGTTTACTAAATACAGAAGAATTTTACTCTCATTCTACTTTTTCAAGGACTTTAAGTGAATAATCTAATGAAGAAGCAAGTAGAAGTAAGCAGAAGTTAATTACATGTGTGGGATTCCAAGTCCAATATCTTAACCAATTCTGTCGTAAAGCCATTGCTGGCAAAGAAGCCAGTTCTAGTATTTAGCCCTTTTTAGGGGGATATTGGTTATTGTTTAATACCAGAAATGCAGTCACCGTTGTGGATACAGGCCTGGATTTCACAATAGCCATTCCTTTTTTTGATAGCAACTTTTAATGACAGCTCCTTTTAATATAATTTTCTTTCAGGTACCACAACTCATTTTATGCTACTTTAGTTGTAGAAATGGCACTAAGAGAATCAACAGAAGATCCACATGAAAAAACTAAGCTCATAGAAGCAGAAGATGACAATTTAGTGGCATACAAAGAAGGAAAATCTGGAGATGAAACCCAGATTACCTTACTAGAAATAAGTCACTTGCATGATCCTAATAATGATAATGAAGACATTTCATTTACTGCTAGTAAAGACGAGCAAAATGTTTTGTCCAAGGTTTTGTCTGATGATGTTGATACACCTCAGACGCCGTTGATTGATGGAGAGCAAGAGAGGGAGTTAAACAAGGAAGCAAAACAAGAGGGTAAGTTTTAATTGAGTGTTTGGCCATAGGGTATAAAGAGATTATTACTGCACTAAGGAACCGATGTATAATTTTTATTATTTTGAATTGTTTTTGTAGATGTTGGACGTACCAAATATTCTACTGTGACTTTTGCTGTAAAACAAAAAAAATGTTTCATTTCCTTTCTGTATTTACCAGCGCCTTTTATCTTCTTGCACTTTTATGCTTTCTCCATTTTTGTGCATATTTTGTGTGACAGACCGGAGGTAAGGATCCTTTTGATTGGAAATGTGGTATCAACAAGTGAAGGATCTGACGAGTAATTTTTTCAGGTTACTGGTCAGTTTAGGGCACATTTAACAAAATTCTGCAGTCGGCGATAATTTTTATTTTAGCTGAACATTTACTGCTATCTAGTGGGTGCTTTGGAAAAGAGCTACAGAAAGAAATAGGCACTAATCAAGCTGCTTTTAGGCGTTATAGATCCTGCAACGAGCAAATCGTCTATCGGAGAATCATCATCAACCAGTCTCTTGAGTTGAACAGTCTCATAATCAGGTCATTAACACATACAGTAATTTTTAAAAGCTCTGAAGAGAACTTACCTTTCATCGGCAAGGTAAGCTAGCTTAATCCAAGCAAGTTATGTCAACGCTTTTCCGTCACTGTCCAAGAACCCGACGAACTGTGTTAAAGCCGAAATTGAGTACACGTTTTTTAGTATCTTGCCTAGAATGAAGTAAGGATGCAAGCTTCCACCGTTAGTCTTTATGAGATGCATTAATGCCAGTTTAAAAAACTGTATACTCTCCACAATCTGTGGTCGCCTAAGTAACTTTCAAACCATGACTTTGCTGATACGTTAGCTTTTCTTGAAAATAGATGTACGACAATGCAAAAGTTGATTAGTAGCCTCAACATTATTACACAGCATGTCAGACTTCGTGTAAGCATAAAAAAGACCTAACTATGGAAGGTTGCCTGCCTGGAACCTGATGGTATTGATTTGGGAGGTGACAAATTAGAAAAAGTAGATTGCTTCACTTAGTTAGGGAGTATTCTTATTATGGATGCGAAGATCAAGATTGATGTTAAATGCAGGTGTAGAAAAGGAACTGGAACATTAAAAAAGGTACAATCTGCCTGTTACTTGAAGAAACGACATCAAAACAAAGGCTTTTCCAAGTTATTTTGTTTATTTTTTTGTAATTGTTTGTACTTTTGCTGCCGATACCTGCTACAGAATCGCGTTCGTAAGAGTCAACAATATGGAAATACTCTAATATTTTAAGAGCACAAGGGTTAGTAGTGATATCAAGTGATGCGGTCTACAATCTGCTGAACACGAGCTTCGCCTGCATGACATCAAACTTCAAAAACTGCTATCAGCTATACTTCAGTTGGACGAAAAAGCTGATGCGGAATACAAAGATAACGTAACGATCCACAGTTATGGAAGGTCTCAGAAAACGCGGAACGAAACTGCCATACTTAATTAAAGAACAGAAAGAAATGGAAGAAAATGACGCTCCGCTGAAAACTTACAAGACCAGTGTGGTAAAGTAAGTTAAAATTGTTGATTGATTGACTGATTGATACGAACCAAAAACACAGTGGAAAAGCGGACGCTGGTAAAAGAATAAAAGATCCTAAACTGCTACAGCACTTAGATCTTTAATTTGAAAGAAATATTTGTTTTTTTGATGAACTGATAGGTAACTTATTGGCCCTCAATATTCATTTTTACTGTATGTATATCAAAACTTTACTTGGCTTTTATAGTTGTTTGCATTGTAACATAGTAATAGCATATTGTTCTACGTTATCTTTTCAAACGAAGGTATTGATATCAGTTGCTGTTGGGATACATGATCACTTCAATGGAATATTTTTTACTTATGCCAAGGACTTTTTATTTTACGTGAAATCTAGCCCATTTTGAATGACCAATCATGAATGTACTCTGTGTCTTTAAGCCATCTATTTCAACAGTAATGGTGAAAAGTTACTTCGCCCACCACATTTTTGATGCCTATTTATTTGTCTATGCAATTGCAGTTGAATGCGTTTGAGTAAAGTCGAGTAGCATCCTTATATTATCTTGGTTTTCATTTGCATGCATGTAATAGATTATTTACTTTTAGATTCCACTCATTGTGAAGAGGAAGGCGTCCAACCGATCGTAGCAGGAAAAAGTGACAAGACACCAGAGCAAAGTTCTGTGTACGTTTCACAAGAGAGATCCGAGGAAACAAATATAGAAAACAGTTCTCTTTTTGATGCAGGAAAATCCGAACTATTAAAACCAGATGAAAACACAGCAGAAGCCAACAAATCAACTTCAGAAGTGAATGGCTCCGACAAGGGCTCGAAATCGCGATCGGATTCCAAAGGAAAAACAACTCATCTTCAACTTCCACATTCAAATGAAAAAATAGGTAAAGGGAAGAAGAAACCTAAAAAACAAAAAGTTTTTAGCTTAACTTCACCAAGTAACTTATCACCAACCAGTCCATCGTCCCATAAAGAAGACAGAAAACCCAAAGGTACAGTGTGTTCTCTATTTTGGGAAATGAACTTTATTTAGTTTTTACTTGCATTCATGCAGACCATTCAATATAAGAATTACCGACAATATTTCCCCCGTCTTAAAATTGACCTCCTTCTCTCCCCTATTTTATAGTCATCTGGATCTCCAACCTGATTGACCCAGAGTTTTTTTGCAATCATTAGACCCTTTAAAAGGCTATCACATTGTCGGTTTGCTGATGACATTATGTGAAATTGTCATTCGGTTCACCTTGGAAAAATGTGCGTGTTTCAAAGTTACCATGATCATTTACATAATCTTCATCAGCAACACATTCAATGCAGTTAGTATTATTTTACCAGGAGACTTTTAAATTCTGGGTTGACGTCTGGTTGGGGTTTAGTCTGCCTTATGGTGAGAAGGGGTCCTTTACCCTTGATTTGCAGCCCTCGTAGGGATGGTTTGTCGATAAAAGCAACGGTGGTAGTGTCACCTCATCACCACCCTTATTTTATCAGGAAAGTATGAAGTATGAAATGTGGAGTGACCCTCCCCTAATATCACCCCGTTAACCATAAGGCTCAGTTAGTCATCATGCTCATGGTCTGCGTCTAGGTGTTGGTTTTGGACCTCTAATTTCATTTTTTCTATGGCAAGTCAAATCAAACAAATGGCACCCATCACCTGGTGGACTAAGGGTTTGTATAGAAATGCCAGTTCCAAGACTGATTCCAGATCCGAGAGTGTAGACTCGAGAAATGTTGCTGCTGCCTCTACACAAAAAAAGCTGTTATTTTTTGCTTTCAATAATGGCAGAGATCTTTGCTCCAATTTTTCTTTTGGAAAAGGTGCCTTTTATTCTGACTATCTTCATATTCTTGTGTTTTGTGAAACAAGGCTTAATGACAATGTCAATATTAGTGATCTTCATGTTGACGATTATTTACCTCTGTTTCTATAGACTCTACTACTCATCTTCATAGCCTTTCTATCTATGCTTGACAAAGCCACCCAGCTGTTAAAATAGAGGAGCTTGAATCTAAAGATTAGCATTCATATTGCCTCTTCTTTAGTCCGTCTTTTTTCTATTATTTTTCCTATAAAATAAAGTTGACTCATTGTAATAGGACTGATAGACCTTGAGACGTTACTTGCAAGTTCCCACTTGCACGGTTTTTTTTGTGGAGCTTGTTGATTTTTTCACATGATTTCTTGGTTTAGAATAAGGAGAGCTTTTTCTTTTATGGCTCATTTTGCTTATGTTGTAACGCGTACATTTTTATCTCTTACCTTCCTTTGGGTCATATGGATATCTTGTTGTCACAGATGAGGTTAAGACAACTGTTTCAAGTCTTGTTGAGAAGGCGACTGAAATGCATTCGGACAATTTTGTATGGTATTCCTTGGGATTCAGGGTTTAACAAATCGGTCTCTGATGCTCCAACTAAATTCATACAGTGGGTTCAGGTTGGTATTGAAACATTTGTATCCAGTGGTAGTTACAAAGGCAAACCCAATTCTCCTCCATTGTTCAAAACTAATTTTTCCTGTACTATTGCTGATGATTTTTCTACCATTGGTCATCACAATTATTTCTCTGTACACTTTTCAAAGGTGATTGAAATGGTGTGTCTAGGGGTTTTTTTCCTGACGAGCCAGCATTGTTTGTGAACAAAGGATTTCTTATGCTAAATGATGCTGTGGTAATCTTGTAAGTCGAGATTTCTTGAAGATTTACAATACGTATAAGGAAAAGTCTGGTAAAAGACATGCTGTAGCCTTGAATGTTTCCAACATCTATGCTGATAACACTATCAAGTACTCTGGTATTGACCACAGGGCATCTCACAGGAACAAGTCACTTGTGGAAGATTTAGAGTCTGACCTTAAGATTGTCAGAGAATAGGAAAAATGTGGCCGGTTTTTTTCATTGCTGGAAAAATGCAGCTAATGTCGTTTGATAGGAGGAGGGTGACTCCTTATCTCCCGCTAATATTCATGAGATTTTATTCTAGTCTTAACCCTGGTGTTCTCGCTTCTTTCATGAGGAATGCACATCAACGCGGCTGCCTGTGTTGTTATTTTCTGCTGATCTTTCTTGGGGCTCTTACATTCAATCTGTTGGCAAGTCTTTTCTTTAAAGGCTTGGTTCTTTGTATCGTACCAGAGAGTACTTTAGGCGTGAGCCCGTTCTGTATCCAATAAATGTATATTCCGTCCTTAAATGGCACTGTTGTTGCATATGGAGCGTTGCCCTCTTGAATAAATTTTTTGTTCTTCATTGAGCTCGGAGACTCCTGCTGCTGCTCTTCAACCCTTGCCCAATCAACTAAATGTGGCTTGTCTTACTCTTTTTTAGCTATTGTCATGTAAAGTGTTCCAATGAACTTTTCTCGTAGGTATCCACCTCAGTTTGTTGGAACGTCATTTCTCTCACCGTCTTCATCTTTATGCAGTTGTTGCTCCACGTTATTATAAACCTCTCTATTATTTTGATTTTTTTTCTCAAACGGCTAGATCGTGGAGCTTTCTGTCCTCGGAATGCTTTCCTCTCTTATGTGACTTGAATATATTTAAGCTTAAGGTTGTCTCTTTTTCCTTGGGCTAACCTTTTTTCACTGTCGTTTCTTCATAGTTCTATACATTCTGTGGGTTTATGTATTGTGTAGTTTTTAACCAGAAAAGGCGAAAAATCTTATGAGTCTGTACCATTCTAAGATAAAACTGAAATTAGTAGGCTTACGTTGAGAGGAACAGGTCACATTACAGAATTCAAACCGGAGTAAACAACTTTATTTTACTATAAAATATAAATCTTGTCACATGGACCTTGCCAGAATGCAAGCTTATGGAATGGCCGACATTTGGAGACCCCTTATTAACTGCAAAGTAGCGTGGACTTCCTCCCCCCCCATTCGTGTCAGATAAACCATTGGCAGACAGGCAATGCAGATTGTGGTTCCCTTGTTTTGCCTTGATCTTCAAACGGGAAGTCCAAGTGTAGTTTACATGTTTTCTTGATATCTGGTATGATGGTATGATACCACACTTTTGAAATAGAATTCAAATAATTTGTGTGAAAAAAAACCTTTTGTCTTTTGAAAACCATAGGTGATATAATGATTATTAAATATTTGAAATCAGCATAAAAAACTATGATAGGAGCACCGTGAGAGATGCTCTAGAAATAATTTTTTTGACTGGTGTTATTTATGCTTGTACTAGTATCCCTTAGTTACTCTGCACAATTCCAAGCATGTAAGCTATAATGAAATGTTTAAGAAATATTATTTTAATAAAAAAGAACTACTTAGTACACTACAATACCATCTTGCTTAAGATTTTATGCTACTGAATCATAACTGTTTTGAGCCGAAAAAAATACTTACCCCCACCAGGACGGATACTCCCTCTACTGTAATGGACAATCATGCCACCAGAATTGCATGTGTGTCAATTTTTGCTGGTGAAGTCCCTTTTCGGATGAGATGAATAACTTTGAATAGAAGTAATAACATTTAACATCAGTCAAACTAATGCCCCTTTAATGTCCAAGCAAAGGTATTTGAGTAGTATGCGGTCTAATACCTTAATTATAGTACAAGTAAATTTCTATCATTGCAATTTTCACTGTCAGCATACATATTATTTGCATTTTTATTTTACACTTTATCTTTTTTCGTGGACGTTAGCTATCAATGTTGCAGTTTTTGTTAAAGAAGGAAGTGCAAAATTACTTATGCTGGAAAGGGGGAAGCAAACCTTGGCAGAAGAAATTAGGAGGATAATGATCGACACATTGGGTCTTCCTTCAATTGCATCCAGTGTGTTTGCTGTCTGGCTTGTGTCACCATTTTTGGGTAAGTAACAGATATTAGTTACTACATGTTTTAGAACATAGTTCTTTAGATTTAATTGCAGACTTACGAAAAAAGGTCTTGTCACGCTCTGGGTTCTTAATTTTTCAGAACGTTCATCTTTTAATTATAGACGGCAAATGTATTGTACAAATTCACTCTGTAAACAGTCAGAGTCAAATTTGAGAATGAATTACAACTAACACCGATCAAATTGGACAAAGCACGACCAACAAAACTAGCATAAATTGTAAAATAAAAAGCAAAAAGGAAAGTTTTAAATGGATCAAAAGGACATAGAAGCAAAAATCTTTGCGTGACCAATATACAGTCAAAAGGAAAGAACCCGGTGTGGACCAACATGGAACTCATCAGTGGCTAAGATGCGATGGACTTAAAACAGAGGCTGAAGAATTCAACATGCCAGGGCAGGACAAGAGTCTTTTCACAAGTATTTATTGAGACGGTATAGTAAAGAATGGGGGAAACGCTATGTGCAGACTATGGTACGACTATGCGAACACCAAAGGTAGACAATTGATAATCTAGTTGCAGGATGCTCTATACTTACTCTTAAGGAATACAAAGATCGATATGATTAAGTGGGACAGTACCTACACTGGAAAATATGCCAACACCATGATGCTTGACATGCCGAGAACTGGCACGAACATCACTCAGAGCCAGTCCTCTACGACTTAAGTGCAGCAGATGTGAAAATTTAAGGGTAGAATTCTACGGGTTGTAGTACCAGGCATGAAAAATAAAGTTATTGAAAATTATATCAAATGGAACGAAGGACATACTACCTTGGGTGACATATGGTAGAACTGTGCTATTGCAGAAAGATGCAGCCAAGGAAAATGCAGTTGAAAATTTTAGACCAATTACTTGCTTGTCACTCATGTGGAAGTTAATGACTGGTATAATATTAGAGGAGATGTAGTGCTTTCTTTCTACTCCCAGAGGAGCAAAAAGGTGAAAAAGAGAAAGCAGAAAGGCTACAGACTAACTACTGATTGGTAAGACGATACTTAAAGATTGTAAAAAGAGAAAGGCAAATCTAGCTATGGGGGGATTGATTATAGAAAAACCTACAGTTTTCTCCTCCATAGCTGAATCTCAGAGTGTCTTGAGATATGTGGTATTGCTTGAAACTTCAGTTTTATTGAAGGAAGTATGAAAGGATGGAAACTTCTCTTGACTTTCAATGGATCCAATGTATATGAGGTGGATATCAATAGATGCATATTCCAAGGAGACAGTCTCTTTCCGTTGATTTTTGTTCTGTGTATGATCCCACTCTCCCTACTCTTACGAAAAGGAAAGGCCTCCTACGAATGGGGTCAGAGTGAATACAAACTTAATCATGCACGTTTTATGGATTACCTAAAACTCTTTGGGTAGAACGAAAACCAAATAGATAGTTTGGTGCAAAGAGTGTATCTATTTAGTGAGGACATCGGTATAGCATTCAGTGTAAAGAAGTGCTCAGTGGTTGTTCTGAAGAGAGGGAATATGATTAGGTTTGAGGGAATCCACCTACCGAATCAAGAAGTAATGAGAGAAGTAAATGAAAAGGGGTATACTTACCTTGGTATCCTTGAACTGGATGAGATAAAAGAAAGGAAATGAAGGAAAAAGTGGTTGCTGAATATAAGGGAAAGTTGAGACTAGTGCTAAAATCCTAACTTAATGGCAACAATAAGACAAAAGCAATAATACATGGGCTATTGTACTCCTGGAATTATTGAGTGGAAAGTAGACGAATTGGAAAATATCGATAGAACAACACAAAAGACTTTGACAATGTACGGTGCTTTCCATCTAAAAAATGATGTTGATGGACTGTATGGAACGAAGAGATGGTGGAAGAGGTTTGATTAGCATTGAAGATTGTGTGGGAAGTGAGGAGAACAATTTAGGGCTGTATGTACGTAATTCAGAGGAAGAGCTTCTAAAAGGTGTAAAGAAAGTTGATATCATTGAGACTGAAAACCTGATGTGGAAGGAAGAATTTAATGGAGTAACCAAAACAAGGTTAAAATTAAATGCCACTATAAAAGGATGTATGGACAGTTGGACCGTGAGATGAATGATAAAATAGATAAAGATTATCTTGGAAACAGGTTGTGCAAAGTGATCTTAAAGTGCAAACAGAGGCACTATATTCGCTGCCCAAGAACAACTATTAAGGACAAACTATGTCAAGCATAAGATCGACAAAACTAGTGAAAGTCCACTGTATGGAATGTGCGGGGGAAAAGGGGAGACCGTACAACATCTAATATGCGAGTGTAAAAAAACTAGCCAGCGGGAGTAGAAGGGAAGGGATGACAATATTCCCAAGCTAATTCATTGGAAGTTGTGCGAAAAGCATGGACTTGACAGGAAGGAAAAATGATACGAACATTGCCGAGAGGGAGCAGTAAAAAATGATGAAGTGAAATTATTGTGGGGTACAAATAGCCTGCGTGACAACATTATTGAGGCCAGGAGACCTGATTTGATATTGGTAGAGAAAAAGACGAAGTTGTGCATCACCGATGATGTTGCGGTTCCAGGAGATAATAGGGTGCATGACAAAGAAAATGAAACGATTGAAAAATACGAAAACCTAAAGAGGGAATTGATAAGGCTCTGGTCGTTGAGAAACGCTCTAAATGTACCAGTGGTGGTATGGGATGCGTAGGCAAAAGTTTCAATGGATGGATGGAAAAACTAGGGGTTGAAGTAGGTGTTTGGATCAGCCCGGATACTTCGATAAGTATTGGGAGATGTAAGGTGAAAGAAACCTCGTGAAGAAGAAGATGATGATAATAATAATAATAATAATAATAATAATATGTCCTGGGTATTGACATTAAACTGCATCCGGTTGTGGAGTTTCGACGTGGGCGAATGAGGTTACCCTTTGCTACAACTACCTCCAGGTCACCCTTGAGCAAGGTGTAGTACCTGCTAGCTCTCCCCGAGACCATGAAGTACCGGGTTGGCGTCCGGCGGGGGCTAGTCTGTCTCATGGGTAGGGAGGGCTCTTTAGCTTTGGTTTGCAACCCCCCTAGAGATGGTGTCTCGATAAAAATACTGGTGGTAGTGCACCTTTAAAACACAATCCTCTTATGAGTGTAAAATGAATCAAGAAAATATTTCAGATAACAACGTGAATGGGGCTGGAGCCTGTATTGGTGAAGGTTCTTCGTTCGGCAGGTGTCCTGTGGATGAGCAGCGCAGGCCCGGTCGTTATTCAGTTACTGTCAATCGAAGAGGAGAAAGAATAAACTGGAGGCCGTTTAATAAGATTGTAATGGAATGTTACTACGAAGGTGAACCGGAGAGGAGAGGTTTTATGAAGAGGATGAAAAGAAATTGGGATGACAGAGGATTGTTTGAAGTATCCACGCAGAGGCTCTTAGATCAAGTAAGGGTTATTAAGACAAATGAGTACTTAAGCAAAGTCGAACTAGAGGAAATCAGGAGGAAAGTTAAGAACAGAAATAATGAAGAAATGCAAGTAAGTGAGCAACAAGATAGCAATGTATCAGAACAAGGAATTAATACAGAGAATGTAGAAACCAGCGAACAAGAGAGACTAGGACAACTGGAAGTTGAAAACGAACCAACTCAGGGTGAAACAGAATTGGTAACATCAGAATTTCATATATTGACTGATTCGGAATTAACGGAAGAACAGCTGGAAATGATAAAGATTATCTGTGAATTATCTAAAAAGAAGGAAAAGATCACAAATGTCTCTTTTAGAAATGCAGATCGGAAAAAGCTGAAGGAGATCACTAGCATAGTGAATAAGGTGTTAAAATATATTATGACCGATGATGTTACAAAAACAAACGATCTGATAAATGCTGTAGCTGTTTATGTCAGGCAATGGTTAGGGTTGAAACAGAGAAAGGATAAAGTGTTTCAAGAACCGTTTTGGAAAAGGAGGATCCAACTGGATATTAATGAGTTGAGGAAAACTGTTGGCAAATTAGACCGCTATGCGAGAGGACAAATAAAAGATGTAAAAAAACTAGAACAGATCTTCAAAAAGTATCATGTGAAGAAGAAAGGGGTACAAGTTGTTATGGAAGAGCTTAAGCAAAGAATAACAGCGAAAGCAGCAAAGATAGACAGATACGAAAAGCGGATAAACCAGTTTAGAATAAACAGGATGTTTTCATCAAACCAAAAGCGAGTTTTTGTGGAATTGAACGGTGAAGTAATTAAGGAGAACACAATACCAAATGCGGACGACAGTAGAAAGTTTTGGAGTGAAATATGGGACAACCCAGTGGAACATAACGATGATGCAGAATGGCTACGAGAGATCGAAACTGAATTAAGTGGAGTCAATAAACAAGATAATGTGAGAATCACTGTCCAGGATGTAAGAAAGCAAACGGGGAAAATGCCAAATTGGAAAGCAGCTGGGCCTGACGGAGTACAAGGCTATTGGCTGAAAAACTTGTCATCATTACACGATAGAATTGCTTGCCAGTTGAATGCGGTAGTCGAAAGCGGAGATGTTCCAGCATGGATGACGTATGGAAGAACGGTATTGTGTGTGAAGGACAGGAGTAAGGGAAATCCTGCGAGTAACTTCAGACCTATTTCATGTTTACCACTAATGTGGAAATTGTTAACGGGTATGCTGTCCGAGCAGCTGTACGAGCATGTAGATACTAATAATTTGTTACCATCAGAACAGAAAGGATGTCGTAAAAAGACACGTGGAACGAAAGATCAATTACTTATTGATAGAATGGTGCTTAAAAACTGTAAAAGAAGACACACTAACTTAGCTATGGCTTACGTGGATTATAAAAAGGCATACGACATGGTGCCGCACTCGTGGATTCTAAAGAGCCTACAACTGATTGGGGCAGCTGATAACATTATGAACGCACTTGAAAAGAGTATGAAAAAATGGCAGGTACAGTTGAACGCAGCAGATAAAGTATTAGGGGTTGTCAACGTCAAACGTGGAATATTCCAAGGAGATAGCCTTTCGCCACTCCTATTTGTTATCTGTCTCTTACCAATGTCACTGATTTTGAGAAAGATGAAAGCAGGATATAGTTTGGGAAAGAACCATCCAAAATTGAATCACCTTCTGTATATGGATGACCTTAAGTTATTCGGACAGAGTAAAGGAGACATAGAATCACTTGTAAATACAGTTCATAGATTTAGTTGTGACATTGGTATGCGATTCGGTATAGAAAAATGTGGTGTAATTATCATGAAGCGTGGAAAGATGGTCATCTGTGATGGAATTGAACTACCAGATGGAGAGAAGATGAAAAGCGTCAACGAAGAAGGTTACAAATACTTGGGTATAGTAGAACTAGATGGGATAAAGGAGAAAAAAATGAAAGAGAGATTCACGAAGGAATACAAGCGGAGGATTAAACTTATATTGAAATCAAACTTGAACAGTAGGAATGCCGTCTCAGCAATGAATATTTGGGCAGTAGCCGTGATGAGATATGGGGCTGGGATAGTGAAGTGGACGAAAGAGGAACTGGAGAAACTCGACAGACAGACTCGGAAAATTATGACAATGAACGGAGCATTACATCCAAAAAGTGACGTCGATAGATTGTATATTGCAAGACAGAGAGGTGGAAGGGGGTTGCAAAGTGTATTAGAAACCATCCAGTCAGAGGAAAATAGCCTTAGATGGTATGTTAAAAATAGTCAAGAGCAGTTATTAAAAGCAGTACATGAACAACAGGAAATGAACAATGACATCAGTAACCCATCAGAGTATAAAGATCAACGAAGAAGAGAAAGAGAAGTCAAATGGCATGAAAAAGTAATGCATGGTCAGTTTTTTAGAGATACAGATGGGATCGTAGACAGGAAGAAATCATGGTTGTGGCTAAAAAGTGGAGACCTGAAAAAAGGGACTGAAGCACTGGTTATGGCAGCACAAGAGCAAGCGATACGTACAAATTACGTTAAACACCATATCGACAAATCAAGAGATTCGCCGACTTGCAGATTGTGTGGTGAGAAAGGAGAAACAGTGAGCCATATCATATGCGAATGTAGCAAGTTAGCCCAAAAGGAATATAAGCGACGACACGACAACGTAGCACGGATAGTTCACTGGGAGATTTGCAAGAAGTATGACTTACCAAGGGCTGAACAGTGGTACAATCATAAGCCAGAAGGCGTTACTGCAAATGAAAGCATTAAGGTACTGTGGGACTTTAACATAAACACAGATTACGAAATTGAACATAGGCGACCAGACATTGTTGTCGAGCTAAAACCAGAAAAAGAGTGCTTGATCATTGACATAGCCGTACCAGGAGATACAAGGATAAAACAGAAGGAACAAGAGAAAATTGAAAAGTATCAAGAACTGAAAAGAGAAATTGCAAGGTTATGGCGCCTTCGAAAAGTAAGTGTCATCCCAGTTGTAGTTGGTGCATTGGGATGTGTCACAAAAGAACCAGAGCAGTACATAGAAAAAATCGGGATCAAGATCAGGACTGAAGTGATACAGAAAACGGTGCTGTTGGGAACTGCAAGAACATTGAGAAAGGTTCTCGAAACCTGACGCTAGTTGTTCTAGCTTGCTTTCGGGACAAACTTACCAGGAACTTTTACCTGTGATAACAAGAAAATAATAATAATAATAATAATAATAATAATAATAATAATAATAATAAAAAAATAAAAAAATAATAATAATAAACGTCCTGGGCATGACGTTAAAATGCATCCGGTTGTGGAGTTTCGACGTGGGCGAATGAGGTTACCCTTTGCCACAACTACATCCAGGTCACCATTAAGCAAGGTGTAGCAGCTGTTAACCTACTCCGAGACCTTGAAATATAGGGTTGACGTCCGGCGGAGTTACGTCTGTCCCTTTATCCTCGGGGAATAGAAATACCAGGTTGCAATTGGCGCGGAATATCCAGCTCCTTTATTAAATGAAAACTAGAAGCAAAAATAAATCATGGCGTATCGCCCGTCACGCGGATCAACAAGGTGAGCGTGCCTCAATGAGTGACTAGGCTGATGATTTCGAAACGTCTGCTACTAGGTCTACCTCTCCCGCTAGTCAAAACCCACCAGGTCACCAGAACAGGACACCTCCCATCCCTGGCCCTGTGGTTCAACAAGCTAGTACTAACAATAAAAAAACCCCTAGACTCAAATGGTCAATGGAAGAGTATGCTGAGGTGATGTATTGCTTTTACTATGCACTCGAAAACCCAGAAACGAATAATACTGATGATAAATATACTACGTGGTGTTTAAGGAATAGTAATAGTGAAAAAATGGGAATGCTTGACCCGAAAAATCTAGTCAATGTTAGAAGATACATCATTTATAGCGAAAAATTGACCGATATAGAAATCTTGATAATTAAATTAGAGTAAAAAATTATACTAGAGAAGTACAGGTGGAAAATTATGAAGTTGACGGAAATTTAGATGGACAAGAACTTGTAATACCGAATAATGCTGATGTAAGAGTTGAAAATATTGTCGATGAGGTAGTGCACAACGAGGTTGTCGTTGACGAAGAGGAACTGCTTAGTATGAAAGCGGATATCATTGAAGAACTGTCGATAGTCAAACATACTGAAATGAGTGAAAGAGAGGCGTTGTTAAAAATCAGACACCCCCATGAATTGAAAAAAATATTAAATATAGGGACTAAGGCATTAGAACAACTCCGTCATGATATTAGTCCAGATGTAAGTGAACTAAACAAATTGATTAATGCAACAGGAAGAGTTCTTCAACCCAATTGTGGTATTAAATTAAGAAAAACGACAACGAAAAAGAAACATAGCAAACTAAAGTGGCAAGTAAAAATAGAGAAAGAAATAGAAAGTTTTTGAAGAGAAATTTCTATACTAGAAGAACTGCAAAAAGATAATGTGAAAAAATCGGGGAAAGCTAGAAAAGTAATCAGAAAAGAGAAAGTACTCTCTAAAGAAGAAATACCAACGATTAAAGAAGAGCTAAAACAAAAGCTCCAGGTCAAGGCGCAAAGGTTACGTAGACTCGATAAAGGACAAAAATTCTTTAGGCAGAATGAAATTTTCGAGACTGGCGCGAAAAATCTTTCCGTAAAATTGGAAAAGAATCGATCTCTGTAAAAGCCGTACCATCTGAAGAACAGGTAAAGGAATTTTAGAACAACATCTGGGGAAAAGAGAAACAATTTAACGAAAACACAGAATGGGTACGTGACCTTGAAAATAGCACTAGGGATATCCCTGAACAAGAATAGGAAAATATTACTAATGAAGAAATCCAAAGTGCGATAACAAAGTGTCATAAATGGAAATCGCCTGGCAATGACCAGATTCCAAATTTTTGGTTTAGTACTCTCTCTTCGGCCCATGCCAAATTACCATCTAATTTTAATTCAATTATAACAAAACCTAACTTAACACCTGAATGGTTCGTTTAACGAACTACTTTTCTTTTAGCCAAAACAAATGAAACAGCAAACCCTAAAACTTAAGACTCATTACATGTTTATTAACTTCCTATAAATTACTTCCCTCAATCTTAACTGAAAGAAGATACGTCCACATGGGAGAACAAAATATTTTCCCCAAGGAGCAGAAGGAGTGTCGCAGAGGATCATATGGATGTAAGGATCAACTGCTCATAAATAAAATGATTCTGGAAAATGCTCACCTTAACCACAGAAATTTTAGTACTGCCTGGATAGATTTTAAAAAGGAATTTGACAGTATCCCACACTCTTGGATCTTAAAGTCTCTAGAAATGTTTAAAATCTCTCCTGTATTTATAAATTTTCTTCGAACTAGCATGTCATTATGGAAAACAAATCTTACTCTGAGTCACGCAAATGGTACTCTTATTTCAAACGTTATGCGAATCCGATGTGGAATCTTGCATGGTGACTCTCTTTTCCCTCTCTTATTTTGTATGGCACTTATTCCACTCTCACAACTTCTTAATAATACAGGATATGGATATAAGATCATGGCCAATATGATCAATCATGATCAATCATCTTTTTTATATGGATGATTTAAAACTTTACGCTCATAATGTTGGTGAACTGGAAGGGTTGTTGAAAACCGTAAAAGCATTTAATGATAACATAGGTATGGAGTTTGGTCAAGATAAGTGTGCCAAGGCAACTTTTAAGCGAGGAAAGCTAGTTACGTCTGAAAATGTAGAGTTAGATGATGAAACCGTAATAAAGCAATTAGATCAAGAATGAACTTATAAATACCTAGGAATAAATAAAGGCGATGGTGTATAACATTCGAAACTGAAGGGCAAGATACGAAAATAATGCATCCGTATAGTAAGGTCAATCATGAAAATCGAATTAAATTCTAAAAGCAAATTAACAGCAATCAACACTCTCGCGATACCTGTTCTTGTTGATTGATGATTCAGTTGGAACTATCGTATAAAACATCAACGATTGGTTTCTTGCAGTATCTAGATCTAACCAATGAATGGATGCTTCAATTAGTTAGAGTACATGAAAATTCCAAATGATTACATTCTTTGGTGAGAGAATAAGATAAATTCTCGCGCAAATTAGGTATCGAAAACGAAAACATGGAACATGAAACACCAACAGTAGCCGCAAAGCGTAGAAAACAAAAAGCTAAGAAAAATGGACAAGATAAAGGCGAATGTAGGTGGCATGAAAAACCTCTCCACGGACAGTTCGCAGTTCGAAGCAAAAAAGCAGATGTAGATGAAACCGCAAGCCATCAGTGCCTGAGAAGCTCCGGACTTAAAAGGGAAACAGAGGGGTTTATTCTTGCAGCCCAAGATCAAAGTTTATTTACCAGAAATTATCAGGCTAGTATCTTTCAGGTTTTGTGAAGACAAGGTGGAGACGATTGATCGGCTTGTGTCTGGTTGGTCAATATTGACACCGAATGAGTACAAAAATCGCCACGACAGAGTAGGCCAATATCTGCATTGGAGCACATTTCTATTAAAACGCAAGCTAAGTGTTACGAACATAATCCAGAACCAGTTACTGTAGGTAGAAATGTTACGATTATGTGGGACTTCCACATTCACACAGATCGTACCATACAAGCAAATCGCCCGGATATCGTCATCAAAGACAAAACGAACAACACCTGTCTGTTTAATGACACGAGGGTCCCTTCAGATAGAAACGTCTCAGCTAAAGTATTCGAAAAGCTCTCGAAGTATAAAGACCTGGAAATAGAAGTAGAAAAGATGGCACCTCAAAACCAGAACTTTGCCTGTCGTTATAGGAGCACTTGCCCTTATAAAGAAAGGTACTGATAAAATGCTGGAATAAATACCTGGAAACCCTAAACTAGAAGAAGTCAAAAAAAATTGTATTGAACAGTACAGCGCATGTTCGGGAAAGAGCCCTGTCGAACTAAATCATTTCCCTTTTTAAACTTTAGTCGTTTTATGTCATATGTAAAAATCTAGTTTTGTTATCTTACTGTTCGTAATATATCGATCTGTATCCTTGACTCCTTGATGTTCGTAATATTCTCATGAATGTAAAATAACCTTTCTTATATAACCTAAACTTTTATATACTTTTGTTTCGTTATTGTTAATCTTAAGATTTGTAAAATTTTTAACTGTCTCATATACTTTTCGTTAATTTCCTTTGTTTAATGTGGATACTTTTGTTGCAATGTATTACCTCAAACTTCAATCAGCGACTCGGTGCTTGATTTTAATTAGCAAATCCAAAGAAACCTAAATAATGATGATAATAATAATAATAATAATAATAATAATAATAATAATAACAGGCACTGACTATTGCTGTCAGCAAGTGGCGTAGCGTCGTAAGACGTATGACCTCTGATCTTAATTGATTGGTGGGCTACACGACCTAGTTTTGCCTGGTAATTATGAATGGGCTAGATCAAACATTCCCGCTCAAACCTCAGACTTGCCAGTCAGTTGCCTGACCTTAACC
>RDPX01000036.1:1685426-1731674 GCA_003991215.1 Morbakka virulenta | reverse complement strand
TAAGTGCATGCCAGAAATTAGCTCAGAAGGAGTACAAGAGGCGTCATGATAACGTAGCGAGAAAGATCCATTGGGATATATGCAAGAAAAGAGGACTGGAATGCAGTAAGAAATGGTACGAGCATACCCCTGAAGGAGTTTTGGAGAGTGACGATGTAAAGTTGTTGTGGGATGTAAATATCCAGTGTGATAATGTGATTGAAGCAAGAAGGCCAGATTTAGTCTTGGTAGAAAAGAAGGAACATACGGCAATAATCATTGACATAACAGTACCGGCGGATGCGAACGTGGCAGAGAAGGAGAAAAAAAAAGTAGAAAAGTATCAAGATCTGAAAAGAGAAATAAAAAGACTGTGGAAACTGAAGAAAGTAGAAGTTGTCCCTATTGCTATTGGAGCTCTGGGATCTGTGACCAAAGGATTTAAAAAGTGGGTTGAAAAGCTTGGGATTCACTGTAACTTAGGAGTACTTCAAAAGACAACGTTGTTGGGAACAGCCAGGATTTTGCGAAAAGTACTGGAGTTTTGAGAAAGAAAATGCTGGTAGCCCATGGTCATTTGTTATGACCCGCCTGTCAGCATAGAACTCGGCAATAAAAACAGCCAGACACAAAATGTGAAAAAAGATGATAATAATAATAATAATAAATATAAAAGGAGGCATGACAACATTGCTAGGATTGTGCATTGGATGCTTTGTGGGAGGTATGATCTAAGGCAGGTTGATAAATGGTATGAGCATCATCCAGAAAGGGTAATTAACAGCGAATCGGTGAAAATTTTATGGGATATGACAATACAATGTGATCATTACATCGAAGCCAGGAGACCGGATATTTTAGTTGTGGAAAAGAATAGCAAGAGAGCTTTGATTATTGATATTGCCTCATCTGGAGATCGAAATGCGGGAGAAAAGGAAATTGAAAAAGAAAAGTATCAAGACCTCAAAAGGGAGATTTTAAAACTGTGGAACCTAAAGAGTGTCGAGGTGTTGGAGTACTAGGATCAGTCAGTAAAAAAGATTGGACAATACTTGGAGCAAACTGGGATTGATATCAGGATTGAACAAAGCTGTCTTATTACAGAAGACAGCTTTGTTGGGAACAGCAAGAATTTTACGAAATGTATTAGAGACTTGAAAACAGAATTATACAAAAGACCTTAACCATAGGCGATGGCCCACACTTTTGACTATATTCGGTATAAGATCTGTCTGAGCTAGAAGGCTAATACAATAATGATGATGATGATAATAATAATAATAATAGTAATAATAATAATAGATGTGGGCTCGTGTTGCACCGCCACTTAATAATAATAGTAGATCACAAAAGAATATAAAAGAAGAGTAAGGAATTTTCTGGAAACGAAGTTAAAAGTAGGAAAAGTGATTAAGGGATTAACATTTGGGCAGTCTTTTTAATAAGGTATTGGGGCAAGGAAAAAAAGCAAGATACCGATAAGAAGACAAGAAAGTTAATAACGATGCACTGAAGAGTAAAACAAACAGACTTTACATCCACAGAAAAGAAGGAGGCAGAGGACTTTTGAGCATAGAGGATGCTGTTGACCTAGCTAAACTTGGATTGAAAAATTATGTGAGAAATGGCTGTGAAAGATTACTAGAGGCTGCAAGGCAAATAAAGGGTTTTAAAGGAGAAAGTGTGGTAGACTTTAGGGATCGGAAGAACATTGAAAGGCAACAAGAATGGAAAGACAAAACACTTCATGACCAATTTGTACGACAAACAGATGATGAACCAAGTAAAGAAATACGGATTTAGCTTAAAGGAACGGGGATTAAATTTGAAACTGAAGCGTTAAGTCTAGCAGCACAAGAACAAGCAATAAGAGCCAATATTATCAAGTCCAAGATTAACATCGCACAGAAAGAGAGCAAATGTTGTATGTGTGGAAAGGTAGATGGAATAGAAAACCACATTGTCAGTGTATGTAACATGCATGCCCAAAAAGAGTAGAAACGACGCCACGATTGTGTTGGAAGAAAAACCCATTGGCAAATGTGTCGAAATGGGTTGGCAGTGACAGAAAGATGGTATGAAAACCAACCAGATTAGGTTACGAAAATCGATAGCTGTAAGTTACTGTGGGATTTTAATATTCAGACAGACCAGGACATTCTTATTGATAAAGAAAAGAAAGAATGCAAAATAATAGACTTTGCCATACCTTATGACAGTAGAGTGAATGCAAAAGAGATGGAAAAAATTGAAAAGTATTTAAGATCTAGAACGAGAAGTACAGAAACAGTGGAATATGCGAACGAAAGTCTTTCCTGTTGTAATAGATGCACTTGTGACAAACCCAAAGGAACTTTCAAAAAGATTAGATGACCTTGGAATAGGAAAACGAATTGTTGAATTTGCAGAAAACCGTCATCATCTACTCTTCAAGGATCCTGCATTAAGGAGCCTCCTTGAGACTATGTTTTAACCCTTACCCCGCTAGCATAGACAATGGTGATAACCGTGGTATTATTAATAGAATTTTCGCTCTTCATTTTATCTTTAGCGGTTGTATACAATGGCAAACCTCATAGTATATTGTTATTTACACTTGCTGGCCTGACTACAAAACGTAAATTTTCCTAATAACAATATTAATTTCTAATGATGACTTAACTAAGCTAATATTGTTTGGTGATAATAATTGCCAAGCTGTCAGTATGAATTTGACTATGATTTGGTGGTAGCTGTTGTGGGAGTGTAATAGTAGCAATGGGTTTGTCTGTTGAGAGTTGATCGTTGAGAGGAGAGTAGCGTTTTCGTTCTTGTGCTGTGGTTCTATAACGAGAGTAATTAGAAAATATTCCCGTGGAAAATTTAAAGGTTGACTCATTTGTTTTGCCAGTAGTGGCACATATATTAGTTGAAGCTTTGCATTTGTCTTCGGTTTCAGTACCGTGCTTGTCAGCTACAATATGTCGCAAATTTTTAGATCATTGTTAACGAAGCTCATATAAATCATGGTTTCAAACATGTAGATTTTTTAAACATTCCATTTACAAGTTGTTTTTTATTAAATTTTAGAAATCCAGCTAAAAGATCACCATGTTCCATTTGGGCTTAGAAAGCAGTGGCCTGATTTACTTAGAAAATTCACTTTTGTTACAGACGATTATGCTATAGAACAAGGTACGTTCAATCTTTATTAAGATTGTCTGCTTTTTAAGGAAGGAGTTAATTTGTTTTACCAAAACTAAAGACCACGATTAAAGAACATGGATGAAGCAATTTTTATCTCAACTGAAATATCATGCATTCTCCCATCCTGATTTCTAGGGGTAATACCATTCCAGTTCTTTATTTTTATTATTGTATTGTAACCTTTTTTACAACTTAAGTGGATTTCGATTTGTAATGAAGGTTTTAATTCTGTATCACAGCCGCAACTATGAGCATCTTATATGCACACGCATACACGAACGGACATCTGCAGAGGAAACAAACTTTATGTTATTATCCAATTAAATGGAGCTTCTTTATGACGGTAGACTAGTTAAGGTTTGAGGTCAAATTTAACGTCAAATTTTATTTACACATGGCCTCGCGCTTTGGAGTGTTCGAAATGTAAAGCGTGATCCATGAGTTGAGAGTTTTTGTACTTAATTTCACTGCCTAGAGATAACCTTGTGTCAGCATATTAAATAGCTGTTGATAATTGTTTAACTTGTTCAACCAAAGTGCTCTTAGAAGTTCGTGTTATTATATGCCTCCCCCAAAATATTCTTGGCATTCATGATACTATTACCACTTAAGATACTTTGTAATGGTATTGGATTTTAAATGAAATAGAAAGCTCAATAAATGGGCCTAGACCCTTTCTTTGCTCGTTTTTAAAACACATGGTCAAGAATATCTTTTAAAATCATCATCATCATTGACAGTATTACACAGTGTGCAAGCCAGTTCCCAAGGAATGATACTAATTTAAGCAATCACATTTTGTAAGCTGACACTTTTTCTACTGAGCCCATACTAGGTACATTAACCCTTTTTATATGTTTGCTTATGTAAATTTTATTTGAATTGGGAAGTGTAGATAGCCTTTGGATTCATCAGGACGATTTCACAAAAGAGTAAACATCCATGTTTCTGTTTCTACTTTGTTTGTTTGACATTTTTGTGGGCGTCATTGATTGTTTCATATTTTGCGATCAAACCTAAGAACACAGTTTTTCTGAAATTATTCAGAGGAAGGATGGATTTAGTAAAAGATTTTAGCTGATAGCAGTTATTGTCATTTTCTCGGTTGGTTGAACGTAAAATACTAATTGATACGGAACGACAAAGAAGAATTTCATCTGACATCAAACTAAATTATTTAATCATGAAATGTGTGGCCATATAACTTCCTTTATTTTCAAATTATATTTCTTCGTTTTAATGCTAACATTATTTCACTCCTTTTATCACTCAGTAAGAATGACCAACCATACGCATTTTACATCAGTTACGTCATGGTGAAAACTTCACGACGGCTAGGTCAAGATTTCGTTTCACCAGCACAATTAATGCTAAAAGATATCAGATCACCAAATAATGGCCATGTTATCGTTATATTGTTTGACTGAAATAACGGTTCATCGAAAGATTGATAACGAGATTTGATTTAATGGCGAATATAGCCTTTGTTTCATAACCGATATACTTCTGACGCAGGTCTAAAAATAAAAGCCTTATATTCAAGCCGAATTTTCCAGCGTATGGCCGTTTTTAGCTAATAGAATATTGGGCAACATTTTCTTAGCGACATTTTCCTCTGGAAAATAATACGTCTACACATATAGCATATATATGGATATTTTATGAATTACCAACAAAGATTAGCTTGAAACATTTATTTTTCCATAAAGGTTTTATATGCTTCCATATTTATGTCAAAAAAAAGTAAAGACTGGTTCCAGATAAAGAAGAAAGTTGTTGTGTGTACTGGAAGAATAAGCACTTACCTTAATTTGTAACAGTAAGAATACTAAATAGGTGCTGCATATTATGAACTTGCACTTAGGTATTTTGATGCCTCCTAGCTTCTCGGCTATCTGATGGCTATCTCCCATATAATTTTGTAATTCAACTATTTGCCATTAAATTTGTACCAGGTCAAAAATATGATTGTTTTCCTGTAAGAGCTTCGGCCATTTTCTCTGACCTACAGCCGCTGGCTGTTGCCCGCCAAATTGAATATAGTATTAGTTAATTTTGAATGTTTATGGAAAAACTTGAAATAAAAACAGAATACAAAGGAAATAGAAAAGGTTTTCTGCGGTTGGATTTACAGGGAAAATGTTCAAATGGGCCAAGAGGAAACACCAAGAGCTATACGTTTGACAACATTTTTACATTTCCCTTGAAAAAAAGTTTTGTCAAAAAGTGACTGCCTACGTTTGTGAGTGAGATGTTTGCCCACAGTGCAATTTTCATTTAGTATCGAGTGGGTTTATACTACCTTATACATTTAGTTTTGGGGAATACCGTCAATTTTAGCTTGAAGATTAATGATGAAATCAAAACTTAGCATTTGGTGAAGTGTAATTTTACATTCGAGCAAGACATTTTCTTTATGTTACGAGACCTTGTTAATTGTTATGGAATTTTGAAAGTTTTTGTTCATGGTTGGAGAGAAATATTTACATATTCTCGGCCTTGCCCATATAATATTAGTGAATTTTTAATTTTATTTAATGCACACTTCTTTTTTCATCTTTTTGGGGCATTTAACTGGTGCCTGTCAGACAAACTGTGTATTCTCGATTTGCAATTACCCACTTTTTGGAATGTCTTTCCTGAGAAGACACCCAAGCCAGGGAGACAGAACGCTAGATTTCAAAAATAGTTGCCACTTCAATTTGCGTAAATCTTTTTTGATGCTGACTGTATTTTGTGAGAATTCATTGAAGGTATGGGCGGTTTGCCCTTTGTCTTGAAAAATTTTCACTCTATGCAAGACAGTTAATTTGAAAAAATCTTTATTAAAAACTCTGGTTTAACAGTTCAGTTAACAGAGAAGATTGGCTCAATGGTCACAATTGAGTATTTGAATCCCGGTGGATAGGAAAGTAATTTTACTCAACTTTTTCATGTTATAAATTGTAAAAATTCTCTAGTGNAACGCTAGATTTCAAAAATAGTTGCCACTTCAATTTGCGTAAATCTTTTTTGATGCTGACTGTATTTTGTGAGAATTCATTGAAGGTATGGGCGGTTTGCCCTTTGTCTTGAAAAATTTTCACTCTATGCAAGACAGTTAATTTGGAAAAATCTTTATTAAAAACTCTGGTTTAACAGTTCAGTTAGCAGAGAAGATTGGCTCAATGGTCACAATTGAGTATTTGAATCCCGGTGGATAGGAAAGTAATTTTACTCAACTTTTTCATGTTATAAATTGTAAAAATCTCTAGTGATGGGCATGTAAAGGCTACGTGTGACCAACTGAGTAGAATTGACTTTTTTTTTAAAAAAAACCTAGTAACACATTGTACAAACACAGTAGTTACAGCGTTTAAACTTTTCTCTATGAATACTAACTTGCAATTTTTACGATACGATAGCAAAGTGATGTAAATGTCGTTTGAACTCGTGCAGTGTATACCAAAATGTACTCCTTATGTTAGCGTACCAATAAACTTTTCGTAGGAATAGAACATTAGTGCTTCGTTGTCACATGACACAAGAACTTTGTTATTGCTCTGTTTTCCAGTGCCATGATTACTCAGTACTTTCAAAAATATTCTAGGTTTTCTGTATGTTTCACTTTTGTGCTTATATATGCTAAAGGTTAATACCAACTATTACCTGCTATCCCATTATACTTTTCTTTATTATTTATAGATGAACCAGTTTTATTATTTCAAAGAAATGCATTTTTATCTATTGAGGCAGAAAAAAGGGTAAGGAACTCCTTAAAATTAACTTTAGATATTATGGGGGTAGTAAAAGCTTCGTTTCTAATACAGATATTGCTTTTTATTACGTTGGAACCTTGCATATAGTTTTTTTTTCAAAGACTTTGTTATTAATAATACCTAAAAAGCTGAGGCTCATTCAGGGATATGTTATTGTATTTTTTATTTAATTACGGAAGTTCACATCATTTTATTACTAGTTTTTCATCATGGGATCACAACATTTCACTGTTCAGTTTGGAATACAGAGACCATATATTGGTTTTCAATGTCGTGGAAGCATTTTAAGAAGTCAGATTCTGTATCAATTGAATTTTTCGTTACTCGAAGTAAATGAACGTAGGCAGGGTTACAACATTGGAGTTTACCCCAATGCGCACGGGAACATCCGTAACCTAACCGTTTATTTGTATAATAAATACGTTGCGATGACCATTATTTTTGCGGTTTTCATGCTAAATTTCACGGTGAGAAAGCCGAAAATTGGAATAATCTCACCAGAAAAACATCTGGAAGCTACTCTTTTGCTCGCATATGACCGTTGGTATACTTAATCGTTTCATTAAAAAATTGGACCAAAAATTGTTTCTCGATAAGGTATTTTTCGCTTGAACAATCCATTGCCGTCCGGTTATCGAGCCGATGCTCGAAGTTCTTATCGTCACATTCCTATGGCATATCCGTATAAAAGAGGACTTTGAATGTTAGTCATCAATATTTTTAGAATAAAAACGTTGTAATTGTAAAAGATGACAAGATAAAGTAGTCACATTTTTAAGGGTAAATACTTCGTTAAGTTGCTGTATTAATTAGTTACTTATTTGTTTTGTTTATCAATATTTTATTACGTTTATCATTTAATTGTTATTTTCGTATTTATAAATCCTAGTATGAATTATTATTTATTGTTCATTTTTTGTTTTTCCTATAAATTATTTATTTGTAATATTTATATTTATTTACTTTAAATGCTATTTAGGAAATCTGATAATATTTTTCGTAGATTACCGATGACAAAATATTGAAGATGTTATATGAGGAGGTATTAAATTTCTTGATTATTATTTCTGTGACGTAATTGTTGTTAGCGTCTTTTCGCTGTGTGCTTGGATTTTCTTTTCAGTGTTGATTTTGCTGTTAGGTATCACTCACATTTCCACTTCTTAACTGTTAGTTATAAGGATATTTGTCAGTTATAGGTTGAGTACACAGTTTTTATTAACTATAGTATTAGGGGACTCAACCATTGAGTAAATCTGATTTAAGTGTTCTATCTACAAACTCACAGCTTTGCAAGAATCACCTGATGCATAAAATTACAATACAATACCGTTGGCTGTATTCAAACTGATACCAATATACAAAATTTCGTTTAGAAAATATAGTGTTAGGGTCAATAGCTATGAAAAATTTAGCAAGTCATCAACATCTGCTGACTGCCAAGCTACTCTAGAAAATAAGAAACACTGCTGGAGCGACAAAAAGTCAAGGTTTTTATTTTTTTATTCCGTATCATAGACTAATTTAAAGTAGTTAAATATTACTGAAGAAGTAAGGAAATCCTTGTTAGCATATTTCTGAGTTAACCGTTGGTACGTGCATTTAGAAAAAACAGAACAGACGAAAAAAACTTTACACATAAGTAAGTAGCTAATGTAGCTAATGATTCTTGAGTAAGAGTTACTGGAAATTTATTATTTGCCTCTATTGGCAGCCTAATTTTTTTACCAAGTGGATATGGAAGGGTATGATATAAGTTTTGGTATGTTCACACTTTGCCCCCATCGTCATATTTCTTCGAAGACTTAAAGAACTTTTGTCAAATGCCAAAGAAAGTATCTATCACATATCTGTGAGTGGAAACTTAAAATAACAGTTTTTTATCCTGTGATACAAAGCAGTTTATCGGCTTTTGTTTCGCAAAGCTGTAGTGTGAAAAAGAATGACGTTGGGATGACTCCAAATGACTCCTCCATGGAAGGTCTGTTGACTTGGATTATCTGTTTCTTGAGCTTTGAAAAAAAGCACCCTTTGTACTTTTGGGATCCTTGGTGCAAAACACATGACCTTAGTTAGCTCCGTATTACTGGTCATCCAACGTGGGTAAAGGCACTTTGATTGATCTATCCAAAAGTATATTGGTTGTAGAAAAAAGTAGGTTTCCTTTTGAACTACGAGTGGAGTTCTGAAGATGATACAAATAGCTTACATTTCTCGATTCACACCTGAAACAACCCATGGTTGACAAATGCAATGTCAGGATAAGACGCATATTTGCATGAATTAAGGAAAGACCTATCTGACACATTACTACATTAATTTTATTTATGGGGTTTACCAAACTATACTTGAGAATTAATTAGTTTTATTTGTAGTACTTTAACTCAAAATATGTTCTCTTTTTCTTGCAGGCAAAACACAATGTCCTGAAAGGAAAATACCCGGTTCCAAACAGTGACGGAGAAATGCTTGGAGGCTATGTGGCAAGACTTGAGCATGGAAAGTTTGACCCAGATTGTCACAAAGTCGGTTATTTCAAGTAAGCATAACTGATATTGTCAGATTTACCTTGTAACTTCCCGATTTGGGTCCAGCTTTGCTTAATATTTTTGCATACTTCCAATCTGGGTACTCAAGGAAGCAGTTTGTGCTTGTGATTTTACCTGTGGTATATTTTGTATTTTTTTAATTATTTTTCATTTCCCCTTCGTTCTCTTGTACCGCGTCAATCACTCCTGGAAATGTCTAATCGAGGTTAATCATGGAACTGTTTAGCTTCTGAGTGCTTTTCTCCACTATTTGACTTAAATACTTCCACGTTTAAGATAAAATCTTTTCACTTGGTTTAAATATTTTCCCCCACTGTAACGCTTTTATTTACAGTTTCTGTGAATGTTGTTCTCCACTATTTGACTTGAATACTTCCAGGTTTAAGGTAAAATCTTATCACTTGGTTTAACCCCCCTCCTTACACACACACACACACACACACACACACACACACACACACACACACACACACATACACACACTGACACCCTTTGATTTGCAGTTTCACACACTTGATGGCTTTATGCTTTTTGTCGTTTTTAATGATTTAAGGAAAAAAGTAGAAACCATTTTAATCTGATACCTCTCCTAATCTGAATTAGTACTGCGATCCGGGCGTGTTCGGACCACAGGTAACATTGTAACCTGCAGTCCGAAAGCGGGTAGAAAAGGTTAATGTGTAAAGCTGACTGGTCGCAACTTGGCCTTTTTCATTTGTTTGTGTTTGTAGGAATTATTTACCAAGTTATTTACCACAAAGTTGCAGAGGCAAATGGTTCACAAGAAGTGTTTCTGTGGAGCAAAGATTATTGGATCAGTTTGGCAAAGCGTCCGAAAGAGTGGATGACCCTGTAAAACTGCATAGACTTTTCTTAGAATATTGCTGGACGTTGCCATTTTATGGGTGAGTTCAGTCTGTTTTGTCTCACTTTTATGAGTTTGATATTTCTTTTGTTACAGCCAAATGCTGCCCTTAATATTTAAGGCAAGCTTGGGTCAACTGCTTAGAAGCAAATAACTGGTGATTTTCATTCTCCGAGTATACTATGTACATAAAACGAAGACAATTTCGAAGACTATCTTTTTATGTAAACTTTGCATTTTTTACGTATTTTACCACACCAGCTAAGTAATAACCATTTTGTTAAGTTTCTATTTTCGTTAACCGTACTTAGCGATTTTTTTGAGTTCTGCAAGAAAATGTAATAGACAACAAATGATTTAAAAAGTGCATCAGGGATTTCGTTTTGTTCACTTGCTGTATCTTTTGCTTTTAAGGCCTTACCTTACAGATTATGAGCTGTGTCAACCAACCTGGTAAAGTACATTTTACCAAAAACACAACTAAGGATAGTACACTTGAGCCACTTATGATGATGAAAATATATCAAAGTTCTTTGTTTCTTCCGTAGGCAATTAACCAAAACCTACCAGAGTCTTCACATTTGCGTTTCTTTCCGTTTTACCGTGTGTTAAGTTTTTTTGGTCCAAGAAAAATTGAACACATGTTAAAAAGTGCACGCAGTCTAAGTATAATTTCTCCTCATTTTTTTTGGAAAGACTATTAGTGTGACAAAGTTACCTTATCGCTGGATGCTATTGACCAGCACCTCTCAGCACTAAAAAGAAGGAAGCGAAAAATTCTGTGAACGTACATTTAAACGAGAACTCAGGTCTTTTGCTCCCAAAATTCGAAGAAATCACGTAGCCTGACTTTCCTGGAAGTATCAATGGAAAATGATCTAAGTGAAAAAACCCTTAATTTACGGCATATACTTTTAGCAGGAAGTGGGAATGTCAGCTTGCTTTTAGGATCAACTACAGAATATTTTACTTCATTCCCTTTCTTCCCACAAGTAATAAAAGCAGTGGTCGGGTCCCTGAATACCAGTTCATTTTTCTTCCTTTTATTTTTGTTGTATGTTGCAAAAAAATTATCAGTGCTTGACCACATTAGATTTCCACAAAAGCAGTAAAACCGAGAACGTTCGCAAACAAATGATAAATAGAGAAAGGTGCTCGGCAGTATGGGAAGAACTTATCTATATTTCTAATGTTTGCCTAGAAAACTGGTATGACATATTTTTTAAGTGTCTGAAGATGCAAAGCGCATCACCTCTTGCTTTAACGAGCAGATAGTTCAAGGATTTAACCATTCAGGTATCTAAGTCTAGACCTCAACAGTCCATCACGATTGGTGAAAATAATTTATGGTACCCTAATCGAGGTCACTTTTCCAAGATGACAAATATTGCTAACTGAGAATTGATTCATAAAAACAATGGTTAGGGAAATTAGACTTTTGTTGGTAGTGTTGTGAAAGGTACATAGATATGTCTAGGGAAATTTGGCTCATTCAAACACCGATAAAAAGTTTGGCGAATATTGAAGTAAATTAGGTTACTGTTTACTTTATCCCTAGTTATTATCAGTAGAGCTTCGGTGCTTAAGAGTAAAAGTAGGTTGCTGTGATCCAGTATGAAGAACATTGCCTTTAAGTCTTCTTGTAATAACCAAAAGCCCAGATCGCCATGTCCTTCCCAAAAATCAAAGATTAATCACAGTGATATGCTGTTTGACTAAAAATAATAAAATAATACGTAATAAGATCCCTAGTTCGCTTTCGTCTTGTACCCCTTGGTTTCATTTATATTTTAACTGATCTTTGATGGTATCAATATCATTGTAGAAACTGCTCTGGCCTATGATGAAGTCATTAGTGAACTATATTTGTGGTTGAAATTGAAGTAGTTTTTTATAACTATAACACGAAGACAAGCAGATTAAAATGAGGGTTGGAAACGAACCTTTACTATACTTTGCATATAATTTGTCACTAAACGCCTTACAGAAAAAGTCATTATTATAATTGGAAACACAGTTTCGTATCAACATACACAGTTTCGTATTAACATAGCCAACTTTTTGTCACGCAAGAAAAACTATTGAAATGGTAGGTTAGGAAATGAAATGGAAGCTGCTTTAGACTGGTAACTTGGAAATACGCATGTGATATTGTGGCAAAGAGGTTTACATTCGACCTTATTTCTACAAAAATGAATTTTGATGAAAAATTTTCCCATGCAGTCAGCCAAACGAAAAAAGCGAAAAAGCACAGCTTTGATAATTATCAAAGCTATGTTTGCTGCCATTTCTTTCCAGACCCTACCCATGTTCAACAAAGGCCCTTAACACTAACAGTAAATCATAATCCATTGTTATTTTTTATGCGCTTATTGAATAATGTTAGTGTTTGGTAAGAAGTAGCAGGCATTGAAGTAGGGGTTATCCCAGTTGGTAATTTTGTAAGCAATACAGTGTTTATCAGATATATCCGTTGGGTTAGGTGAATAGGCAGAGGAGGCTCTGAGAACCAAATTAAACATGTCAAAAAATGTGCCACGCACAAGACTATTTATGACATCTTAAGGAAACCAGAAGTGATACAGTATGGATCTGATTAAAGGAAGCCTTGCATTCCGTATCATTTAGCACAACCGTCGTATGGTGGTTGAATTCTGTCAGCATTTGAATTGCGTAGGTAGTTTCTTTCAACAGAAGACCATAATTTTTGCAGTGTTTCTGAATTTCATGGAATTCACTCATACCCTCAAAATAGCACTTAGGGACAGAAGATGATTGAGTTTAATCTATTTATTGACTTGTTGGATTGAGCGCTGCCAACACCTTTTCGTTCTCGCATTGTGTTTTCGTAAAACACATCTAATCAAAGAAATAAACTAGTCAGTAGGTCATAAAGGGTTACAGATACATTACAGCAAACAGATTTAATCAATTTTGTTGTATTTTGTTTCCGCGTCATTTTGAAATCCGGATTTACCGTAGTAAAGATTGACTCGTCACAGGTTTTTCTTGCTCGCTGCTTACAATTTAGCTCTTGTAATTCATTATCTTTCCTTTCAAAGTTTTTAACTTGAAAACTCATTGTAGTAGCCTTTGTTGTTGGTTTTTTTTGTATAAAAGGCTGGGTTATGTCTCGTTGCTCAGTGACAGTTTATTTTTCCTCACTGATTAAACTATGTTGACTGCCAGAACTTTTTTTGTTATTCTTAACATACCAAGTTTGTTATAAGCAAAGATTAGATACGTGAAGTAAACAGCTAATTTTGTAAAATAGGATTAGTCTTTGTTAATTGTAGAATATGAAAGTATGCTCAGGATAGCTAAATGTCACTTATACTGGACTTAGGTTAATTTTAGATATTGTTAGAAAACTCATAAAATTAATACAGGAAACCAGAATTTTCTAACTTTTTATTTCTAACGAAGTGATTCGCTGATTGGTAGTTAAGCTTAATAGCGAGTTTCAAATACAAATTCAAAATGGCTTCAGCAAAGTTAATTAAGTGGCTTAATAGCAGAGTTGTTTTATTGCTAATAACATGATACTCTTGACTTTGTCCCACTACCACCAAGCGTTTAGAATAGGAATGTTTTGGGTCTATGGTATTCAATTTTCATATGAGATCTTTAACATTCTTTTGGGAGGATTGGTGCTTCAAAAAGAGAGTTTTTTTTGTTTTTTTTGAGAGAGAGAGACAGAGAGAGAGAGACAAAGAGAGAGAGAGACAGACAGAGAGAGAGAGAGAGAGAGAGAGAGAGAGAGAGACAGAGAGAGAGAGACAGACAGACAGACAGAGAAAAGTAGCCTTTGGGAATGTTGTTATAGGTTGGATTTATCCCTAAAAATATTGGTTTTTTAATTGGTAGCTTCCTTTTAATATGGATTGGATAATATGTTCAAAACATTCCAAAATCGGACTGTAAATATGTATAAGGTAAAGGAAGAATGAAACTGTGTGCAGAATAAATGTTACAGAAGGTCGAAAGTTTGTAGTTGCCTCGTTCTAGCAATGTACCAATGGACAGCTGGGAATAGAGACCTGTACATTGATATGCTTCTCCCAGTGTTTTCATGGGTGAATCATGTAATCACAAACCCACCTGTGCATATAATTATGGTATAAACACACCAGCATTTTTGTTTAGATACGGTAATGTTGTCGTTCATGTTTTTTTCCTAGGTTTTTTTATGAGATTTTTTCGAAATTTATTACTTTTTCCTTTGCCTTCTTCAGCTGTACATTTTTTAAAGGCAAAGTTGAGCAACAGTCAAAAATAAACGATTATTGGCCCTGGAAAGGGACAGTTTTCACCGTATTTATTGGTATTACAAGACAAGGAATAACTATTTTCAAAGAAAACCGTAAAGTAAGCAGTTTGTGTGACATTTTATTCATTTTTAAGATATTTGTCTTAGAGTCAAGATTTTCAATCATTTTAATTACCTGATTGCGATAGACGCCTTGTATAAGTCATACTACACACGGTATGGAAACATTTGTGTGTGTTAGGTGTACAGGTTGCATAAACTGCATCTTAACTTTGTGGTATTTTATATAAGTACTTGTAATAGTATAAAGGTATGGCACATTAACTATCTACCGCTCAGTTAGATTGTCACACCCGTTTCTTAAATTTCCACTATAAATATGGAATTATTAGTTGGCGAGGTAATCACAGAATAGTGTATCTTTATCGGCACTCCTAAATTACATAGCTTACTAATTTCAACCGCAACAACTTAGATGAATCTCAGGTTGTCTATATATGCTACATCTAGATTTCTTACAGTGTGGTCCATAAACGTAGTTAGAGTTATTAGAGTTTTTTTGTGTGGAACGCAATTAAGAGAATTTGTATTTAATTGAAGTTGAGCCTAAATAACCCCTTTTAACTTTTGTCGTTGCTTATTGGTTAAGAACGAATAGGGGTGATTTATAATGAACAAAATAGAGGAGTAAGTATTTAATCATTTAACTGCTACTAACAGAAGTGCCCCGAGTTCATTTGGTAGTACAGATATTTATGTGACAATAATGAATCACAAAATTATTCTGTTTTTCCCCAAGAACAGACAATCAGATCTGTTTAGGGCCCACCTGACCTCGACATTTAACCCAGAGCTGATAACAAAACCTGGGTGAGCTAAATTACGGCATTTTCAATGCAAAAATTCGGCCGTATTTAACTTAAATCAGGTAATGGTATCCTGTATTTCTCATCTAGTATCCCAGATCCCCCTTTTCGGCAAAGTTCAACTGGAAAGTCAGACATGAAGAAAAAAGTGTTGCTTGCTTCACATCATACAGTTCATCACTAATATTCTACCAAAGGCCTCCGAATTTCATGTTATATCAAATTATTTTCCATTGACTGGTACCTTCAGTTCCCACTTAAGGTTTCTCTTTTGGACCAAGTTTCAATAATCGGGAGTCTAACCATGCCTACCATAGCGCCCAAAAAAATGTATGAAGAGACAATAGAAAAGAACATTAGTATGTATTTACGGCAACTTTTATTTTAAGACTGAGTTGTTTGGTAGACACTACATTACATAATATTCCATAACATCACATAAAATGAATTTGTTCACATTTCAATGTCAATGTTGTATCGTATTCTTTGATTTTCAATGTGCAAACTGAAATTTTTAATTTTCTATTGAAATGAACTTATGAGCTTGTGTTAAAGTAGGAAAGTGAAAGATATATATATGCACCGAACTGAATTCAAGCCAGTACACTATCATGGCCACATGCTTTACCACTGGTGCTAAAGGTACTTGTTCTTAACCACATCATTTTGCAACTATAACTTTGACTTAAGTGTGCCTTTCATTGGCAAAGTCACCATCGTTGGACATCTTTTCCTAATCATGCATATAGAGCTGAGCTTTCCACAAAACGGTGACTTACTTTGCAACGTCAACTCGACTGAACTCATCATACATGAATAAGAAGGAACGTATGAAAATAATATAATATAAATGGAGAGAAATTGAAGAGGATTTATTTATTCATTTGTTTGTTATACAATAGTAGCGAGTTGCTATTTAAAGCCAGCCTTAAACCAAGCTATCCTAATTCTATGCATACGTTCATGCGTTTAGTGTGTGTGGCAGCATATACAATGAACATATAAAATTACACACTCATACTTTACCGTATATTAATGTATCAATTTTTGTAAGTCCAGGAAATGCATACATACATAAAACCTATACCAATGTTTACAATGCAAATAGTTGGGAAACACCTGTATTAACAGTGTTTGTTCTAGAAACACGTAGTATGTCATGCATTGAGATATTGAGGGTACATGGACATTTTATTTACTAAATGGTATTAGTATTGTACTTGTTTTTGTTTAGTTTTTGTTTAGTTTTTTATTCGTAAAGTGTACCATTATTTTCGTAACATTCTTTGTCGTCAAAACAGGAGATTTTAATGACGCTACCTTACGACGATCTTTCATGGGACTATGTTCCTTCGAGACAAGAAGGTGTACACGATTCATTTTGTATTGAGTTTGATACAGTTGATGATACTGGTAGACGATTGGCAAAACAGCTTCAGATATTTTCTCCTCAGGTAAGCAGAGAACATAAAAACACACAAATAATGAACATTTAGATTTGGACCATTTTTTGGACTCCAAGCAATAATTTTTCAGTTAAAAATCTAATTTTACTATTATGAAGACCAGTCCTTGAACTTTTGGTTGCTTGGCAGCAGTCGCTGACATAAGCAGCAATTTTCGCCGGGTTTTCTAGCCCCAGAAAAAAATTTTGAGTCCTTTTCTCAACCATCGAACTGCCTACAGCTTTAAATAGAGAGTTCTCGCCATTCGTCCAGCACCAAATTGCAACTTTGTAAATATCTAGGCCATTTTTTCAATTTATTTTCAGCCACATTAGGTAAAGTGATTTTTAATGCGATATTCAGAGAGGTAATAAACAGCTTGGCTGTAAAGATTTTAAAATAATCTGTTATATTTACAGAGCTGTAGTTATTTTTATTAAGATACTAGCTCCTGATATAAAATACACTTGTCTTGGATCGATTTTAATCGAAGATTTTAGTGATGTATTGTACTGGTAGCTGATGTCTTTATTTAATACGTTTTTAGCAAGTAAAAGACAATTTTTTATCCAGAATTAAAAGATTTCATTCTTTTTTTCAAGGTAAGGGATCTTATTTTTATCTCTCCAGGCACTGAATTTCACTGTATTTTGGAAGGGCATCCACCCAATAGAATGAAATTGAGGGTAGTTTAGTTTATCTCTTTGTTAAAACTTTTTACATATTTTGTTCTCGGCTTATATTCGTACTTGACTCCCATTATGATGATATCCGCCCAACAATAAACAAATTAATTCGCTTTGTTAAACAAAAGAAACATTGTTATAAATTGTCCAGAATTTGGAACAGGCCAGGTGATCAGATGAAGACTTTGATAACACTTTATTTCATATTTTTCGTTTTATAAGTTAGGAAAATTTGAAAAGTTTAATTGGCGTTTTGAAAAGTGACTCATGGGACTTTTTATTTGTTTTCTTGTGTGTTTTTTAGTTGTTGGAGCTGACTGCTTTGCCCCTATATTAGATGAAGTTAAGTATCAAAGCACCAAGTTCTTACCAAGATGAATGTTTTTCGAAATTTTTTCATTTTGTTTTAGTCAATGATGATGGATGCAATGGTAGACTCTTGCGTCGATGAAATGAATCGTCTGAAAATCCCAAAGAGGTATTCTGTGCATTATTTTTGCTTGAATCCTTGTATTATTTTATTTGATGATATCAATTTTAGGGATTCAAACTTTTGATTGTTTTTCTATCACCTGGCCAATGTATAGTGCTTCGTTTGTTTCTTTACAATTGTACCGTAATTATTCGATTAAGCGCACGGTGCGCTTAAAAAATTCTGGGGACTGTAAAGGGTGCGCGTATTTGAGGGAGTACGCTTATTGGAAAGGTCAGTCAACTTATAAAGCATTAAAATGTGAAAAATATTTTTATCGGTACAAACAGTACGAAGTAAACTTACAAAGCACTACATGTCTAAAATATCAACGTCGACATTCATCAAGTTCAAAAGTGAAATTGACAAATACAAAGATATCTGTAAACGTATGAACATTGTGATTTACGCACATGATGTTAAAACATAATAGAGTATACTCACTAAAATATATGTTTTTAGTGCTTTTATTCTTGACCTTCAATTTTTTACTTTGAAAAAAGGATGTGGTTGTTTAAAAGGAAATCTGCCAAATAGGGTGCGCTTTATTGAGAGAGTGCGCTTATTCGAGTAGGGTGAGGTAAATCGAATAATTACGGTATTTGAAAATACTCTTTAATTCACGCAATTTTTTTTACCTTGATTTTGTGCATAGGCTTAATGACCACATAAAAAGCCCGGCGTCTAGTTGTGTCGACTGTTGCAACGATTTTACAGTTATTTTCTGTTAGTCAGATGATTTGAACTGTCGTCGTATAAAGAGAAAATCAGATGACTTAGGAATCTCAATTATTCTTCCCAGAGACGCTTTCCTGCGGTTTTTTTTTTACTTTTCTTTTTATTTGTTTATTTTTGCTTATTTACGTACTTAGTTACTTACTCAGTTATTCTTTCATGTTTTTATTTCCTTTGTAAACATTTGGATGTTGTTTCTGGGGCTATGTTAAAGTTTAGGATGATATAAAGCTTGTTATTACACAAGTTACTGTTAGATATAAGAAGTGACTTATAGAGACAAGTGTTGGAAGTATACTTATACGAATGAGGTTTTCAAAGATACTGGAAGCTAAAGAATCTCAAGAAAACGATGTTTTTATCGGCTAACAACAATTAAATAAAATATAAGATTTTAGTGATAGTCGTTCTGTTCTTGTCTCCGTTGATTAATCTGAAATGAATTTAAATCGGTTTAAATATTTTGAGGCCTCTTTTGAAAGGCAGAAACTTTACTTTTAAATGGTATTTTAATTTTATTAGCCCTACATCACCAATGGATGGCGATGGAAATCGATTATTGGCAGACGAAGGTAGTTATCTAAGCATTTTTCATTGTTTCTTAAGTTTTTTGATGCTTTTTTCTTCCAATTGGTCATTATGTTTGTATGTTTATTTTGAAAGTTCAACGGGTTGAATTTTTCTTGGATAATTTTGCCTACAGAGAAGTTAGAATTTTAGAGTTCATGGCCGTAGTCTTAACAATTAATTTTAATCTTTTGAGGAATTTGCATGTGAAATGTCATATATAAGGTGAATTCTGAATTGAAAAGTGCTATTGTTTCAAGGAAACAACAGTATTAAAACATTTATTAACACGGATCTTAAAATGCTTCTTCAAGATCCGTGATGATTTGAAATGCTTCAAGGCAGTCATTAAATGAAACAACATAACCATAAAGCGATTGTCAATAAATTTTATTTTTCTCCATACAATATCTAAAATGAAATAGATAGGGTGAGCAGACATACCACATTTTATTGCAAGAATAATATGTCTAATATTGCTTACACAGCTGACATGCATCTCTCACTCTAGGTGCCACATCCATTCTAGACGTTGGCGATCATGGTTCTCCACAGATTCCTATTTCTCATCATATGTAGCAAAATCTCCACCTTTTACCTTTTCCTTCTCACTTGCTGATATACACTTTTCAATATGGCACTTGAGACTTTCCAACTATGTTAATCTTTGTTTTTCTGTGCTTCTTTTGCCTTCAATATGACCTGTAAAGTTAACAATTTCTAGCCCTTCCTTTTTCTTGATATGTCCAACAGACTTAGTCTTTTACGGATTGTTTTTATCAGACACCTTTCTGCACCAGCTTTCCTGAAAACCGCACCATTTGTTTGTCTACCCATGAAATTCTCATCATTCTCCTGTAAAACCAAATTTCAACAGCTTGTAATCTCTTTTCCATTGATAGTGATATTGTCCAGCATTCACAACCATATAACAGAGTGTATGTTACATAACCTTCCAGTACCCTCTTCTTTGTACCCATTGATATTTTGCGATGTTTCAAGATCTTCTCTAATCTTTCAAGAATATCTTTTGCAATCCCTATCCTTCTCTTGATTTCCAGATCACACTTTACATTCTTTGTTATATAGCTACCTACGTAAGTGAACTTGTCAACTTGCTGTTTAGGGTCACGTCCAACATACAACCTGGGACTTTGGTTCTTAATTATCACCATGCATACTGTTTTCTTTTGATTTATTCCCAGCCCTTTCCTTCTACTTTGCTCAACTGTTTCATCTATGTTCATCATCCTATATTCTGCCCCTGCAACCAGTATTGAGTCATCTGGAAATCGTACATTATAATTATGACCTCCTACAGAAAAACCTTCCAAATCGTCCATGCCTCAAAAGACCTTTTTACCAGACAGGTTGAATAAATCAGGTGAAAACAGACATTCGTGTCTTGATGTAATCACTCATCTCATTATCCACTCTCATACAAGCAGTTTGATTCCAGTATAGATTTCGTATAAAACGTAAATCCTTCCCATCCAGGTCTGATCCCTCAAGATCATTGAATAGCTTTTCATGCAGCACCCTATCAAATGCCTTGGTGTAAACAATAAAACAAACATACAGATCTCTTTGCATTTCTATTGCTCTTTCTGACAGCATCCGTACCGTAAAGATAGCATTTCTGTTACCAGTATCTTCCATAAATCCAAACTGTTCTTTACCTATCTCTTGTTTAATTTTTTCGCGGGCCCTCTGCATAATAATCGTCAGAATCAGTTTGACTACATGAACCATTTTGATGTAACTCGCATTCTGGTGCCGAGGTTTCTTGGGCAAAGCAATAAAAATTGACTTACTAAGATCTTCTGGTATTTCATCACTATCATACACTTCGTTTATCAGTTCTGTCAACCTCTCAATTCCATAGTTTTATAATAATGTTAACTGTTCTGTAACAATCTCATCAGGTCCTGCAGCTTTGTTCCTCTTCATTTTGCTAAGCACTGCCTCCACTTCAGATCTTAGAATGGTAGGCCCATCCATATTCTTTTGTATTGAGGGTTTCTCTCCTCTGTCATCTTGGAACAGTTCACAGATATATTCACTCCTTTGTTCTAGCACTTTTTTCTTTTCCATTTTAACATTCCCATCTTTAGATTTTTTACACCCAGATTATGTACAAGATTTGTGAGGACTGATCTCTTTGATCTTCCTGTACATCTCTGCTGGATCTCTATGTCTACACTGCTCAATTTCCGCGCATTTTGCATTCAACCATTCTTCCTTTGCCATATTACATCTGACCTTGATCTTCTGAGGAATTGCCTTATATTCTGAACGTTCTCTACTAGGAGTCTGCTGCCTCACTTTCATCAAAACCAGTATCTCTATTATTATCCATTTATTCTTTTATTGCTTTTTTTGCTGCTGTTACCACCGACTCTTCGAAGTTATTCCAGTTTGATCCTTTACCTTCATCTTCCAGAGCCTCCCAAACCGGGTTTTGACAGCCACATTATTCTTCCCATATGTTGGTGTCTTCAATCAATGGTGCTTAGCATGATTTTGGTGTAGATGTTGGCCTCTTTAACTTCTTTAGTTTTACCCTCATCCTGCATACCACTTGTATATGGTCACTCCTACAGTCAGCACTAGGAAATGTTTTCCTGTGGTGGACTGCATTGTGAGAGCTTTTATTGATTGTGATATAGTCAATTTAGTTCTTTATATCACCTCCTGGACTTCTCCATGACCAAAATCTCCTTGGAAGTTCTTCAAACTATGTATTTGTTATAACCTAGTCATTCGATGCACACCACTGAACAAATCTTTCTCCTCTTTCATTATGTTTTCCTAGTCCATGTTTCCCTAGCACATCACTATCCTCTTCACATCCCACTTTTACATTCACGTCACCCATTATGATGATAACTTCTTGTGACTTGCAATGGTGTCGAGCCTGTTCAATTGCTTCATAAAACTTATCAAACTCATCTTCTGCACTCTATGATATTGGTGCATAGACAACAATGATAGAAATATTGAATGGTTTTCCTTGCAATTTCACCAATAATATTCTGTCCGATGTCAGGCACTAACCTAGAGCACATCTTGCACTTTCCTAATCTGGTATAAGACCATCCCCTCTCCCACGCTTTTTACCTCCTGAATATATCATGCAATGTTCTTCACTTCCAAAGTCACCCATGCCCTTCCATCTGGTTTCACATACTCTGAGGATATTTATACCAAGTCTAGTCATCTCCTGCTTTTATATTTCCCATCTTCCCACTCAGATACATTGTTCTTACATTCCATGTGCCAATTCTGCTAGTATCCTTGTTTGAGATGACCTCAGTTGCTGGATAATGGTCTGGTGCCCCCTGAGGTCCAAGGGTCTCGCTACCGGGCAAGGAATCATTCCTTGAGGAAGTGACCCACGTCACGCCGTTGCTTTTCATTTTCAATCTGTGCATTACCATGAATGTTCTTGGCATCTACAAGCAGTGGTTTTCCATTGCCTTCTGGCGGGTGTGTTTACAGAGATCACCACCTCCCTTCCCAGAACATTATCTGCTTGTTAGCAACCATTGTCTTGTGAGGTCGTAGTTCATCTGCCTTTCCCACCTATTTCTTGCTGGGTCTGCCGTTGGCCATCGCTCATAACCCTGAGTAAGGGAGCTGGGGGGATTCACAAAAGGGAAGGGTCGGCTACACTCTTTGGACAGTCCTCAAACCCTGTTACTCTGTGGACATGCATTCTGCATTCAGATTTCATTTTTTTGAATTGTGTTTTTTATTATAACTTGACATTTATTTTCTACCATATTTAAATCCAAATTGCCAAGTTTCTTTAAAATAATGTTAACTTACCTTGCCGACCAAAATTGCTGTTATAAATGGTTTTTAAAAATTTAATTATTTCGTGACGCCCCTTTTTTTTAGTTCGATTTTTTAATTGGTAGCATAAGATATAGGACGTGTGACCTTAGAATTTAATGGAGGTGAGATCCTTTGATCTTACAGTGGAAAAATCTTACATAACAACAGAATCAGGTCAACATCAGTTCTCCATGTTTACTTGCGAATAATTTGTAAACACACTGTTTTAGAATGACCTTGGTGTTGTTGCGCATCTTTCTTTTAATCAGCGTCTTTAAAATGAAATCCTTTTACTAGAATTACCACCCACGAGGAATAGTAGTGAGACTGTTTTAACGACAGCCGCTACAGGTAATGCACTTGATATGTGCTGTACCATTAACCTGATTCATAATTCATCATCAACACCATACCTTTGTCACTAAACCAGTGAAAGCGCAATTTTTTTTACTTAAAGCACTAGGCAGTATTATGCTGGCGGAATTGGTGTTGTTTTCCATGGGAGACTCTGGACTTTACTTTCTTGGTCATATTTAAATATACGGTTTAAACAGTTTAGGATCTGTTCGTAAATGCCCGAGAAAATTCGAAGCTTTCGACAGTTGATAATTGAACCTTCGTTTTTAGCGCTTTCTGTAGTTGCTTTTAATCTTGTTCAAATTTTGTAATGAAATCATTCCCGTCGATTCTTTATTGGTTTCTAACCTGATAAACTGTTTTAATCTATCTGTAGTCACGTCATTCATTATATTTAAGTCTTCAAACGTTGTCATTCATTTATCTCGTCCAAAAGTTGGCACTCTAAATGTCTCTTTATCTTGTCTATTGATGACCACCGCCTGTGTGACAAAAAAACACACGAACTTGTGACATTATAGATTCTTAAGATATTAACAGCAGTAAATATCTTTCACCTGCTTATCAAATTTTATCAGCCTTTTTCTTTGTTTTTGAATTGTCGAATTTAATACCAACTGATTTTATTTAAGTGTATACTGAACACTCAAAAGGAACATAACTGATCCTCATTAAATAGGTCGATAGCCAGGGTAAATATTAGGATAAGGTGGAAGAAAGAAATTACTTATTTCAGTTCTCTAATTTTTCTTTGGAAAGTAATCTAATTAAAGTTGACTGCAATATTGTTTCATTTCTTTCCAGACCTCGTACAATGTTCTCTAACTTAAATGTAGACAATTGTTAATGGATATAAACAACATGCTGTGGATGTACTTTAAAACTAAAACGGGGGAATGTAATTTATGTATATAAGTAATAACTAATGGCATTAATGGAGGTTTTTTAATTGGAATAGATAAACATAGCGTTTTGGGGCTGGTTTTCTGAAATATTCAATTTAGACATTCATGAAACTAGGTTCTATGTAAACCTTGTCATTCAAACAGGATGATGTTGTTGGTCATTTTTCCCCAAGTAACTGGGGCTCACACGGTGTCCTTCATAGGGACTTGGATTTAGCAGTGAGGAATTTCTTGGCCGGATACCCTTCCTGACGCCAACCAATGGCTTCTTATTGGTTGGTGTTAGGTCAAACAGGATAACAGGATGATGTACAGCATATAAAAAAAGTGTTAAGTTTGATGTAGGAAGACAAACTAAGCGTAACCTATTTAATTTTGTTGTAAAACTCAAGTAAAACAAGAGGAATTAATTTTTTTAATGTCCTATGAGACTCATTCTTGTTAGATAATTTCAATGTTTCTTTTTGGTATGTTGAAGGGGTCATGTAATGTTCCTGTGTTGTTGGTTCGTAAAGTAAGGACAGTTTGATTGTCAACTGCGTAAGCATAAAAATATACTTGATGACTACTGCTTGCTAACTTGTTAAAATTACACAGACTGATGAAAAAATTGTATTAGTATTCAATGAGAATATTCTGCATTTTCTCACACAACCCTTGCCACCACGCAACAACTTTTATCAGTAGTTTTTTCATCCCCTGATTTATTTATTTTAAGCCATTGGCCTAAGGTGCCAATCATTTATAAGGTTTAAGCTTTAATGTTGGTGGAAAAGTAGTAACCAAAATATATTTATTTAGTTGTTGAAAATGAGCTTTCCAGAGTAATATAAAACTAAGTTTGATGCCTACCCAAATTTTTCTTTTTCACAACAAGTAACCCGTTCTGGTGAGTAATTTTCGTCATTTTAAGTGCTTTTATTTTTTGTGTAATTTGAATAAACTTTCGATAAGTGTAGATCTTAACTGCATTGGTGACATATTTCCAAGTTTCTGAGCTCGGTTTGCCGATCGTCCCAAGGTTGGAAAACCTACCCCATTGTACAACTAACAGTGAACTGCGAATGAAACCGTGTATGCAGAAGAATACTTGACAAATGAGTGTTCTGAAACAATTCTGTTAAAACTGAGAAAGAAAAAATTAAATGTAGAAAGGTTGTCTCTGTTTTATGTTGTGTCGTTAATGAAAAAAGTGAATTTAGTAATTTAGGATTTCTGGAAACAATATGTCCGAATAAGCCCGGCTAATATGAAAACAATACTTTTTCATTTTTTTGAATTTTTACTTCATTTGTAGCTCTAGTTCGGAACTTTTTTAAGTATCGTCAAGTTAATAGTGTTTTTAACCGTAAAATGTCCGGTCTTCTGAGTTTACCTAAAGTTCTTACAAGCGCAGTTGTCAATTTTAAGCATGTATTTAATTCACGTAATAGTGGATAAAAGTTTATGCGGTTATGGAATGTAAACAAATGTATTGAAAGAGTTTTAAAATTTTAATTAATTATTTGGTGCCATGCAACTGGTTAATTTGAATCGATTTTAGGAAAATAATAAAAAATACCAGAAAATGTAAATTAGGTATAAAATGTTCTTTTTCGTATTGTTGGAGGGGTATTAATAAAATATTAAATTGTGTTACAATGTGTTCTTTAGCTAATTTTTACATTGAGCTCTTAATTTTCTTATTGCCGACCTTAAACGAAGTGTAGTGTAAGACGCATCGCCACAAAATGCGGTACCGGTTGAAAATTTTTTAAAAGAAGAATTTACTGAAATTTGCTGAAGGTCTCGCCTACGCCCACACATTAACTTTTGGCACCAGTTGAAAACCTAATGACTTAAATACATTGCGAGTTTGATCTTGAAACGCTTATACCGCCAAGGTCACCAGTAAAACTGTAACTTTAATTACGATATTTTTAAGTTTTACTGTGTAAATTCAAACGAATTCAGTAAATCTTNACAATGTGTTCTTTAGCTAATTTTTGCATTGTTTGAGAAGTTAGTTATTAAAATATGTTATATTTTGAATTCTCACTGTATGCGAAATATTAGACGACAAATATATACTGTCATACGCAATTTTTAAAAAATTGATTCTAATAATGAAGAGAACTTAATAACTAATTTATGTACCAACAGAATTTCCGTTTATGACTAGGCGATACATTGAGCTCTTAATTTTCTTATTGCCGACCTTAAACGAAGTGTAGTGTAAGACGCATCGCCACAAAATGCGGTACCGGTTGAAAATTTTTTAAAAGAAGAATTTACTGAAATTTGCTGAAGGTCTCGCCTACGCCCACACATTAACTTTTGGCACCAGTTGAAAACCTAATGACTTAAATACATTGCGAGTTTGATCTTGAAACGCTTATACCGCCAAGGTCACCAGTAAAACTGTAACTTTAATTACGATATTTTTAAGTTTTACTGTGTAAATTCAAACGAATTCAGTAAATCTTGCTTTTGAGAAATAATTAAGTTGTAAAGGGACTATAGAATAGGAAAATAAAACGTCGTTTTCTTAACACTTAAATGTTGGTCGGCCTTTACCCTCAACGAATTCTATTTACATGCGAAAAATGGCAAAAGCCTTACAGATGTTTCAATAAAAGCATTGTTAAGTTGTCAACAAAACGATTGCTTTGAAGTGGTTTTTTTCTAATTAAGTCGCTTACGCTAGTGGTCATGGTGCCGTGAAAGAGATCAGAGGTACAAGAAGGAAGGCAGAGACAGGAAAAGCAAATTAAATGGAAAACATGGCAGCAACACATCTGTTACTAAGATCTTTGTATTGATTAAGAATGTAGCCACCAGGGTAGGAAGAAGAAGGAGAATTATAGAGAGTAGCAGTAGGGGGAAAGAAACTCATGACTATATTGGAAGGCCTGAACCAAGCAACCTTTACAAAGAATGGATTGAGCTTCAATGAAAAGTAACACAGTAATACAGGTTACCAAAGGGATAATTGTTATTTGGTCAGAACCAAACTTTTGTCCTTGAGACAAATACTTATAAATTAAAGCTATTGTATAACCACCAGTCAAAATTAGACGCCAACGAAATTAGAAATAAAGCAAGCGTTTTAAGGGTGAACCAGAAATTCTAAAATTGATTACTACAGCCGTGAATTAATGATTAGTGCAGTTGCACAGTAAACAAGGTGTTCCAGGTTCGATTCCCCGAGCGGACATGGAGAATTCGGAACTGTACAAAAAGAAAAAGCCATTGGTTAGCGTCAGGAAGGGCATCCGGCCAAGAAATTCCTCACTGCTAAAACGGAAGCCCCCTGAAGGGCACCGTCTGAGCCTCAATTGCTGGAGGAAAATGAAAAAAACCCCCAAAAAACAAACATTTTTATTTGCAGACTGTACCTCTCACTAGAAATACACTCTTTTACTAGTGTTGGTTCCAAGAGCAGTTCAGACTTAGAGTAATACTGGGCCGGGCTGTTGTGCTTTAACTTGGTGCGTATGTATTGTACCCGCATTATTACCTTTTCTGAGTGTATTGGCTGAAGTTCTACAAGGTGGTCCTTGGCGTTGTGTCGTACACAAAGTCCAAAAAAATTAATTCAGTTGAACTAAAATAGTGTTTATTTTTAAATTGTAATTTATTTTGCCTTGAAATAGTCCCTGAATTCGAGGAAAAGTGGATTCAAAAAGCGTTTTTTTGTCTTCCAGTTAAATACAGTACCGTCAATAGCTTTCTGAGAACAATGCAACTTGGAAGCGGAGGAGGGGCTTTAAAGCAGGGTTTTTTTATAACAGCAGGCGAGAAGACACAAAAACNGGTGCGTATGTATTGTACCCGCATTATTACCTTTTCTGAGTGTATTGGCTGAAGTTCTACAAGGTGGTCCTTGGCGTTGTGTCGTACACAAAGTCCAAAAAAATTAATTCAGTTGAACTAAAATAGTGTTTATTTTTAAATTGTAATTTATTTTGCCTTGAAATAGTCCCTGAATTCGAGGAAAAGTGGATTCAAAAAGCGTTTTTTTGTCTTCCAGTTAAATACAGTACCGTCAATAGCTTTCTGAGAACAATGCAACTTGGAAGCGGAGGAGGGGCTTTAAAGCAGGGTTTTTTTATAACAGCAGGCGAGAAGACACAAAAACATAGCATAAACAGAGTAAAAATGTAAATAATGTAAAGAAAAATGATCAACAAATTTTAATTCTTCAAACCCCAAAATACATTAAGTATCACAAAGAAAGAAACATCGTACGAACTATGTTATTATGATAATTATTATCATTTACGAAAGTTTTTACAGGATAGGCCAATTCAAAATTTGCATATTTACAAATAAAGTATTTACAAATAAATACATTCTGTTCTACCATTGGGTCCTGTTGATAAAAAATATATATCTGCACTATGCGTTTAAAAAGTTAAAAATAAATATATCTATCTTTATTCAATTAAAATATGTTAACAACTTGGAGAGCGATTCTGCCGCTCTAGTGGTGGCAGGTAACTAATTAAAAAATTTAGTTCCAGTAAAATAGAAACTTCTTTTTGCGCTCTCTAATTTAATCTTAGGTACTCTCAATAAAATATTATCATTTCTTGTATTGTTATTCCTTACTTTCAAATAGTTCTTGAAATTTACAATTAGCAATATCTCTGTGTTAACAATTGTAGAGCTTGAAATTACTGCCAGAATAGAGACAAGTCTAGCCAGGCAATTTAAAAAAAAGTATAGTCATTAAAGTAGCCAACTGTGAAAGTTTGTAAACATTTAGTAAAAACCGTGGTTAAACAGCCAAAACCATTCGGATTAAATGACCCCAAAAACTCATTAGAACCATGTACATTAATCTAGTATGCATGAATCCAAGGAAAACTTCATTGCTACAAACTGTTTGAAGCTCTTAAGTATGGCAATTAACTAACTAAGGCAATTCATAACATCATAAGTCACGACGTCGACATGTCTCCAAATTGGTTAGCAAAGGATGGTCATTTTCAACTCAGATGGTATAATAAGAATGGGTTGCCATAACATCTGTTATGTGTAGTTTTATTTTCTTTGGATCATAATTAGGATAAAGCTGGGTTTTTTTCAAATTTGTTGATATTATTGATTATAATAAAAAAACTATCCCCTACACTGAAAAAACTTATAATTATCAGTTTTTTCAGTGTAAGGGATGGAATGGAGCTTCAGCTTTGTTTGTCTCCATATACATGGTGGTGGAAGTTATATTTTTCTTTGCTCTGTGTCATCTTTTTGTGTCTTCTAAGGTCTCCATTTGATTATCAGACTTTTTCACACACAGCACATTTGTAAATAAATGATAGCTCCCTGAACACCTGTCTAAAATCAAACAGAAGAGCTTCGTCAATATCGATGGTTGCATATGGAATAGGCTAAGATGTATGACATCAACTGCTATTGTTAACTAGCTTCACTTGGTGATTAAACTCGCACAAATGCAAAAAATCTCATGGACAGACCAAAACAAGTTCAGCCTAAATAGTTAGCATGCGTCAATTGTATTCTAATTCGCGGTTCTAACCCTGATAAAGATTTTGCCTTGTTTCTAAAATTAATGTCAAAAATGAATCGACCTCACTTACGTTGGACCGCATCAAGTTCTTAAAGTCGTTGGCTTATTTTAAGGTATCGTCGTAAATAAGCTTTAACATCGCACCAAAATTATCACAACTTGCAAATTGGTAAGTGATAACCACTTCATTTCAACCTTTCTTGTGAGATCGATGTCATCTCAAAGGCACGTGGTATTTTAAGGTATCGTCGTAAATAAGCTTAAACGTCACATCCAAATTATCACAACTTACAAATTGGTAAGTGATAACCACTGCAATCCAACCTTTCTTGTGAGATCGATGCCATCTCAAAGGCACGAGGTAACCGAGTTCAACTTCTTACCGCAAAACAGTATTTGGACAAAAACCTTCTGTCACCTACCAAACTATCGTTTTTTTATGACTGTTTGCGTCCACGCACGTAGAATTGTAATTATGTTTATATATTTTTTATCCCAATTTATGAAACAGTTTTGTGCTTTTTTTATTGTTCGCAAGGCACTAACCATTAAAATTAAGCAGATGATGGACCGATTCGCTTGACATTTCATTCATGTGGGCGAATGTGAAATTGAGAATATATTCATATCACACGCAGTTAGGATCTATTTTCTCTTTTTTAAACTGACCCTTTTTACAGTGACAATTATAGATTTAAGTCCAATTTGTGGCCAGGCATCTGATTGACAACGTTCATATTTTTCAACACATTGTTTTGTGAAGCACACGATATTTACACCTATTTAGATGAGAGTGTTTAACCGGAAAAATGTGTCTTCCTTGTAAAATGTAAAATTGTTCACACTAAATTTACTGGCCTACAAACTAACTGCTACTGGAAAACAAGTGCTTGGAAAGTGCCACTCAGAAAAAACACTCTTCGAACCGATTATGGCACTACTACCGGAACCATTGTTAACACAATGCGAAACTTTACAATGTCAAAAATTATGAAAAGCTTGAAAAAGTTGTTGGCACTATTGAGAATGAAGATGCTGCAACTATCGCAACGAAGGAATTACTTCACAATGAAACACCGAAAACAGAATTGTTAGATTTGGAAACAAAAGTATGCCCTTGGTAGATTTAATAGTAAACGTTAAGACAAGAACACTCACTGCCATTGAAAGTTGGCGAAATTAAGAGGTGAAAAGGTGAAAGCTATACGCTAAGTTATAAAAACCGGCTTGAGTGGTAGCAAGCAACACTAGATCGGAGTTCTTTGTAATTAATTTTAAAAAACACACTTCTTGAGCTGGAAATATGTTACAAGCGAAACCCAGTACCGGAGATGTTGAGAGGACATTCGCAGCGCACAAGAATATACTTAGATATATCTTGCAACCAGTAAGGTATATTTGATCTTATTAGCTACTAAACTACTACTAATACTACATGTACTACCACCACTACTACTACCACTACTACTACTACTACTACTACTACTACTACTACTACTACTACTACTACTACTACTACTACTAATACTACTCCTCTACTACTGCTGCTACCACTACCACTACTACTATCGCTACTACTACTACTACACTACTATTACTACTACTACTATTGCTACTACTACTAATAGTACTACTACTACTACTACTACTACTACTACTACTACTGCTATTAATACTACTACCGCTATTAATACTACTACTACTACTACTACTAATACTATTACTACTAATACTACTATTACTACTAGTACTACTATTACTATTACTACTACTGCTACTATTACTATTGCTACAATTACTATTTTTACCACTACTACTACTACTACTACTACTACTACTACTACTACTACTACTACTACTACTACTACTACTACTACTACTATNTACTACTGCTATTAATACTACTACCGCTATTAATACTACTACTACTACTACTACTAATACTATTACTACTAATACTACTATTACTACTAGTACTACTATTACTATTACTACTACTGCTACTATTACTATTGCTACAATTACTATTTTTACCACACTACTACTACTACTACTACTACTACTACTACTACTACTACTACTACTACTACTACTACTACTACTACTACTATGAAAAGATGTTTCGATAAAACGTTTTATTACATATTTTCCTTGCTTTGTAAATAACTAAACAGTTAAACGTCGTTTAGAAGATAGTATATTTTACTTATTAAATTACTATATTCAACAATTTATTACAGCAATCTAATTTGACAATATACTATTTAATGGAATATTGAATGTCGTGTTGGAGGCTGCTGTGCCTTACAATCAGCCCGAAGTATCTTAACTGTCTCTTCATGATGCTTTCCATTAGGCATTTGTTTGTTCCCATCTTCTGCAGTACTTCATCAATTGACTTTTTCATTTTCCAGCTGATTCGTAAGATGCGCCGATAGCACCACATTTCGAATGCAACAATCTTCTTCTCTAATGCCGATGTGAGAGTCCACATTTCACAGCAATAGAGAAATGTGGACCATACATACGCCTTTGTGAGCCTTAGTCGAAGATTGAGTCTGATGTTGCGGCGTGTTAGTACTTTTTTGAAGGAATTGAAGCTAGATATTGCCATACCTATTCTGAAGTTGATTTCTTGTTCACATCTGCCATTGCTTGTAACAGTGTACCCTAATAACTTGAACGATTCTACTTGCGATAGTTTCTTGCCATTTACAGTTATCTCAGCCTTCACTGTATGTGATGATTTATGAACTGTCATTTTCTTTGTCTTTTCTTCGTTAATTTCTTTATTCCTTTTTGACTTATAGAAATAAAAAGATATATAATTATAGTTTAAATTTGCTTTTAAATTTAGTTTTAAGGTCATTTTCCCCCCAGTAACTGGGGCTCAGACGGTGCCCTTCACAGGGACTTGGATTTGGCAGTAAGGAATTTCTTGGTCAGATCCCCTATGATTAAACCAAATAATTATTAAATAATAAATCAACTGATTAAGCAAATGATGATTGAAGCAAATGGTAACCATAAAAGAACGCAGATGAAGATATAAAATTATGCTCTAACGGAACAGGGAAGGAGGAGAGATGATGGGCCATAGATACTGTATAGATATATTCTGCTGGTACAAAGCCAGCCATTAGTCTATTTTAAGTCTTCGATTACTGCTGAAAGTTTATCTTTTGCAATTATGGTTGACAATGACTCTTGAGCAGTTAGTAAAATTTAAAAACCATTTGAACGCTTCGGTATTTTCGTCACTGGTCATTAGAAGTACCACTAAAATTCATCATAAAACAACAAAAGTGCCTTATCATATTATTCTGAAAGTTGTTTCACTCTTGTACTATTTCTTGTAAACATTTTTAGGCGAATTCCAATTGAAATAGTGTATACGTTGTGTTTGACCCAACACTGGAGCTTATTTTCTGCAGTTTGTCAATTGGCTAGAGATAATCGAAAACTAAGCCGATGCCAAGTGCCCCTAAAAGATTTACAATAAGACGTAAAACGCAAGTGATTGTTTAGAAGGCCAGTTGAATGGTACTGCAAGATTTTACAACCAGATTTATGGAAAGTTTGTTGGCATCAGATCATCAAAACAGTAAGTTGGGTCATAACAAAGCCTCATAGCGCTAACATCAGTTACACTTTGCATTTGCAAACTGTGCCCTTTGCTTTTGAGACTTTGGAATCTGGTGTCTTAAAAAAACCATAAATTGGATTTTTAGAACTAGGAATGTTTGTGTGCGTGTGTGTGTGTTGCGTGTTTATGTTTGTGTTTGTGTGTGTGTGGTTATTTGGTACTGTGTCGAGCTGCCAATGACAAGCTGTTGTCATTGTTTTCTGAAAATCAGGAAGCCTGTGTTTATTCGTAGGCTTATTGTCAATTTTGACAAAGGATGTAAAATGTGTCCCATAGATGTGCAAACTTGAATATATTTTTTTTGCAGGGCAACGTTTCATAACAAAGGTAATGTGCTTAAACTTTTAGTTTTAAGTCAATCATATGCTTTTGGAACAAGCTTACCAGTGGTTTCTAAGAATTATGAACGAGAACCAACTTCACTCTTTGCGTCATACCATTCTTTACGTCAAACATACACAGGGAGGCGATTATCCGATGTTGCAGAACAATCTCTGATATCATGCTTCAAAAATCATGCCATTATTAGCATCTGGCTCTACTCCATGATTTTTCAAGTTCCCACATAGAGATAGGGATTTTTCATCCCCAGACACAAGGGATTTTTCATCCCCAGACACAAGGGATTTTTCTTCCCTACAGACAAGGGGTTTTTCTTCCATACAGACAAGGGATTTTTCATCCCTAGACACAACTAATGCAAAGGTCAACTTACTTTCCTGAAAATACAATTCTTTTAACACTGTTGGATGAAAGTATTTTCTCAGATTCATTTCCAGAAATTGGATTAATTATTTAGAATTTATTGAAGAATATGTGTTTGTGACATAAGCAAGTCATTTTTTTCCAAACAATGGTAATTATATTGATTACCTTACGTAACAAAAATAGTTCAGCATACAGATAAAAGTAGTTTATTTTTCAGCTGTGAACCCAAATTTTTCCCGAACCAAAATACTATATTCAGGCTCTAAATTATCCCGTTTTTAAATCAGGGCTAGAGATCAAAGGGCCCCTAAAACCCAGTAACTTGACTGTTTTTGGTATTTTCAAAGGAATTATTTCTTCCCAAAGTCGATTACATGTTGGAATATTCCCGATAAATACACCGCGAATTTCGTTAAACGATAAACAGGGCATTAAATAAAATAACAGAAGTTTGACTGACTTTTTACCATTCTGAGATTTACCGTTCTGCGATATAAGAAAGAGTAAACTTAGTTTTTTTAGTTTTTTCAAATTAGTGAATTAGTAATTTTTACTGACAATTTTAATACGGCTTTCTCCAGTTGTACACAAGAAAGACCTGTGTAAGTTGCTTTAGGCGAAGGTGATGTATTAAGTAAACGACCGTCTACATATGTTGTGTTCCACTTTACTGACAAAGGCCATTAAACAAAAAATATGGGATGTACTTATGCGAATTTTTTTTCAAACTAGGAAAAATAAGTATATCTCGGGTTGTTGGAAGGGGAAACAATGGAAGAAAGGCAGTGAAATGATAAATTGATTCAAAACTCCCACAAGCAAACAATGGATTATTTAGCCCTACTGGACATGTCTCCTCAGGTTCTTTTGAAAGAAAGCTTGATTTTCGTTTCTAACCATAAAGAATTCCATGTCGTACGAACAGACTGTTCTTCTACTGTGCAACATAGCTTTACAGTCTCAAAAGCAGTAAAAAGGGCTACGTTTTCGCATTGAGAGTCCCTTTTACTGTGGAAGGTGATAATATAATAGGTATTTACAGCGGGGAGCAGCGCTATGGCCAATAATTTGTTTCCTCCAAGGCTACTAAGTGCTCCGCTGTGACTTTTATGAAATGGATTATTTATTTGTTACTCAGGAAGCCAGTTATAGAAATAAACTGTTTTTATGAAAACACCTTACATAATTTGGCGCACAGAGAAAGAATGTTTGGTTAATTATTACTGCTTTGACCAGCCTTCACTTCCCTGAAAAGGTTTTTAGAAGAGGAATCAGGACACGAATCCGTAGAGATGCCCATGCTAATAGCTCTAGCCATGCATTTATTGCCAAGGGCCTCTCTGATACGGTGGGTACACGCAGTTAGTGTAAGAGCGGTAGGTTTAGGTAAGCAGAGGGAAAATTGCTGGTCACAAAATATTATATTTGGTGATATGTGCAAAAACATGGTTGATAATCAAAGGTTCAAATATTTTGCTGATGTTGCCAAGGAGACTGATTGGACTGTGTTGAGAGATATTTGAACCTTCACCAGAGTTTTAAACACAGTGCATTCAGAAGAGATGACACATATTTTGGAAGTATTTTTATTTCAAGCAGTGATGAAACAAAGGAGCTGAAATGTGAACGAGCTCTGTGGAATGGTGTTTCAGTACCATAGAAGCTATCTTGTCTGGCCTAGAGGCCTAACTTGAATCTAAATCTTTGATTACATCAGGAGCTTGGCTGGTTGGTACAAAGATGAATATTAGCTGCTTTACTAACTGCACTTGGCTTTCGAGATTTATAGTTTCTGCACCGCTGTACGACAAGATTCATTAGAGTGGTCTATCCCATCACATTTTGTTTTGATCGCAGTAATGACATTGCAAGTATGGGCACTTCCTTTCCAGGCTTATTTTGTAGTGGATTCAAACTGTTCACGTTTTCAACGTGAACTAGTAGTTTCCGCAGATGCCTTGTAAAAAAGGAAGGGATCACTGTCAAAGAATTTTCATTCCATTGTGCCACTATTTATTGTTACCAATTTTGTCTCCAAATTGTGGACTATTTGCCATTTATAGCAAAGAACAGTTGGACAGAGAACCTTGAAGGACGCGAGAGAATCTCGAGCCAGAAATCTTTCGCCTAAATCTGATGAACCATTTGATCTTTTCTCAGCAGTATTATTTTAAAAAAGAAGCGTACACGAGTTTGCCATACAGACCATTGAAATAGCAAGACTTAAATTATTTACTGGTGTTCAGGAGTGCACTGCAGTTAATGTAATTTACTTCTCGTCGTAAAGGAGTACGTTGTTTGATAACTCTCTTATGCGGACTAAATTTGATATGAGTACTGGGTACGAGATACTCATTTGAGTATTTAGGGGGGTATTAATTTCGAATGCAGTTGAAATTTATATGAAATCGTAGAAGGTTTCACAACAGTCATTTCTTGCACTTTATGCATTGCACAATATTTGTTCGTCAATTTACTGTTTTGTTTTTTGTGGAAAATGCCATTATATATTGTATAAATCGTATCCGCCTCTACTTTCATCAAATAAAAACTCGACAAATGTGCATATGTAGAAAAAGTTTCAAATATACAAATGATAGAGGCAAGGTAGAGGCTTTAAACAGTGTAGACAAATTTTTAATGTAATTTTCTACGATCACTACACAGAATTATTAAAAACTCCTTTCACATTATTTTTTCTCTGTGCGTTGGTTTTATGTTAATATATGATCATTTGTATCATACAATTTTTTGTTTTGTTTGTTGCTTTAGGGAGTTAAGTATTTAGCTGCATAAAAGTAATCGTCAATTATTCAATAACAGCTTAACTTTGAAAACTTTTTAAAGAATTCTTACTATTTTTATGAGTACTTTGCAATTTTATGATGTGTCGGTATTTCAAAGTCGCTGTATAAAAACAGATGCTTTGTAGAAATAGGCTTTGAGATTATGGGCTTGTCCCTTGTTTGATAATGATATTATCCAGCAAGACAGAGACATAATGACTTCAATGTTAAAGGGAGAGAAAACCCTTAAGGATGCAAGGAAAATAATAAGGTCGATGTTACTTTCCCTGCCACAGAAATTTTCTATCTTGTGCACTAATGTATTTTTTTTAATGAGTTGGTTCTTATAGCTACTCTTTGTTATATTTTACTAAAAAGTATACGAGAAGAAATGATTTTTTTAGATTCTCAATAGTTTTGGGGAAATTACTTGAAGCAATGTAGATGAAATTGTTCAATGTACTGCAAAGTAATTTCTTATTGGCGTTCACAATATAATGATTTAGCAATTCCATCAGTGTTCATCCTGCTTGGTAAAAAAAACCCCCAGGAAGAATGGCAGATAACAGCTGTTTGTTAAACGTTTTAAGAAAAACCTCCACAAGATTTGACCATTTTTCTACAGAAAAAACATTGTTGGTAAACCCTTGACCATGTGGGCGTCAGGAATTCTATTCAAATCAATCAGAAAATTGTTGATGGTAAGATTGTGCTGTTACATATTGTCACAAGTCACCAATTTTTATGTTTCATTGTTGTTCTGTATTATGTTTCAATTTTTATCTACTTTCTTTTTTCTGTTTGGCAGGGCCTTCTTTTTTAATGAGAGATCGTAAGAGTAACTTTTCACTCACCAGCCCATTCAAGTCATTTTCAAGTCATTAACAGGAATACATATAATATTGCCTTCTACAATTAATAAGAACTTGGAACATATATGAAGGCATTGTTTGTTAAACTTGACTGACATGCAAGGATAACTCCCATATCCTAAAGATATAAATAATTGTGTGTTTTGGTTGATAACTGTGGTATGGGTACTGTTTATTGTAAGTAATTGTACTTAGTAGCTGTAAAAGTTGTTGCTTCAACGCAGAAAGTAAATGAGTTTTTAATATTTCAGTAAAGTTAAGTTAAATTCAGTATAGTCGCAAGTACTCGAGCTGTGTTTAAGGAAGACCTGATTTCTTGAAGGTTTTTTACTTGACAATTTTGTGTAAAAGTCATTTCGGGATTTTTTTATTCGTGAGCACTGGAGGAGCTTAAAGGTTTGTGGGTATTTTTAACTTCTTGTTGGTATTGTTAAACAAATAACATACGCTAGTTTTAATAGGTAATTATAGTAGGGATCTTGTACTGGAAGTTGCTAAAGGTAAACTGATATTTGTATTCTAAAAGGGGACCACCTATTTATTATGTTCGCATGAAATTGTCCATTTTTGCACCCCCCCTTTTGTTTGCACCTGTTCGCAGGCATGTACCCCCCCTGTGCGAACGAACGTTAGAGATTTTATGACCGTCGGTGGTAGTTGCCATTTCGATCAATTACTTTAAAATGTTCTCTTTGATTCTTCTTTTATAGAAGCTGACGTGCTTAAATTCGAAAAATAATTGACCCCAGGGTATTGTGAGAAATGAAACCAAGTATAATTAGATACAAGCGGAATACAAACGAAAGTTATTCCATATAAACAAACAATAAATTTGTAAAAACAGATGAGAGTAATTACACCTGCACACCTGTCTTTCGCATCCACTACTTTGTGAAAACTGTAAGCAAAAATTTTATTAATGTTAACGTTCTCACCCTGTGAACCCCACACCCCCTGTTCGCTTTTGTTCTCTTTTTAGGTTACCCCCTCCCCCAGAACATAATAAATGGATGGCCCCAAGTTTCGTACCAGTTGCCAACTGTTCAGCCGTACGCTTTTTTTTAATTAAAAGTTAATCGTGTCTGACCCTGGCTGACTTAAAAGGAGAGACGGAAAACCTGTGGTGGGTTTGGATTAGTGAAACTGGATCCTGGTATTTTATGCGTAGTTATAAGTGAATCAGAACGTTAGTTATAGAAGAAGAAAAACAAACAAGCATCTTGAATGTAGAGACATATGTAGAAAGTTAAAAATAAAGTTAAATGTTAAAAAGGTTTGCCATGTGACAATGTTTTGGACGTTGTCGAGTGACAGAATTTTGTTGAAGGGAAGAATGCGTTTGAGAAACGTGGGTGGTGACTGACCTTTAACTTGGTTGAATTGTAAATATCGTAGGTTGAAATACCGTAAATGCTCGAATCAGCGCCCACTCTCAAGTTACCGCCCCTTTCGAATAAGCGCCCAGCCTAAAAATTATTTTTTTTATAAGCGCCCATCTCGAATAAGCCCATGGGGCGGTAATTCGAGTACAAAATTAAAGATAAAGGGGGCACTTATGTGAGTTTTGGCTAATTTTTTAGGGTATATTAGGAAAAAAAAACATGTTTATATAAAAACAGCTTTCTTTTTAAAATCGTTTACACTCTTCTCATATTTAAATTCCAAATAATTGTGCTTTTGTTTCTTTTTTTAAAGTTCATTACTTGAAGCATCCATCATCCTTTTTTTTCTGTCGTTGCTCTGTATCTACCAGGGATTACAAGTACAACTTCTCTTTTCCTTTTTCCAATAACGGTTACTATCAACATGTTCTTCTTAAATGCATCAAGAAATTGCTTCAGACGTTTTGATAGCTCGATCGGAAGGTGTCCAACAAGCCCTGTTTTTTCCCCTCATCTCCTCTTAAGTAAACGCCAATTGCGTTCTCATCGTAATCGTTAGCCTCTTCTCTTTTATCAAATTGACAACTCAATTTCATATCAAGCTCAGGAGTCCATTTGGACTGATAAACATTATGACCTCGAATGGCAGCTTCAAATTCTAATCTATAATACACGTTGCAGAAAAGTGTTGCTCTTGCCATATTTCGTATCTTTCACTACACTGGCTCCTGTTTGCTGTGTTCTTTAAATAGAATGTTATTAAAAACAACAAAATAACTTTTAGAAGTAATTGCTGTCAATTTCACACCTCGTCACAGATTATGTTTTTACGTGCACAGTTAATTACACTGCATTGTAGTTCATAAAAAGCTGTCCAGTGAAATTTTGTGCATGTAAATTCAAGCACTCGTGGTGAAGAACTAATCATAGTTTATCGAGATTTTGAAAACTGGCACAAATGATTTTACTGAAGACAACAAGTGCTCACGTGAAAATGGCGAACGAATTTGAATCAAATGTCGAAATTGCACTCCTGCATCATATCTTTTAATTATATACAAGTTCTTGAGGAAGCTTTCATATTTTACATTTGTCCCAAGAGGAAAAACTTCCGTCCGTTTTGAGTAATAAATGCCATCGTGTTTTTTTTTCATTGGCTCGCCCTTTCACGAAAGTAATAAAGATAAAAACGATTTCTAGGTCCTTTTTTCATCAAGAATTTTTTACTGTAATGTCAGGAAACATTGGTTATCTTTTTCACCTCAATTATCTGCAGTTCTTCGAAATGGATCTTTACGTATAGTCGACTACAGGTGTAGCATTGTCATTTGAATATTCTTAATCGTCAGCCAACGTTCTATTTCGGGTTCAATGTTATTTTCTCCCTGCCTGCGTTTTGCCGTATTTTCTATCTCATCGTTTCAACGTCTCCAACTTTTCCACGAATATACGAATGGAAATTGTAATTATATTTCGAACTCTATAAGAAAACCAAAGACATTGTTATTGCTTTTTCATCTTCTCCAACGCCCAGTCAGCACGGAATTTACTTGTGTAACAGCAATTTATTGTACTTTTCATCGAAATATTTACTTGTGAGTTTTACTAATCAAACTCGGCAAAGGGAAATCACTTTTGCAAGAGACGACCAACACTTGAGATCAACATAAATTGAAGGTGAGTTTATTGCTTCATGTTTTGTTTTAATGCTGGAGTAAGATTTGTGTGTCGTTAAAAATTAGCGATATTTTGCAAAAGCGCTTTTTATTTGGTATCGAAAGCAGTTACCAAATTGTAGTGGATTTGATCTCGCCTTTGTCAAAAGGAGGCATCATAGAAATTATCACTCAACAATCCGGTTTATAAACTTTTATTATATTAACAATGGCAACGTTTAAAGTGACAACAGCTCCATTAATAAAAAGCAGAGAAGGTTACAAAGCACAAATTTCTTCAACAATAAATAATTTCCAAAGTAAGGCCGACAATGGAGAACTAATGACAGAAGTTTATAATATGCTTGAGGGAAGAATTATGAAATGGTCTGATAAAATTAACGAAATTAACACAGAAATAGGTAAACTTTGTGAGGAATCAAATATAACAACAGAAGACCATGATAGACTGCAGAATATGAATAATGAGACGGACTACCATTTCTCCAATCTTACCGCCCTTACCAAAATGGCATCCAAATGTATTCCCAATAAGAGTCAAACTAGTGTTAATGAAAAACCTGATATCAGTGTAAACAGTTTAGCCTCGGCATTGTCAAAACTTCAGGCCAACCCAGTAAAGCCAAAACTTACCAGTAATACTTTTAGTGGTGCAGAGGTAGATAAGCTGGAATTCAAAAACTTTCTAGTTCAATTCCAGAATTGTGTTGACGCCGGAGGCAACTTACCTAAGTACGCAAAGCTGACTTCGAAGCTATCTGGCTAGTTATGCTTATAAAGTCGTAGCTCACTTGTCCACAAGTGATGACAATTTCGACATAGCTCTATCCTTATTAAAGGCTGAATTTCTAGATGAAGACTATATTGTCGACGAATACTTTAAACAATTAGTAACTTTATCCCCTAGTAATGAGAATAAATTTGACAAAGTAAGGTAACACCTCAATGAAACCAGAGCCACAATCTATGAACTAAAAACTTATGGCGTAGACCTTATGACCGAGGATAGTGCTGGCCACAAACTTGTAAGTCACATTATATTTCAAAAGCTTCCTTTCATCATTAAAAGAGAATTAGTTCACAAAATAAACAATAATTTCCCTACACTACAATAGATTTTTGACAACTTCAGTGACATAATCAAAACACTAAATAGCAAATACCATAAAAAACCAAACAGTAGCTCTTCCAACTTTCAACCCTACAATAAACAGTTTATATCTCCTAAAACTCCTTCAAAATCAAATTCCTCAACATGGAAGCAAATAAACTTGACATCAACAAAAGCAAACCCAAAACTCTAGAAAACTTCAATACTTCATCAGGTTAATCAATTGTTAGAAAGTGCAAATTCTGTCACTCCAAGTACCATTCCATATTTTTTTGTGATAAATACACGGCCCATAAAACAAGGCTAACTAGATGCAATGAACTAAACGTGTACTTTGTGTTCTAGTGTTAGACATGCTCAGGACCAATGCACTGATCAGGAGAACTAGCTTATGCATGGATGCACTATTTGCAGGTCTAATGGACATATTAGTGCACTATGTGAAAAGTTCAGACCCATGTCAAGGCCTGGAGAAAACACTTCCTCAGGTCAGTATATGTGTCTGAATGCAGGTGTTTGTGAGCAGGAATATCTGCTACCCGTTATGGACATGATTGTATATAAAGGTGATCAACCTATCAGTGTCAGATGTCTTGTAGACTCGGGAAGTCAGTGTTCATACTTTTCGCCATCTGTCCTGAAGCAAGTGGGTACTATTGCGACTCTAAGAGACTACGACATCGAGACCTTTCTACTCTCACAACAAAGAGAGTTAGGCTTAACTGCATTAGACATTCAACTCACTCCTAGTGGTATTGCTGTTACTCCTGTAATTATAGACAATAAATTCGACATTAGCTTTAAGGTCAACAACCTGAGTTCTGCCATAGCCAACAAAAAAAGCTGGAATTAAGCTTCAGACTTAGATACCAATTCTACAAAGGTAGGAGGTCTAATCGGAATAGACATGTTGCAAGACATTGATGAATTAGTGCTTGTCAATTCTATTAGGGGTAAAGCCTGGAAAATTGAAACAGGTCTTATCCCATTCGGTAACATCTATTTTCTGTACCTTACAAAAGGAAACCGATATGTTCATATACAAACAATCCTAATAGAACTTGTGATCAAGTCGTCCCTGAGTATGGATTGTGTAAACAAACATATGTCAACTTTGTCCTGTCTCCAAAGCAAACATGTAGACCCTTTCAGTTACATTTATCCAGAGAGCGAGGTTGAGAGAAACATTGAAAATCTTTTTAAAGTGAAGTCACTAGGGATATGTGAAGAAGTCAGCAATTATGGCACTGTTAAGATTGAGGAGTTTCAGAAGTCAATTACATGTAGAGATAATGCCTATTATGTCAAGTTTCCTTGGTATGAGGAGAAGATCAAATCAGTGCCATCTAATCACAATTTAGCATTAGCTGTTTTAGACAGGGTTGTTAAGAAACTAGAGAAACAGGACTTACTGGAAGCCTATCTTGATGTTTTTAAACAGCAAGAAAAGAAGGAATCATTGAAAAAATTCATGTCTCTCCTGAAAATTTTAAAGAGTACGTTTGGATACCTCACAGATCAATCATCAAGACACAGAAGCAAGTAACTACAAAGATCAGACCTGTCCTCAATTTTTCTTTGAAAACAAATAACACCTTATCTCTAAATAAAGCAGCATATCCTGGAATTAATCTCATGTATGAGATGTTGCTACTACTTTTGCATTTCCGAAGCAACAAATACGTCATGTTGGCAGACGTCAGAATAGCCTTTTTGATGATTAAGCTAGCCGATGAAACCAACAAAAATAGGTTCGGTTTTTTCATGAAAGAAAACAACCAACTGGTTTGCTACAGATATAATATTATTATATTCGGCTTCAATGCAAGTCCCTTTATATTCAACTTTGTTATCAAGCACCATGCCAATAAATGTCCTGAAGATCAATGTACCCAAATGTTGATGAACAACTTCTACGTGGAGAACCTCATTAAAACTTCAAACGACTTGTCTCAATTAAAAGAACTCTGCGAAACTTCTGTAATTAGAATGAAAGAAGATGAATTCGAACTGAGATCCTAAAAATAGTTCTGAGCTAAGCAATCTCTTCTCAGATGATCATTTAGCAGTTGAACACGGCAGCCATAAAGAGAAGGTTCTAGGCTACATGTAAAACACTGAACAAGACACAATAAATTTTGCACCATACCACAAAGAAACCAATGTAACGACAAAGAGAGGAATTTTATCACAGTCTTCAAAGTTATTTGATCCTCTGGGTCTATGTCTGCCTATTACAATTAAGGCCAAGATATTGCTGAGGGAAATGTGGTTATTGAAAAGTGGGATGAACCAATTCCTCAAAATCTACAGAAGGAATGGGCACATATAGCCGCAGAATTCAGTCTTCTCAAAGATATTTCTTTCTCTAAACAGTCCATCGATCAATCTAGTCAAGCAGAATTGTATGTGTTTTATGATGCCTCCAAGTTAGCTTATGGTTTTAGCGTGTACTGTGTGCAGGACAACAAGAGCTACCTTGTATTTGCAAAGGCTAAAGTAGCACCGATGAAACAGAAAAGCTTACCCACACTGGAATTACTTTCAGTATATTTGGCAATGAAATGTATCAACACAATCTTACGATAATTATCCAATGTAACATTCAATAGTTTGCACTTTGTCGTTGATGCCCAAGTAGTTCTCACCTGGTTATTATCAGAGAGCATTAAAACAAAGAATCAATTTGCCCCGCAATAGAATCAAAGACATTCATACCATGACCAAAGATCTGCCTCCAAACCTTATCGACAACATTAACTTCAAGTATATTCCTTCAGAATATAACCCTGCCGACATGTTAACAAGAGGTATGACCATCAGCAAGTTCAAAGAAAAACTAACAGAGTGGACAACAGGTCCCATTTGGCTCAACCAATCTGATGCTGCATGGCCTGCACATGACCTCAATTGTTTGAGTGCTCAGCACAAGAAGTGTGTACAGCCATCTTTAACTCTCCACACAATGACAGAGGAAAGGTAGCCTCTCATTTCCATTGATAGGTTTTCAATTCAAACGAATTGTGCAGTGGATTCTGGAGTCGTTGGCATCTTTATCTGCAGAAGTTATCAAGCAATCGCTTAACTCATGTGCACTTAATATCAACGTTGATGGCTTAGAGGACGACGTTATTCGTTATTTTAAAGAATCGCAGCCATGGTAGAGAGAGGCTGAAATCACAAATGGAGTTATTGAAAGAGTTAGAAGATGAAACTAATCCATTTTTGTCGTCACCCAGTGTAACCGATTCCGATGTCGAAGATGCTGGAAACGAAATTTTCGTCTCAGACGAAGACGACGGCGAAGACGAACTAGTTGAGGTAGAAGAAATTTGAAACAAACTCTGATTTTGTAGCGACGTATGTACATTCTGTTTATTTTTGCGCTCCTCTCGAATAAGCGCCCACCCAAAAAGTCAAAATGTTAAATAAGCGTCCAGGGCGCTATTTCGAGCATTTACGGTATGTGAAATTGTTTCAGTTGTAAATACTATAAGACAATCAAAAATTTTAATTTGCCCCTTATAATTTTGTTTCTTTTTGCTTCAGTCTATGTATGGCCGTTTTGAAAAGATGGAAAGGGTAACTTGCAGCGTTGTACTGGTTAGCAAAACATTTTATTGAAAGGTAAAAAACACTTTGTCAAACCATTTGTACAATTGATATATAATCAAGCCAACAATGTCACTCCATTAATTTTGCAATATATTTCGAAGTTAATACTTCATCTTCAAGCTACAAGGTAAAAATACAAAAACAGTAAAACTGCTGAATACAATATTTCCTATTTCATGTCAACATCTCTCTGCAGTATACACAGTTCTAACGAAATCTAACAAAGTGGATTCAAATCTTCAATCTTTTTTAATAAACTATGATAATTGAGAAACCTCCCTTGGGGGACCTTGTTGACAAATTAAATTTTTATGACTAATTCGCGGCTTTTGTACTCATCCTTTGTATTCAATGTTGGTTTTATTTCCCGAATGAGTAATGCCTCTAATGTCATTAACTTGTATTCCGACTTAGTCGACTTTGCTATTATTTCTGCATGATTGATTGATAGCTC
>RDPX01000036.1:1642777-1685023 GCA_003991215.1 Morbakka virulenta | reverse complement strand
TAAGTTTTTTCTCTGTTTTCTCATTATTACTTTTTTCTTCTGTCGGTGGTTTCGGTTGATAAATCTTGTCCAGAGTCTTCTCAATAATTTCATCATAAAATGATGGGGAGTACTGGTTGTTCTCCAGGAGGGTTTTTGCTTTTTCGAGGCTTTGGTGAAAGTTCTCCCACGTACTGCATGCATAGTGAATCCTATACAGAAGACCGGTGACTACAGAGCGTTTATACTTCATAGGAGCTAGTGGGTGGAAGTTTAGGATCAACCCTGTATCCGTAGCTTTCCTGTTCCACGTTGATGTTAGGTGTTCTCCTTTGTGTATGATACGCATGTCAAGAAATGGGATACTGCCATTTTGCTCTTTCTCCATGGTAAATTTTAGGTTGGGGTGGTAGTTATTGATCTCCACAAGTTTGTCCTCAATTTTTTCTCTGCTAATTTCCCTAATGATATCATCCATGTACCGGGAATAAGTTTTGCTTCGCCCTTTATTTTCTTGTCGAATTTTCTGAGCCAACCATTAGCTAGATTTGGAGCCGGTGGGCTTCCCATGGCCAATCCATCCTTTTGTCTGTAATAACCATCATGCGTAAGAAGTAGCACATCACAACTGCTGATGCGTGCTAGTTGAATAAAGGTTTACAATTATCATAGTTTATTAAAAAAGATTGGAGATTTGAATCCACTTTGTTAGATTTCGTTAGAACTGTGTATACTGCAGAGAGATGTTGACATGAAATAGGAAATATTGTATTCAGCAGTTTTACTGTTTTTGTATTTTTACCTTGTAGCCTGAAGATGAAGTATTAACTTCGAAATATATTGCAAAATTAATGGAGTGACATTGTTGGCTTGATTATATATCAATTGTACAAAATTGCACAATGTTTTTACCAAACAAACCATTTGTAGTCCTTTGAACGTGTAGCATTTTTGTGTTGCAACCTGTCCATATTTTTGTGGAAATTGGTCAGTACTGCCCATTACTCAATTTGAAAGGGTTAAATTTGAGCTTTCAGTAGTTACTTGGTATTACTTCGAATTTCATATCATATTTTCCCCAAATTTATGCCCCAAGTCCTCAGCACACTTCAGAATAGTTTTGTATCTACATGTATAAATACATGTCTATTGGCTGTCTGCAAAACAATACAGATAAGACAGGTATTTATGAAAATATTTTTTAAAGGGCTTACTCAAAATCAAGTAATTTGGCACCTTACCCTGCATGATACCAGAAAAACCATAGCAGGGTATTTGATGTCGTTGACCAGATTATTGAACTTTCCTTCTGACAAATTAGCCTTTTCCACAACCGTGAATAGTTAATTTTATCGAGTCTCTCAACATTGTTGCTTAACTTTGGTTCTGCTAGAGAGGCGTTTCGTGCAGGTCAGTTGGCTGACTGGGCGTAGATGGGTTGTGCTCCTTGAACTCAATAAGATTTTTATAGGTGTGTAATTACATTTTTGCAAAGAAGTATAAACCCAGAGGAAAAGCAGTTGTAACTTTGTTCACAAACTATTTTTGAGGTGAAATGTTGCTGGGAGAGAAGGGCTGCAGAGAATTCAATGAAGAAACTGCCTTTTGATGTTTTGTACCATCTCTGTATTTAAGTACATTGGATCGCTGATCATATTTTAAATTACTGAACAATAAAGTTGCCCCGTGGCAGTAATTTAGAATTCCACTGGTTCTTTCGCCACGTGGACTTTGATATTTGTAATCTAAGGTGCAATTACCTTAGGCTCATCCACTAGTAAGCTAATGCGCTTCTCTGTCTGAATTTTCTGTAACGTAGTCTCGAAAATTCACAAATTAGCAAGGCTTAAGGTCCACAGCAATTGTATTGCATCTTGCAACCAAAGGGTTAATTTTGACTTCCCTTTGATAGGCCGACAAAAGATTTCAGATAACCTCTTTAAGGAAGCTCGTTTGGCACTTTTATCACTACAATCAGCCATTTTCAAAAATTTTCCCACTAAGCTCTGCATCGGTGGCTTCTAATCATTATTAGATGACTGATTACTGTGTTAAATAATTTTCTTGTTAGGAATTCATTTCAAAAGGTTCTGTTGCAAACTGCCCCTTCCGCCAAAAACACAAAGGAAGCAACATTTTAATTGGTCAACTGGTTCCTGCCGTCGTTTTACATCAAATAAAACATGGGCCCTCTGCTGTTTCCTTGCTTCTTAAAACTTTGACAAATGATGGAAAGTCATTGGAAGAGGAAGTATAATTGACGTCTCTTATCGACTTGGCGTATCATGCCAGTCCATCAAATACTCAAACCATGTCATGGAAAAAAAATCCAAGCAGTGCCACTTTTTAAAAAGGTTTACGTCAGGTTGATGATTGGAAAGTTAAAAAATGTGCCTCGGATGATAATAAGATTTTTTGGACGTAGCATTCTATTAATTATAGGACATAGGGAATATTTTACAAAAATTTTATTAAATCAGGTAGAAGTTTTGCCCTTCGCCTGATCAACGGCTGCAACTGTGGACCCTTTCCAGTTTCTTTCTTAAGAAATCTTATTTTTGAAAAATTTTGAGGAAAAGATTATGCTTGTTAATTAAAGTTCACCAGTTATCTTTATTGCCAATTCTGATCCGATTCTTTTAGAGTTAAGCTCAGGGCTGGATTATCAAGTAGGTACCCCGCTTTCTATGTCTTCCCGTAAGCATAAATTTTCAGCGAAACACTGAAACCAGGTAATAAAAATGCTTAATTGATTCGTCTTTTTCATTTTTTAACAAATCTTTCATAAAACAACTGAAAAGATACTGCCTTTTTGCAATATGCATTTGTTAGTAAAAGATATTTTATACACAAGACCTTTTATGACCAGATTATTGAACAAGTGCATGATACTGAAAAACTGTGTGGCCTTAAGATCAGACCTTCATGACAAAAAATATGTCGAAGAGCTTACGAAGATGTTATCAAATAGGCTGCAATCTCAGTTTTGGATAGTAGCGGAAGATAAGTCTTGCCAATTTTTCACGCAGTAAAATTGCATGAAATGGCAATAGCTTTTCTGCTTTAAAAAACAAACTTTATCCTTGCACACTTAGTAGATTTCCTTAAACTTTTTCATAGTACTCTAACTAAAATCACAAATCTTAAAACAAGTCACCATAGTTTCTTCCTTTTTTTGAAAATTAGAAAAAAGGGATCCAAAATTTAACTGAAGATTTCTCTACCATTAGATGGATTAATCTAATAACAAGGATAAAAAGTTTCTATTTGTTTCTGTTTAGCTTATTTATATTTTAGGTACTTTTGTGCTTCGGAGTATCCTCAGCAAGGAAACAGGACTCGGCATTGAAATAGTCAGGAAACAATTCAACCAATCAATTATTAATAACGTATGCATCTATGTAACGATTACTTCTCATCTTGCACTTTTTTCATACGCCCCTTTGTTAAATATACATTGATTTTTAATCTTTCCTCATCCCCAAGCAGACATTTCCTTTAACACAACTTTTCCTATTTGAAAACTGCATCCAATGAAAGGAAATGCCCTTTATTTTGACAGATTAAATAATGGCTTTCCTGTTTGAAAATGGAAAGGTATAGTCTCAGCATCAGTCAATAAATCAGTCCGTTAGCTCAAACTATGACTACTTCTATTCATCAGACACAAGCAAGGATGTTTTGTTTAAGCTTCTTTCATACCTTAGTAGTTAGCCTAAAAAACAAACTGCTCTACATACATTTAACAGATTTTAAAGGAAGACTCTCAAGGCAGTACCGTTGGAGCGTCTCCAGCAAAGGGGCGAAACATCACTGGATCTTTCTGGAAGGATGCCTGACCAAGAACCATATAAACATTTCTGATGGGTACTGATGTTGAAAATTGCATTTTGTTTTGCAACTTAGTTCAAATTTATATATTTTATCCTAGTTTTTATAGCCTGCTTTAGTTTTGATAACAAAGATCCTTTCAGTATTTCTTACCAGGCATCGCAAGTGTTGAAAAAGGACTTTTTGCAGAAGAAGGTAACATGTTATATGGCTCTTTGTTGGTTTCAATATACTCGTACATTCTTTAAGCTTCACTGACGTACACGAAAATATTTTATGCTGCATCTTCTACTACTATTATTGGTACTTGAATACGGATATTTTGCAAGGTAATCGTAAGTAATGTGATGTGCTATTTTTGTGATTTGTACCGTGGAGTTCCTTCAACCTTTCCTCTGTGAAATTACTCATGACTTATATTGCACCTATCATCACATATTGAAGAATTAAGATAACAAAGTATAGTGAAAGGATATCGGCTTATATACCCTGTCACAGAATTTGAAGTCGTTTTTAAGTGGAGGATTTGAAGTAATTTTACTAAGATATCTAAGGTGCTTTGGGCAGTGAAAATCTTGACCATTTTTTACAGCTAATTGAATAAGTGACTTTGTTGACGTAGTTGGAATTAAAGGCTGCTGGGAAATTGTTGGCTTCTTGTTTTCTAATGATATTGTAGGTCAACATTCAAGTACTTGTTGATTCTCAATCATGTAGAGAGTTTCTTTCCAGCAAGGATTTATCTTGTGTATTAGATATTTATTTTAATTGTAGCTCAGATCAATGGAATCGCTCTGGGGTTGTGTCAACTACTCGAATATCCTCTTGTTGGCATTAATATAATATCAGCTTGTTTTTACATATTTGGAAAACCTCCTCTCAAAACTCTGTTGTGAATTTGTCTTAGCTGTCTTGGTAATGCTCCAAATTGAAGTACGTCTCCTCAGGTGGGAACTAGGCTAAGAGCTACAATCAATTCCTTGTTAGAGAATTAATGAATCAAAATTGGTAAGCTTGTATGGGTTTTTTGCTCTCTTTTATCACCAGTTTTCTTAGTTGGAAGTCTTTAAAGGTTCTTGGGATGGTTGTTTTTCTCAGGTTTTGCTACGAGCTTTTACAAGAAGCTCTTTCTTTCTGCTTGCGTTTCAGTTAAAGAGTCTCACAGCTTTTGCCCCAGGCTAGCTTGGGTTTCTTGTGAAGATATTTTTGTTTGCTTTTTTGCATTTTGTTGTTGAAGTATGCTATTTGGTTCTCATTTTGGCGCAGTGGTTGCACGATTTTGTGAACGTTAGAGCTACACAGGAACTAGTAGGTTATTCAAATAATGCAAGCGTTCCCTGAGGTCTTGAATTACAAGGTTGGTGTCTGGCAGGGTAGTCCGTCTCATGGGGAGGAGGACCTCTTTATGCTAAGTTGGTTACCATTCTTAAGATGGTATTTAAAAGAAACACCAGCGGTAGTGTCACTTTATCACTACTTTCTTCATTTATGAGTACTCTGTATGGTTAAAAATGTCTGCTGTCGCTCCGAGTAATTCCAAACTCATTACCTTACGACTCAGTTAGCCAGCGTGCTGACTTTTTGGCTCTAAGTCAAGGTCTTGAACATCTTTTTATAATCTCAAACCTACTATGAAAATTTCAATCAAACAATTGTTTTCCCAAAACCCAACAGACTGTGATTGTTAGTGGTTGTAAAGAAGCTCAGAACCCAAAACTGACTCAGTAGATGTGGTAGTAACAGCTCTACGAAGACTGGAGGAAAGTTATCATTAAAAAATTCTCTTCTTACCTTTCAGCAAAGTGGTGGTCTTCGTTCCAGTTTCTCTTTTGTGAAAGCTTACATTTTTTTGACTTACCTCATATTCTTTTGCTTTGAAAGATACGTCTCGATAATAGTGTTAGTAATAGTGATCTTCATGTCGATGGCTGTTTACTTTTGTTTGACTGGACTCTACAATTCACTTTTATGTTCTTGCTATTGTGACAGTAGGGTGTATGGGGCGTCCAGATGGAGTACAATCCAGTGGCAACCATCAGCTGGCCTTCGGGCGATGGACCTACTGGTCTCTTGATGGCACCCAACTCTCATGTCTGGCTCCAAGTAACTGCTTGTGCGCGGCAGTGGCCACACCCTGGTAAACCGCTTCAGCTGGCGGGCTAAACGACATGAGGGTACCCAGTAACTTGTTACTGGGGAAAGTGCATGTCTCGCACTGTAGCGCATGAAGTCTGGAAGCGGCGGAGTTGGCGGAAGAATCTACATTGAGATCAACGGCAACGAAGGCNTACCTTACGACTCAGTTAGCCAGCGTGCTGACTTTTTGGCTCTAAGTCAAGGTCTTGAACATCTTTTTATAATCTCAAACTCTACTATGAAAATTTCAATCAAACAATTGTTTTCCCAAAACCCAACAGACTGTGATTGTTAGTGGTTGTAAAGAAGCTCAGAACCCAAAACTGACTCAGTAGATGTGGTAGTAACAGCTCTACGAAGACTGGAGGAAAGTTATCATTAAAAAATTCTCTTCTTACCTTTCAGCAAAGTGGTGGTCTTCGTTCCAGTTTCTCTTTTGTGAAAGCTTACATTTTTTTGACTTACCTCATATTCTTTTGCTTTGAAAGATACGTCTCGATAATAGTGTTAGTAATAGTGATCTTCATGTCGATGGCTGTTTACTTTTGTTTGACTGGACTCTACAATTCACTTTTATGTTCTTGCTATTGTGACAGTAGTGGCCAGTGAAACAACTTAAGGGGATGCCTAATGACCCAGAACGCGGCGCATGGAATGAATAAAAAACTAAGTGGAAAACTGTAAATTCGTGTGTTTTTTACTTGTACAGCTATCTGTGATCCACAGGACCTGCTAGCTGTTGGAATACAAGAGTTTGATTCTCAAGACAAGGTTTTTCATGTGCTTTAGATTATCTCTCTTTTGTACCACTTTTTACCTGGTATTCTGGAATCGATCTTTCTCTTCTACCTCTTGCTCAGTTACTGAGACAATATCAGCCTCCGTCGACAAGGCTATGGTAAAACACCACTCTGCTAATATCTTTTACTTAGCGACTTCAGCATGATCTGGTTTAATCATTGCAACTTGACTGGTAGGCCTGGAAAAGTTACAACATGGCTCTTCCTCGTGATCTTGTGTAGATTGTTAATTTTCGCACAAGATTTGCTGATTCAGATTAAAGAGAACCACCTTTTTGAGATGCATTTTTGAATGTTCCTCCTGAGTATCGTAGAATCTAATCTTTATCTCCTTCCGTTTTGTCGGATTATGTTGTTGCTACTGCAGTGGTTAAGGCAGCTGGTTTAAACCTCATTGACAAGTCATGTTATGAAAATTTTAAATGGGGTCAGGCTGATTGTAATGGATTTTGACAATATTTTGCAATATTCCTTTGGTTTCAGTCTTCAGAAAATTACGTTTTGATACTATAACTGAATTTAATGAATAGATCCAGGTGGCTGAAACCTTTGGATCTAGTCATACTAGGAAAATCAGATCTTGTTCTACCCAAGGATCAACATTCATTGCTCTTCTGCCATTGTTCATTGCAAACATTTCCATGTTCAGTTTCAACCTGATAAAACCTGATGGAACTGATAAATAAATTTCATGAAAATTACTCATCAACCTATAGCTATATCAATGGTTTCATAATAAAAACGTGTTTTTTTGTACTACATTTTGTATATTAATAATCAGGGAATAACAAATATTACTAAGTCGATGTCAGCAACCCAAATAGAATGACAGAAAAAAATAGAACATATAAATTCCATATATATATATATATATATATATATATGGAACACAAATCAGCATCAAATAGCAGTTATCTGAATTTCTTTTCTTGCCTGATCTCTGTTGTCTCTCATCAAGCTCCAGCAACAATCCGCCATCATGCGTGAATTCCACCGGGCTTGATACCGTTCTTCCATTGTTTTAATATCCTAATGAAAACCCTTCCCTTGTTCTTCACTCGCATCCCTAAGATTCTTCAGAAAATTGTCCAAATGGCTGTGAAAATAGTGGATCTTGATAATCATTCTACATCCAAGATCTCGCAGGCTCATTAGTAGTTCTTCCACTATCTCTTCATAGTTGTCTGCTTTCTTATTCCCTAGAAAATTCTGCACCACGTTACAAAATGCGTTACAAGCTCTTCCTTCTGTTTCATTCATGGATGTGATAAAGTTTGGATCTCTCATAAGTGTTCTAATTTGGGGTCCATCAAATATACCAGCCTTTTTGTTCTCTTCGCTAAGACCAGGAAAAGTTATATGTATATAGCTAAAACATTCACCTCTGTGATCAAGAGCTTGGACGAACTGTTTCATCAATCCAAGTTTTATGTGCAAGGGAGGAAAGACAATGTTCTTCCTATCCACTAGAGGATCATCGATGACATTCTTATCGCCAGATGCCAAACTCTGTCGCTGAGGCCATTTATTCTTCACCCAATGCTCTGATGTAGCTCTACTGTCCCAAAAACACAGGAAAGAGGGGGTATTTTGTGTACCCTCTTTGTTGACCTAAAAGAAAGTTAATCATTTTCAAATCCACACTCATTTCCCACCCATGAACATGATTTTGTAACCTCTCTAGAACAATCTTGATGTTGTTATATACTTCCTTACGTTTTACAGAATGACCTATTGGTACCGAGCCATATTTATTTCCATTGTGTAACAAAACACATTTCAAACTTCTTTTGGAACTGCCAATAAAAAGCTTCCAATCTCTTTGAATCATGAAATGTAAGTCCCATAAAGTAGCCCTTTAAACTAGACTAAGAGGAGAGGAACGAGTGACAAGTGACCTTTGTCGATATAGTAATTCATCTACTTAAGGTGTTTTTATCCATATACCACTTCTAATAAGATTTCAAGCCAAGGTTAAAGAGTTTAAGCTCACCATGAGTCAGACTCGACTCCCGCCTTCTGTTAACCCGGTACTTAAAGAACTTGAAATAGGCGTATTGGTACTATACCTTGCCAAAATGTGGTAGTCTTGGCAAAGGATAACATCACTTGCTTACGTCAAAGCCCCACAATTGGATTTATTTATATGTCAATATCTAAAACATGTTAAAAACTTGGGGAAAAAATTAAGAAAAGAATCTTCATTTCTCTCTTATAAAATTCCTTCTTATGGTGTAGACGTTTTGCAGTTATTTCATTTTGCTTCCAGCTTCAGTGGCAACAGGAATACAGCAGAAATACCATGGAGAAAAGTATTGAAAATAGACAAGACCAACAACATATGACATTGTAAGCCTTGAAAATTGTGTTTCGTAATTGCTTACTTTTTTGGACGGAGACAAAAATAAAGGATTACTCAGAAACTTTTATAATTAAAATTATTACAACAGCAACCTGAAAATGTTTCGACTTGCTACTGGATTGTGATGGAATACTAATACAATTGAATATTATATCGAAAACATAAGGTTCTAATATTGTTCTTAGGATTTTGACAATTGTGCAAATATGAAACTTTATGAAAAATGTGAAAATGTTACTACAACCTTATATTTTTTTATTTCATCTTCAATTATATCATTTTAGTGTATGTTTAAAATATATCGGTAGTTAATTTTAGCGTCATGGATACATTCTCTTCTTCAAAATATTTAAAAATATTTTTGAATTTGGTTTTGTTGTCTTCCTATAATTTTTGCGTTAATTTATAGAGTAGATAAAAATACATTTGCAAATGATCCTGATAGATCTCGAGGGTTATGGTGAAATATTATCTATCCTTAACCAGGTACATTGCATGGTTTGAGACCAAACCATTTTCTGATTTCTTTTGGCAACAAGATTCCTTTTTTGTTACTTACTTCATATATAATATAATAATATTTAAGCTAGTTAATACTGCGTGTCATCTTGATTTGATAGTGACATACCAGCTTCCTGTGGGCTTCATTCTTTTTATGGAAAAATGGTAGGGTAAATTTATTTTATCTCCTAATCTATTTATTGATAAAAACACTAATATAGTTTACATTTGTATGAATCGTTTGGTAATAGGGCTATACAGTAGCTAATAATATTAACCATTTATGATAATGTATGCAAGGTACAACATCATGACCACCATAACAAGCCTTAACAAGTCCTTTTTATTTGAAAGAAAAATTAAACGCTCTCTTTAGTTGGGAAAGTGTGCCAGTATCGTGACACAGAAGTATGTATTACAAGGTTATTTGTGATAGATCCTAATCTATGCGTATATATTAGACCAAAGAAAGATAAATTCTTCGTTGTTTCTCTAATTTATTACAGTTGATCCTTAACGATTAAATTTTTCCGACTTCAATAACATTAAATAAGTTCATGAAAATTGACCAGAACTTTCTGAAAACCCTTTGTAGTCTGAGATCGTAAGCAAAATCAACATGGAAATAAAGTATTTATGCAATTACTAAATTCAGTCGTTGGAAGGATAAATTTTATTTGCCAACCTCTGGAGGTGCGAGAGTTTCTTTTATTCTCATGCTAGTAGTAAACAAAGAAATTGACTTTTCATTCTCTTATATCTCCCTAGAAATTATCAACAAAAAGTATTTTCTCCTCTCAGTATCTTTTACTATATTTGCATCCGTTTTGTCAGAGTAATAGTCAACAAGTTTTCCAGTCTTATAAAATGACCTTTCTTATTCTTTCACGAAGTTAAAAGTATTTGAATGCTCACTTTGCCTATTTCCATAGATTTTATTCCTTCAATCTCTTTTAGAAATCCAATTCAAAAGAAAGACGTGGCTTAAAGTAAAGAAGGATTATATTTGAGAAGACTTTGAGTTCTTTGTAATTCCAAAGGCGAAAGTCATAAAGCGGAACCAGTTTAGATTTTTGCCGTATTCTCATCGCGTCTTTTCAACTGAGAGTTTTATGTAGCGAAATGTAAGGAGATGATTCTGAGAAGGGAAAGCATGGCTGCCTGAATTGTATGGAATCAAGGATAACAATGAAAATTATTCAAGCAACTCAGATTTTCCTTTTCCTCTATTTTTACTTTTCTATTGGATCAATATCGTCCAAGCCAGTTGCATCACCCGGTAATTTTGTAAATACTTTTTTTCTTGATAAATGCTGTTTTTATTACATTAGGCCAAAGGATTCAAATGACAAAAATTTAATATTTTGATCAATTTTTGAATGTGAAAATCAGTACTTGTTACTACTTACAAACAACTAATTAAAAAGCTTCAGGTGCGTCGCATATTTTGTAACCACCTTTTATGTTAGCTTGTTTTATGGATTTAAAATTAAGTAAGACAATTTTTGTGAATGTCTGACAACGTTTTACCCATGAAAAACTTGCGAGCTGTTCGCAGGATAGAGTGAAAAGGTCATTTTTTAATTTCCAAACATATTTTGTTACTATATGGAGAAAATTAATTGGGCTGAGAACTAAATACTAACCTTGGTCAAATCTAATTTCAGGCCTAGTCGGCAGACAACTGTCTACACATTTATACACAGCACATTTTTCAGTAAATATTTTATTCTTTATTATGTATGATTAGGCAAAGAAATCAATTTGAATAACAGGTAACATATATTTGTACCTCGAAATAGAAAGAACAGTTAGTCGAATCAATCATCACAATACATTGATACAAAAAAGTGCTTTAAAATCGTATCGGGAAACAAGGTTAGCCTTTCTGCTATATAGATACACTGGCATGTCAGCTAAACCTGAATTTGTTTTAATCTTTTAATGAAGATGAGTACATTGCCTGAGCTAACAATTCTTAATCGACTAAGAAATATATGGATCTTCAGGTAGATGTTTATTTTTCCTTTATATTCTCTACAACCTTTATGAAGGTAATTTAAAAAAATTCTTTTGTTATATACACCACAGTATTTACAAATTATCATTCAACTCCATTTATGCGAGGTTTTAGCGGTTTTTCTAAGCATACCAATACATTGTGTTCCAGAACAGGAGCAGTCCTACTTAAAAATAACATGAAAGGACTTTCGGTGGAGCATAAAAGTGCTTTTCTTGAATAAAGTTGAGTTACCTTAAACGATAAACAAAATGTCAGAACAAATGTTTTTCATGGCCTGATTTTATAGAAATAAAACGTAAGGTATTAACTAAAGTACTTTAATTTTGAATAATTCAAATGCCAAAGGTAGTTTTGAAAACAAGAAGAAAAAGAAAGCAGATGCTTTACTGGGTGATAATTGTTTATGACAGCTGCTACCTTGTTGACTTTGTGATTGTTGACTTTGTGACCCTTAAAATGCCTTTTAAAATATGCTTGTATATATTGATTTATAAAAAAGGCTGTAGTAAATAGAATTCTAGTAAACCACTATCAATTTAGAAATTTCAATACCTGAATTAGTTGCCACTTAGGGAAGGTTGTTTTGTAATTCATCAATTGTTTGTAAGGAAGTCCTCGGACAGAAATTGATTCCTGCCTTTAAAATGTTCAGATAAAACTATACAATTTTTCCGGAAAGTGTTTATAAACAATGTATTTATTTGGTAAAACATAGGGAACCGTTGAAACTTTTAATTTAAGCCTGTGGCACTTTTAATGCCCTCATATTTTCTGAAGATGTAGAATGAATGTTTTTTTCTCACAATACATGCTTTATAGTTTCTATTACCTTGCCTTACTTACAGAACATGTACCTCTTTGGCCCCCTAAAGCATTTTATTTCTCGTTAAGGTAGCACGTTGTAAGGGTAAGACAGCATACCTTCATCTAGGAGTGCTTTAAAAGCACAGCTTTAAATATACATGTACATAAAACTTAATATCTTTTGTGGTTTTAAATTGTTTTGCGTCATTAGTTGATGTTGCAATTGGGAAACATTTGCAGCCTTATGATTACAAAGCTGAAACAAGCTACCCTGCCGTGTTATATGCTTTCAAATCTGTTATTACGGCACTGTAAAAATCACTAACCGTCTATCTAACTAGAGATGTCTTTTGTTCATTGATAAGAATTATACTTAAGTCTATTATTTTTGTTCTACTTCCTTTTGATAGGATAAAACAGCTCAATAATATAAAGAAATAAGAAGCACCTAAATTCACAATGATATAATACACCCTGACTTCATAAACATTCTTAAATTTAAGTCCTATTCAATTGAAGACACAAACGATTTTAGCACATCTTATTAAAGAATAATTATTTTACACGATTACCAAACATACCATTGGTGAATTACACATCTTACGATAGCTTATCTTGGCTAACATTATTTTAATCTATTTAATGTTTACCGGCAAGAAAAATCTTCGTGGAAAATTAGCGTTCGTTCCTTATTCTGTCAATGTTTTTTTTATACTTTAAACCGCCTATTTTCCTAGTTCCTGGGCTCGATTGGTGCTCAAAGAGGGAGTTTGTTGGCGCAGTGAGGAATTCCTTGGTTGGACATCCCTCTTCACGCCAAAAGCCTATGTTCTTTATCTACAGCAGCAAATGCATTTTACTAGAAATACAGGAAGGTGTCAAGAATTATTTTTTTTTGACGCGTATTATTGATGGATGAAAATGTAAATTGGAAACGTTAACAAAGACAGAAATGACAAGGTACTACAAAAAAGAGGAAAAATAGGAAGAAACACAGTCTCATACAAAGAGGGAGTAAACAGGAGAGTAAAGGACTTGTTTATTAATAGTTTATTAATTAAGGATTAATATGTTTAAAAACAGTGAAATGCCAAAAGTTGAGTTTGAAGCTAAGACAGCATTGGCCTACTTAAAGTGCACCAGGTGAATTTCCCCCTAACGTTTTCAATTTCCATAAAATTAACATAAAATTTCCATAAAATTAATATAAAATTTCCATAAAATTAACATAAAATTTTCATAAAATTAATATAAAATTTCCATAAAATTAACATAAAATTTTCATAAAATTAACATAAAACTTTCATAAAATTAACATAAAATTTCCATAGAATAACTTAACCCTCCTCTACAGGAAAAAATCAGTACATGCTTTCCCCTGTATTTCAATACGTTACCCTCACGACAAATTTTAACCAAATACTTAAACGCCCTAACTTGACTTAGAATTTAGGAAAAATACTAGGACGATGATTATTAAAACAATTGATCTGACGATAGAGACTGTATTAGTGACGTAACTGTTCCTTCTGAAATTCGATTATAATAAATTCATTCAATGAAGACGAAGAGAAGAACCACACATAGGAAAGAGTGTGAAAAGAAGTGTGACTGAAGGAATTTTTTCACCTTTGCTCTGATCCAAGGTGTATCAAGAAGGACTTTAATGGATACACAATTAACGTAGAAGAAAGACGAAGCAAAGTAAAGTCCTTCTTGATACACCTTGGATCAGAGCAAAGATGAAAAAATTCCTTCAGTCACAGTCTTTCTTCTACGTTAATTGTGTATCCATTAATCTTTTGTACGTAGCATTTGTAAAATGGAGTATAATAATCACACACCCTTTACAGACAAATGAAATGAAGCTGGAGTGTGGTTTGTGGTGACTTAGGGACTTTTTAACACTCTTTCATCTAATTAGTTTTTGCCTTCTTTTGGTACAAATTCTTTTACGTCTCAGGTTAATTCATTTTTTCTATCTTAAATTTTCCCCTTATTGTAAATGGCTTCATGCTTTCATTTGAAGTTTAACTAAAACAAAGTGTACAAGTCTTAATTTAAGTTTTTGAAGCTTTGCATAAAAAAGATGATTTAATCTATTCAGCTTTACTATTAACTGGCTTAATTCTCTGTTTTCAGCTCAGAGTACTGTAAGCTAGATGCCCAACTTATGACCCACAATATTCTTTCTTATTGATGTAGAGGAGTACATGTCACACATTGTTTTCCGTGTCTAAATATTTTTCTAATGCCTCATATGGAAGTATTACTGACCATTGTTCTGAAATTACTGGGATATTTAGTTGAGTGTGAAAATTTTAGGTGTGCTGTTGTAATTCTGTATTTCTTATAAAATGCTAAACAAAAATATTTTAGATCCATATAACCATTAACTTTGTAATAGATCCCACTCCTACTATATTATATCAGATTTAGAAAAAAAAGATAAATAGAAAATAGCAGTTAACGTTTTACAGAATATACCTGTTTCACCATACCAATTTCTAATCTGATATTACTCAATCTATTTGTATTGTTCAAATTCATACAACTGAAAAATAGTTTAATTTTGATACCCTATAAAATATTTTGTTTTTATGCCATATTTTGAACTGGCTTTCTTTCAAAAAATTCTATTTTTATTACAATAAATTGCAATTGTATTGCAAAGAAAAACAGAGAAAAATTTTTAGTAGGCTTCATCTTTTGACCTGAGTTTATGAGAAGAATGGCTCTCAATTTCTTTTATAGCGAATAAAAAAATAGAAAAGCATTCTACATCCTAACGTCCTTGAGAAATACAAATATAATCCCCTGTTGCCCGATGTTGATGGAAAATTTTTGAGGTACCAAATGTTTTGATGTTATTAGTCATGCCAAAAATCAACCTTTTTTAGGCAAACAGGTATATGAATCCCAATTTTATCCCCTGTAACCTTTCTCGACACCCATCAAATATCCGTCTTCTACATTTTTCAATTACACATACCACTTTTGGTCCAATAGATTTTGGTGATATCCCCAAGAGGATAAACAGAGCTAAGGTCATTCTGAATTACGAAAGGAAAGCCTTGTTATTTAATCAAATCATAGATGACGTTATGTGTTATCATTTGCGGAATATATTTCGGTAACCTGTACCATCTTCAGCCATATTATTGATGTTAAATATTTATTCCTATGAATAAAGATAGAAAACAGTCAATAAATAGAACAAATAGAATAGGACGAGTTCCGAAGTCGGGAATTGACAATAAAGTGGTAGTTAGAGCTTCTAGCCACAACATAACGGTCGTTTAAAATTCTATTTGTTCTATTTATTGACTGTTTTCTATCTTTATTCATAGGAATAAATATTTAACATCAATAATATGGCTGAAGATGGTACAGGTTACCGAAATATATTCCGCAAATGANTATTTCGGTAACCTGTACCATCTTCAGCCATATTATTGATGTTAAATATTTATTCCTATGAATAAAGATAGAAAACAGTCAATAAATAGAACAAATAGAATAGGACGAGTTCCGAAGTCGGGAATTGACAATAAAGTGGTAGTTAGAGCTTCTAGCCACAACATAACGGTCGTTTAAAATTCTATTTGTTCTATTTATTGACTGTTTTCTATCTTTATTCATAGGAATAAATATTTAACATCAATAATATGGCTGAAGATGGTACAGGTTACCGAAATATATTCCGCAAATGATAACACATAACGTCATCTATTATTTTATTTAATCAAATCAGACAGTAAATTTATTTTTTGCATAAATTTCATCTAATTTCCAATGTTTCTAACAAAGCTACTTCCATATCGTACTCTTTTTTTAAAAAAAACTTGGGGCAGAAAAATTATCGTTGGAAAGGAGTTCCAACATGCATAAACCTTCTACCTAATTCTATTTTTAAAAAGGGCAGAAATGAATTAATACACATTTGTCTTTTATATTTAAGCATTAAGCGTAAAGTAAAGTCTATTGGAAAACTCTTCAAAGTTTTGTGTACAGTACACACAAAAGAACCCCAAAACAAACAAAAATCCAAAAGCCACATAGTGATAGTACTTCAGCTCTGTGCAAGTTCTTGCAATTTCACAGCAGTTCTTTATTAAAGCATCTGTTATCAATAAGACATTAAAAAGTACAAACAACAAATATTAAAGCATACCTTCTTTACAGTCTACAAAATATTCAGATTGTGTTTGCTTGACTAAGAAATTGCTGCAACTTCTGAGTTTTAAAAGACTTTTCGTTAACAAGTAAAAACTAAAAAAGTAAGTACTCACAGCACTAATGAAAAATTGTGGAACCTATGCATGACTCACTACACTAGAAAGAAACTTTGATGCTTAAATCCACAGTGTTGGGCAAAATAAAAATATTATCAAGCTTGAACATCAATGTGAATGCACGTTTTAACCTCTCTTGGGTGCTATGGTATTATGAATATGGTATTAAAGTTTTTATTAAGCTATGGTATTAATTGATGAAAATGCTTTCAAAGACTTGCTACAAAGATATAGGGAACATTTTTTTCGACCCTTAACTATTGCAAAAATAAAAACCTTCCCCATGTGTATTGATTAATGATGAAATAATTACCTCACTTAATGTGCCTAAAATCTTTGTTGTTTCAGTGCATGATAAACTGAAAATAAAACATGACTTCTATTGAACAGACAAATTACAACAAATTCAAGAACACGGGGATAAAATCCACAAAACTAATGGGTCCTTGGTGGAACACAGGGCTCCATTTCACAGGTTTCCACATGAATTAAATAAACAAAACGCAAGTGAAAATAAAGAAAGCAACTAACCAAAGTGTGGAAATAAATGCTTAGACATCTCGACAAATACTTAAAATAGTTGGCATCAAAAGAATGACTGAGGAATGTGAGATCAAAAGCTCACTTAAATCTAACTGTTGTCATTGCCACCAGAATCATTATCAACAAATTAACAGCTAAGTCTAAAATGTTTGCAGCTGTTAGCACCCGGGCGCTTATTTAAATTTTGAGGCTCTAGGGTGGCTGCTTATATAATAATTTGTCCTCTAGGATAGGCGCTTATTCGAGGGGGCGCTTATTTAATAATTTGACCTCTAGGGCATTGCGGTATGTAAAAAAATAGGAAGACATTAGAGGGAAAAGGCAAAGGCGAGACTTTGGAGTTTAATAACCGTCAGTGCTGCATGCAAGCCATGGCAAGTTAATTGGTAAAGTGTCTTTGTAATTAGTTGCTTTTTAACTGATTCCATTGGTGATAAAAAGGATAATTTAACATCATACCTAAGGCCAGCCTTCCTTGAAACAAAGGATTAGTTTTTAAATGAATTATAACGAAGGTTTACGACCAACCTTTGGATTTATGAAAACCCATGGACTGTGAGAAAGTTCCATTAGTGTGGAGTTACTTAAACCTCCTGAAAGTAGGGTAATTGAAATACTAATATTATTATTATTAATATAATAATAGTAATACTTGTATGCGTTTTTTCACCCTCTCATTTTTTCGAGAACTGACACAGCACAAAAAATTATGATGATTAAACATGGGTGTGGTTTTGTTTAACTTGCTTTGGAAACATATGACGGAAAAGGAAATGACGCAATGTGATTTTTACCTTAATTTGCCTCGGTATCACCTTGAATATAAGTTGAATATACTTTCAATATATGTTGAATTTAGGCATAATTTATTGCATTTATATTTGAAAAGTAGCCATATCAGCTATGTCTTAAAGGAGGAATAATGGAAGAATTAGATAAAGTGTCTCAAAGGTCTTGAAAGGAAAGATTAATATTGATGATTCATCCCCTTGTTTCCTTCTTACAGTTCTTCTGTTGCTATGTCTGGCTATTGGCCTAATGCATACATAGAATTTGTTTGTGGTTGTACGATTTATGAATATGAACAGTAACTAGAGGTATATTAGTCATCGTGTGTTTTTAAAGGAGAAATGTTGAGAAGTACTTTCTTTCTTTTCCTCTCTTTAATTATTTGATTGCCTGATTTTCATGAAGCCCTTTGCTATGTTGAAGAGATTTTGAATATTTTGTTTGAAGTTCCTTCCCGTGTTAGTGATTCAAATCAAGACTTTGTACAATTTATTCTTAGCAGCAGCTGTCATGTTTTATCATTTTTGCTAATTCACTATTTCAATTGGCATACACCAATCCCTAACAATATTGTAACAAAATTTGAAATAAAACAGCTGTTTTGACTGATCCTCTCGTTATCAACTAACACAATATGAAGTTTAGCCGTATTTATCGAAGATACTTTGAACAAATGACCTAAGTTAAAGAAAGGTAACGATTGTTAATAACTTTTATTTCACAAAAAGTGAAAAATTCATTCAAAGCGTATGAGTAATGCCATAACACTAGAGTATTTCATGTTAGATGTAGTTAACTTGCTATAACAACAACCTAATCTTTGGTCCCAGTGCTAATTAGAAAAATTGCTAAGACTAACCATAACAACAGAATTGAGTTAAAGGATATTTTAATTGGACTGTGAACCGAGATTCCACGCTTGTCTAATTTCCTTCATCATCTAAAGTTTTGAAATTTAGACAACAAGAATAAATATTCAGAGCGAACTGTAAAGATCCCTTTCTAATTCTTTTCACCAAAGGTAATCAATGATTAACTGATCTTAGTGAAAAGAGGATAGGATGAAATTGTTTTATATCTTACAGTTTCTTTGAAGATAAGGGCTACGCGCACGTCTCGTCACAATGGTCGTTGAGATAGCAAGTACTCCTTGGTCTTGAGTGTGGATGAAGAAAAAGATGTTTTTTAACCAGAGAAAACAAGAGTTTTAATAATTTAGTTACAGATGAACAGCTTGGATTTTAGAGATGCTTAAAGCCTCTCATACCTTTGTGTCTTTTTGCTGGTATTTTATCATCTCAAAACCCCTAAATTTAATCTATCCAAACAAAATTATTTGTCCTTTTGGGGCTTGATAAAGGGGTTAATGTACCAAATTTAACATGGAGTTCTTAATAAACCATTAGACAAATCATGCTCCGGAATTCAGAGATTGTAATGTGTCTATTTTTACGTAATATATGTTAGTAGTGATATAGTGAGTTAAAGAAGGTTTTTAACTTACTTTTAATGCACTTTCTGAGGTTTTTATTATTATTATTATTATTATTATTTTTATTATTATTTTTATTATTATTATTATTATTATATTATTGTTATCATTATCATTATTATTATTTCTATCTTTATAAAGGATGATACAATTCAGTTGTTTACAATAAAAATATAATAAACACTGCTGTCAACATGTGCCCTCTTATGAGAGAGAAAAAGTATATAAAATTAAAAAGTAAAAATCAAAAAACTTAAAAACCTCGTCCCCAGGGCCTCTCTCTCACCTTTTGACATTCAAAAATGTCATAAAAGCCAAGAGGAGGCTCAAGGAACGAGGATAAAAAAATTAGTTGACTGAAAATAAAATAAAAATGAAAAGAAAAAGGCTATTAAAAATAAATTTATTTCTACATATATACAAGTTAAAAAGTTTCATTAAAATATCTTGAAATTACAGTAAAATTTTAACACTTGCATTTATTTAGTTTTCCATGTTTACGGTAATCTTGTCTAATCCTGATGATGATAAAAAGTCATGTGTTATAGAATTTGTTTGTATTTGAACGTCTTGGCTACCATTGTAAGGTGGGTTTTGAAAATGATTTTTTTACGTTATTGTGGCGATATGCACTGATACAGAGCACTTTGAAGGCAAGAGCTACACATTTGAACGATGCCAGACATGCCTGGGGAAAAAAAGTATATCATTTAGTATTGTTGTATTTTAGACTGCAATAAAATGGCTGTTGAAATCAAATGTTCATTTTGGATTGAGATTGGGACAATAATTTGATGCCTTTTGTATATCAGTCCGTTATTTATAATCTCCACAGCTTTGTGTTTAGTGCGTACCTCGATACAGATGTGTTCGAACAGCCAGTGATCATATATTTTAAATGAATTCCATACTTCAAGGCACTGTTCGATTTGAGAGAATCATCTCTATGTATTCATATGACTGTAAGATGTGTATGCGAGTAGTTGGAGTTGACCTGTATGGTTTAGTTGTAGGAGTACTCTACCCAGTCAACTGTTACTCGTATCTACTTGCAGCGTCACTGGCTCGTCCAAAATGAGAAACCGTAGATCAGAATGCCATCTGGGTTTATTATGTTTTTATTTACTCCATTTAATGTGGTTATCAGTCTGTTATGCTCTATTAATGCCAAACGGTAGGCAAGTTCATTTATAATGACCATACGAGGAAGCTGTGATAGTGTGTCATCAAGAGCCATGGTTGAGAAACTTTCTCTCAGTGGTTCTCTCCTTTATTGTAAACAAAATTGATGGCTTCGTGCTTCAATAACTTTGATCCGTAAATTTTACAGTACTGTCCTCGTGTAAAAGGTTTGTAAAGTTAGTCAAAACAATCTTATTTCTCTAATCGGTCTCTAGAAGAAGCAGTTTTTGTTACACTCTGACAATAACTGTCAAGGTTTTTAAGAACTCATTAGAAGTTTTCTTATTTCCATGAATATTCGTTATGCGGCAATGATAGTTTTCAAACGAGGGAAATAGGAGCTCACAGTATGTATCTGGTAAAGACGTTACTCAAATAGATTAACTTGACTAATAGCCTTACTTATTCTGTAACATGAAATAATAGTGCAAAAGAAATATTAAGGTAAGAAATTAGGTTGAAATCCTATTACAGATGCCCATGATTATATTAACGTAATATTTCTAGATTCTACGTAATTCTTCACTAAATTCAAAATTTAATATTAGAACAATTGATCAATTAACATTTTCAAAAGCGGCAGACTATAATGTATGAGTTGGTTTAAAATAGAAATTGAGACCTCTTATCATTCCAAAGTTGGGATCAAATACACAAAAAGTGGTTGAAACCACTTTTTTTCATTCATCGTCTTATTTTCAAATTAAATCAAAGAAATACTAAAAATTTGTTAACATTTATGTAAAAAACAGTGTGTTGTCTGAAAATTAAACTGTGTCAGTTAGCAAAATAGTTTCTAACTTTGAAATCAATCCGAAAAACGTGAGTTCACAAAGAAATCTTTGGCGTTTCGTGTAGTGTCTTATCACATTTTCTGTAATCATTCATAAAAATGTATAATTTTAAAATGAACTTCCCCACATTAAATGTATGATTGCCTAGAAATTGGAACATTTTGTTGGGTGAAAGAGTTTGGTATGGTCCTTTGCTAATATCGTCAGAAAAAAATTAGATAATTTGGCATCCTGACAATTTATATTTAGTGACGTTTAACTCCCAAACTGTAAGCACGATATTTTAAATTGTCTATATAAATACTCTAATGAATAGATAGGTTAATTGGCGCAGTTATTGGTTTAAGTGGATAAGATTAAGTGACAATATGTCAAAGGAAACGGAAGAAAAATTCACATTTTGCGAAAAGATATGTACGCTGTAGGGAGAATCAAAGATGTTAAAGGAAAAAACGGATTCTTATCTTAGATTAAGTCTAAGAAATTGACCTAAAAGCAAGCAAAACACGGCTCTAATATTAGAGTCCCTGTGTAATTAATATGTAATGTTTGGCAAGTGTGTTTTATATTATGAAAGCAGTTATGTAATATTTAATGTCATAGATACTTCTCCCATTGTCAGGCTACTGAAAAGACTAGTTACAGCTGTTTTTATACCTTGGTAGTGCGGACCTACGTGTAGACAGGGATCGAGTTGTTTCGAAGAAAGGCGCCATACCTATGGTGTGTTTGTTTTGTTTGTTGTGTTTCTTTCTTTAGTGCTGGAAGCCATATTTCTGAAAGGGTGTAGGATATATTGTTGATGTGATTGCTGTGCTGTAGGGAATAGATTGTTTCTTTAATTTTCATTGTAGTTGTGTTGATTTCCTTTTTTTCAAATCCTTTTATTTTCCCAGTCAAAGGTGTGAGCTTGTGTCCAGCAGTGTTCAGCTATTTCATAATTCTTGGCGGACACCCTTTTGAACAGTTCTCTTGTGTTCTATTTCCCTTTGACCTAAGGAACGCTTTGATTCGCCAATATAGGAGGCAGGACAGTCCTTATATTGTAGTCTGTACGCTACGTTGTTGCTCTCTTCAAGTAGGACTGGGTCCTTCGTTTTGGACAAAATCTTCTTTAGGGTGGATGTCATTTATGTTAATCTATCTGACATTATTTCTGTTTAGAGTTCTAAAAATCTGAACAGGAAAAAAGCACCTAATTTCAATGTTAGAAAACGTTAATGAGAAAACGACAGCATTAACTGCCGGGATGAAGTCAAATTTTGATGTGCTTATTGGCTGTAGACAAGGACCGCAGTTATCATGTGCATTTAACTATTACTGTGTCTATATTTTAAGAATAGCAGCAAATGAAATTGATGAAGAATTTTCTAATATATGGGAAGTAAAGTTTAAATGAAGTATCTTTCACTTCTGTATGAATGAAGAACAAAGAAAGGGTAGAAATTTCCATGAAATAGAAATAACCAGATGGGTCTGATATGGGGATGATGTTGTCCTATTTTGCAAGACTGTACACGAAAGCGAACGTCTGTTAAATATCATTTCTGTTTGACAATATCATTCAAAAAGAGAAAGATTCAACTATTTGGCTGTAAAAATTGGCAGAAAAGAAAACTCCTATCAGGATTGGCGAAAATGTTGTTTAGACTGTACGTCTGTTTTTCTACTTAGAAAATATGATGATAAACAATGACAAAGAATTGTTACCAATCATCAAATAGTCAAGAAAACGGTAAAGCTAAATGAGCTTGATGATGAACGTACGGACAAAAGTTTTAAAAAGGCTATAAAAAGAAAGTTATTCTAAATATATTTAAGATTACAGCTTACGTATGCAGTCCAGAAGTGGACTTTCAGAGAAGAGAAAATAAGAAAACTTAAATAGAGCTTTTAATATGTAGAAAAATAGATGAAACAGTCTCTTTAAGAAATTTCATAAATGCTCAACATTTGGCTCCTTATATTAACCCTTTGAATGCCACAGCGTACTGGTGATTCAAACCTTTTATGGCTTGATATTTTTCTTTTGCTTGGACCAATTTGTTTATTTTTGAACTTATTTAGATATAATTTGTTAGTGTTGGATCAGTTTTAGAGGAAAAAGCCAGTCCAGTTCTATCTATTGATCTATCTATCTATCTATCTACCTATCTATGTATGTATCCATCTATCTATCCATCTATATATCTATTTATCTATCTATCTATCTATCTATCTATCAATGGCATCATCTGACCTCCTGATCATAACATGAATCTATGCTGCATTCACATGACGTTTTGACTTCATATTATTCACATTTAGTACAACTCTGAATCGTAATTTTTTTACCTCTAAAGTCCAGGCTTTAGGTGCTTTCTTAGAATTTTGTTTGACATGGTAAATCTTTTTCTCAACATTATCCTAATCATGAAAATAAAAGTTTGGTCACCAGTAGACTACTGGTAATTGAAGAATTAATCTATTAGAGCTACGCTTTCTGTGTTGAGCTAGCCTTTAAATACTAAAATTACATAAAAAGTATACCAATCTGGAGATGCCTTGAGTAAAACACGATTGGAGTAAAAAAAGAGGAGTTTTCATAGTCATGCAGAATGTGAGAAATCACACAGATATACAGTAGTTTTGACTTTATTTTATGCAATGAAAATTTTTGTATGATTGCTTTGAGGAAGAATCTGTTATAAAAATGTTTGTGCGTGGAAGTAAATTAGAAAGATAGTAATTACGTTATGAATAGCAAGAAAAAACAAATACGTACATTTTGCACAAGATACATCGTGTGATGAGATTTTTGCACTGTTTGTTTCTGCTCAAAGTGATGAAGAGGATGAAATGGATCAATCGATGAATGGTTGAGAGATTGAAAGTTTGGCTGATTATTGTAATGATTTGACTAATTATAATATAAAGGAAGCTGAAAATACCACCTTTTAGTGCCAGAAGCGAACATTCACATTTTATTAGATGATAATGAAAAAGGGAATGTGTAAAGTTGAAGGAATGAAAAAATCCTTGGAAAAGGAATATGAAGCCTAACCATTGACATGAATGTAAACACAAAGAAGAGATAAACCACTAGATCACTGAACAGGTAAATGATATTGAAGTTTTCAAATTTATCGAGTAACACATCTGGATGGGTTAGTCGATATAGTTGTACTGAAAGTAACCTCTTTGATCAACAAAATGGTAGAAGCTTTATAACGAATAGGGACGTTAGAGGATTCTTTGATGTTAACTACTCTATCACAAGAAACGAGGCCCCGAGGCTTTTAATGCACTGCGGTTGTGGATCATTTGTTGGTAATACTGACGTTTAAAATGTATTTATGAGAAGTTAATTCCAGGAAGTACTGCAAAACCTTTACTTTGTTGGTAACACTATAGCAGACCAAACAGGCAAAGGTTACAAAATACGATTAGTAATTGGTCACAAAACGTCTGCTCTGATGAATCCAGACGAAGTGTAGATGAGCACACGACCAAGTTTAAATGGCATTAATCCATGAAGAAATATATGAATCAAAACCAGTTAAATGAGGCTTTTTAACAGATAGTTTAGATGAGGAAGCTCAAATGGCTATTTATAAAAAGTTGACTTATATTCAAAGAGAGAAAAACAAGTGGAGATCAAGTTTAGTGAAAAAGTGGTGCTTCAATTTGGGAAAGGAATATGAAGCCTTACCACTGTTATGAATGTAAACAGAAAGAAGAAATAAAACACTAGTTTGCTGAAAAGGTAAAAGATATTAAAGTTTACAAATTTGTCGACTAACACATTTGGGTGGGTTAGTCGATATAGTTGTGCTGAAAGTGACCTATTTGATCAACAAAATGGTAGAAGCTTTATAACAAATAGAGTAGTGGGGGTAGGGAAAATCATTTAAATGAGGCTTTAACTGATAGTTTAGATGTGCAAGCTCAAATGGCTATCTATAAAAAGTTGACTTATATTCAGAGAGAGAAAAACAAGTGGAGATCAAGTTAAATGAAAATGTGGTGCTTCAATTATCTAAAGAGCTGAAAAGGGTCAAGTTGTATTTTATGTTTTGACAGTTTTTTATATAATTTTTTGTTGATTAAAAAATATATGAAAATAATATAAATGCTATTAGAAACAAACAAATCGGAAACACTTCTCCCATCATCAGCTTGACGATGGGAGAAGTACTTCTCAAAACGTAGCTCAGAAAAAGCTTAACCTTAAACTTAAAAATATTCAAATCATATGAAGGAGGAAGGACAAAACAGGACAAACATTGATAACAGTATTTATGTAAATATGTAAATAACTGAAGCTTTTATCCTGTATAAATATTCGTAAATAAATAAATAAATAAATAAATAAAAACATTCAGATCCCAAAGAGTTCCACAATCTTGCTGTCGCAGGAAAAAAACCAACTATCAAAGAGGTATTTATTACGAATATAGGCATGAGTATGAATACGGTGAGAAAAGCGACTCACACAACATGAAACAAACTGACTTGGTACCAATGTGGAAAGCTCATCAGGACGCTTACCATGAAAATAATTACAGAAAAGACTTAGATAAGCCACATTCCATTGATGAGAGAAAGCAGGAAGATTTGGACCTTGGACGTCTTGGAGCACGATCAAGAACATCAACATTATGGCAACAGTACTCTATGCTAGGGGGGATGGTAGATTTATAGAGATACAAAATGATCTCATGTGTAAGATAACTTACGGCACGATACAAAGAACCAAGCTTTTTAGAAGCAAAGTTGTTAATAGATTGAATATAAGGATCTCAAAAATAATTTGTATGAAATGACAAACCAACCATCCTCATTGATGAACATTCCTTAAGAGGAGAGGCAACCTCACTAGGATTGTAATCAGAATGATATTCCATAAACAATGGAGGAAGGTAAGGGCTCAGATTTCTATTGAATGGCATCAGTTGGGTTTTACCTGCGTTGAAAGAAACCAGCAATTTTCTTCTTCATTCTTTGATATTCTAAAGGTCAGGTTCTAAAGCTTCTGCAAGTTTGACTTGTTCCTGCTGAGTTGCCTTTCAGTCATTGTCAGAGTACAGAGTAGTATCATCAACATAGATAATACTAACTTGAAGCAAATTACCATGAATATCAAAGACGTTTCTTGTAATTAGGACCAAAAATAGAGCCTTGAGAAACGCTAGAGTTAACGAACTACCCATCAGATGTACTTGCATCTAATGTTAACGCTTTGTGGTCTTTTCACCTAAAACATTCTTATTTTAGTGCTTTCTGAAGATTGTTTTGTTCTTTCTTCTTTGTTTTATCCATAATCTTCTGATTCTGGTGACGTTAAGACAAAGTTTCTTGCCCAGTACACTCTGTCAGTCATAACATTTGTAAACTCCACGCTACTCAATTGAGTATTTTCTTCTATGGTGCTTTCAATTCTTGGAAAACCAGTTCTTCTGTTACACTCAAGTTGCGAAAGAGTTGTTCCTTTGCTGGTTCGCAACCACGGTCCACATGACCAGGCAAAGCCTGATGACCCTGCTAGATGACACTGGAGATAGGTGGCAGTGAAGAATGCAGCCGTTTGATAATAATATGACTCTTCCAAGATACTCTGTAGATAAAACGAAGCATCTTGGTATACGTGGTATGCAGTTTAACTCTTTGTTGATGATTTAATCTACATGAATCAGACCTGAATAACAAAATTGTTTCAGGTTAGCCTTGAAAATCTTTCTCTCAGTAGACGTTTTAATTGACACACTTCTCAGAGAATAAAGAGCACTCCAGACGTAACCAATTCTTAAGTAAATGTCAAGTGCACTTTCTCTTTATCCACCAAAATATTTGAAATCTTAAACACATTTTACGTTAGTACCATCAAATGCTTAAAGATTCTTATAAAATTTAGGGTTGAGGTACCTGAACTTGGTTTGAACGTCATTCAGGAACAGTCCAATAGATTTGGGTACGATTTCTTAACTGAATGTGAGGTCTTGTGCTTTATCAATAGAATCTTCTGTTGAGGTACATAATCCTGATAGAGTTTTTTGAATCCAGTACTACGATGTCATGAGGTTGAGAGATTATGGTTTTAACCTCGCTCTTACCATCACGTACAACCATCTTTCTTAAGTTATTTGATGATGGATTTTTTAACTAGCAACAAGTTTTTGTAGAAGGGTCTAGTTTCAAAATTTACTGCTTATGTATAGAGCTACCTCTTCTTTCTTGTCAACCATGGGAAAGTCTTTTAAAGGTACCCTCAACAAACTTTGTAGTTTTGTAAGGTCGTAAGATTTTACCCAAGGAATCCATGCCCAAAAAACTTTTGTATCTTTGGGTTTTTTCCTGTAGCTTAATAATTTAGTATCGCAAGAATGATTGGGGCAGTGAGAGAGGCAAAAATGTACCTTCTTGGTGTAAAACACATACTACCTTGAATTCAATTTATTACCTCCAACTGGTTTTAACTACTTTTTTAAAAATGAGTTGGTGGCTATCACGTCCATATTTTCGTGTTTGAGACTTCGCTTGTCATGAAGATGGTAATATTTAGGAAGGCTGAGATGAGGTTATTTAGAACATAAGTTTTGTAACAGAGACAAGTAATTTCTATTAAAATGCATAGTGTTGACCCAGAATGCCAAGGTTTTTTTTGCAATTGTATTTTTTTGTCCTCAGTTGTCCTTAAAGACAAAAACAGTTCTTTACATTTTTAAAAATTATGGACATTTTATTCTATTTTCTAAGTTGCGAGCTAAAATTGATAATTTAGTTTGAAACTCAACAGAGTCTAACGTTTCATTCTCATTAAAAAGACAGCATCACTTGGGACTTAATCATAACATAAAGCCAACTATTCTTAGAAAGAGTTTAACTGTCAAGAAAACAGATTTAACATATTTCTATACCTTTCTAAGTGTTTTGGTTAACTAAAAATAAACAGAAGATCTTTTCCTAGGAGTATTTTGACTTAGCTTTTTAGTTCAAATGTCTTAATCTTATAGTTTAATTTGCTAAGTAGCATTAATCCACAACTGTTTGAGATGTTATCCTTAGTCAGATTCTTTGACTTTGATAAACAATACTTCCCATTCTTTCTTTTCAGTACTCGATACTTTTTCAAGGAATTGCTCGTCACAACATCTAAAGACCACTGCTAGTTAATCAGCTACCCATTAAACAAGTTATAAGTATTACAATTATATCACGTCAGTCGAACAAAAAGCAAAAATAGACCTTTTAACGGAATAAGTTACTGGTAACTCGAAGCAAAAAAGCCCAACAAATCAACATATGATGATAGTTTAATCCTTATATCAAGTGGTTTTTCCAAACAGCTTACAAGATTTATGTTAAAAAGATGCTCGTGGTTTTAAACGGATATGGAAGTGTTAAACCGAATAACATTTTCATCTATTGTCTTTGTCATATTTTTTTTACTAATCAGTAAATAGTCTTACAAATTTGTATAGGCACACAATACAAAACTATGGACATAAATCGAGACTGCTGTTTTTTAGACTGCACAGAAAAAATCTCACATTTCGCAAAATAAACAGCACATATTTCTGTTAACATCGTCAGTTTCCTCAATTAAACTTTCTTTCTTAACTAATGTCTCCATCATTGACTCTTATTTTGATCAGACACCGAGCTGTCAAGTATTGTCAATCTCTTAATGAACCGAGGCCTCTTGACGTAATTAGTTGTGAGAAACCTCTGATTCTCAATATTTGATGATGAAAGACACTTCTCTATAAACAAAGAAATAAAGATTGATTGGCTATAACTTGATGGCAGATGAAATGTTATCATTTTTTCTATCCTGGCCCTTACGAATCGTGCCAACGAAGCTGGGGATGGTCGTTTCACTGATATTTTTCACATGACAATGTTTTCGCCTTCCTATAGGTCATTTGACATAAGATGCCCCTCTCAGCGGATTTTTCTCCAATTCTTGGCTTTTAGCTAAATACCAATGTATCGCAGTCTTTCTCGTTTGATGCCATATATCAAATACCTATTGCTCATATAATATGCTGGCTGGCTTTCTTTTCTCCATATCCAACTATTAACATTAGTCTTTAACACAAAATTTGAAGCTGAATATGCCGGAATTATTTAAAATTTTGCATTCTCTTTCATTACTTGGCGAAGGAAAGAGTAGTGACCTTAGCAACTAAATTTTAGTCTCTTTTTGAATTGATCGATCGTTCTACATGATTTAAAGGGCAATCACTGCAGAATTTGGCATTCCATTTCTGCTTCTGATTTCCCAACTGTCATCATATTATTGATTTGTAATATAGCTTTTGAGATGGAAGTAAGGACCGACTATTTTAATGGTAACATCATCAACTTTTATACCCTGAGAAAATTTGATCTACTAACAACCATCAACTTGATCTTTCCTAGATGAATTTTAAGACCCATTTCCACTTTGACCGTCTTCACTCTAGTGCTTCCAGCTTAAAAAATCACATCAGCAGGATAATTAAAAGTTTCATTGTTTGACAGTGGAATTTTAACTGAATCCTTAAAATCATTTAAAGCCTTTCCCATAAATCCTTTGCTGCATAAATTAAAGAAATAAGGTGACAAAATGGAGTCCTGACTGACACCTTGTCATCTATTGAACCATTTGCTGTTCACTTGTTATTCAAGACCACTGCCTTTTGATTATCGTAAAGCTTAATCATTACGCAAGTGGCGTGGCCGAAAAAAAAAAAACCATGGGAAAATGTAACATACAGTTATAAACTATGGCGTCGCATGTCTTAGGATAGTGAGTGAAAGATATGAACCGCGGTTTCTCAAAATTACGTATTTTTGAAATTTGAAAATTGCCTTCCAATTATCTATTCCAGATATAAACCTGGCCTGTGTCTGCTAAAGCTCTTTCTTTAATTCGTCTTTCTTCTTTTAGGCTATGATCTTCAAGAGTACTTTACTTGGATGACTAATATTTACAATCCCTCTATAGTTTCTAAATTGCTTAAAGTCGCCTTTCCTTGAAATAAAAAAAATCTTCCTAGTTTTCTAGCCCATTTTTGGTTGTACAGATACAGATACAGATAAAACGAAGAAAATCTGTCCCAGAACTACCTACTGCAGGTATTACGTCAATTGGCACCTAGTCAATTGCTGAACTTTTTTCCCATTCTTAATGCCTGTTAATTTAAAAAAACTTTTCAAGACGTATAGAGCAATCTGCTCCATTTCCCAATAACTCCTAAACTGCCTGAGTACATGCAGATTGAACTGTCCACAACGATAGAAGTCTATATAAAAAGAGTAAAAAAAAATTAAAACAGAAGGGTATTGTTATTAAACAGTTTAAGAATTTTATTTTAATTCATATTTTTGCTTTATTAAATAATCAAATACCAGGGGGCAAAGTATAGATGTAGGTTACAAAGTTGATTTTGGAAAAATAACCCGGAAGGTTATATAAAATTTTAGTGAGATATTTAATTCTCTTTAAGCTCAAATGTTTCTTCAAGCCATTTCCAAAAGCTCGATTTAGGCTGGAACTTCTTTTTTTTAGGCTGGAACAAAAAGAATTCTTTTCAAGATTGTTTTATTTTGAAATAATATTCTTTTTTATAGTCTCCCTGAGATTTTGAAATCAGTAAAGGTTATAATACTTAGTCAGCTACTTCCCACGTAGCAGTATAAAAGGTCAACGACTTCGGGGCTAATCATGAAGATAAACGAATGGGATTATCAACATCTGTAATGCCACACAGACTATGGACCACCTCCTGCAATGTCCATATGCCCCAAATTGCAGCTTTGCGGACTAAGAGGAGCCCACGCCATCGGCCATATCATGTGTCTGCTACTGGGCAGAGACGTTGTAGCCGAGACACGAAAATGAACGAACGACCACAAAGATCGGAAAAAGTTATTTCTGCGATGTTGGTCAGCTTGTCACCAAAACGTGGTCTTGTCGTATAAACGCCCAGGATTACTTTTCATTTCGAGAATAATATGTAGCTAAAACAACCCATGAAGAATTAATGGTAACTGCCAAGTGCAAACTAATTATTTAAGCAAAAGAGAAACCGTTTGTTTTGTCAAACATTTTCAACATAGCCTTCATGGAATTTTGAAATGAAATGAAAGGCTAGTTTTTTTGTTTCATAATTTTTAGCTTTAAGACTGCTGTTGGTTTTGAATAAAAGAAACCTTGTATGAAATGTAACAGTATTAGCCAATCAGAATTGATTTTGTGACCAACCGTATAAACAGCAAAATACGTTGGTATTTTTAGGTATAAGAATCAAGTAAAAGCATATACTATTTTTATGCATTACTTTATATTTTTGAATTCACATTTTAATGTTACAAATATTAACAAATATTACAAATTGAATTCACATTGTAATATTACAAATATTAACAAATATTACAAACTGAATTCAATTTGTAATATTTTTGAAGTCTTGTATTTTTACACTGTAGACACTATTTATGGCTCATTAGCAAAATTACTGTAATGATCAATTGATATATGGGCTAATAAGTACATTGTACTTATGAAGTAAGTGAAATGTTCATATACAAGGAAAGATTCAAGTACAGACTGGAAAATTATAAGCCGGCCATTTTGATCCTTGAAATATTGAAGCACATCAAACCCAACAGTTGAGGTATAGTAGTTGTTTACCTCCATAACATAAATTGTTTACCTGCAATAATATAAGTTGTATACCTGCCATAACATAAGTTGTATACCTGCCATAACATAAGTTGTATACCTGCCATAACATAAGTTGTTTACCTGTCATAACATAAGTTGTTTACCTGCCATAACATAAAGTGCTTAGGACAAAAAGACAAAATTTTGATGTAAAAGTTAAAAATATGGCGTAACTAAACTGAGGAAAGGGAAAGCTATCCCTCTTAAGTGAGTATTGGTAAGAGTATTCTTTAAAAAGCTGTACTGCAATTACGTAACAGAAAGCTGTGAGGTATTGCTATAATATTTTGACAATTTTTGTCTAATATACTTAAAATAAATTCAAGTGACCCCTGAAACATTGTTACTAAGGTCTTAACACAGAATAAAAGTTAAGAATATTTTCTTCAGCCAATGTCATTGGGTCTTGTTGTGATTAACAATTTTTCATTAAATTATAGGAAGGAAGGATTTGATATCCTCAGAATTCATATTAGAATTCATATATTCATATCTGATTTAAGTCTTTCCAATCATCCCAAGCCTAGTAAACGAATCAGACAGGGCTGTTTTCTAAAATCCTTTTAAATATCTAAGAAACTCAGAATTATAATTGGTATTTTTTCTTATTTGAAAGACCGCTTCTGATAGACATTGTCTATAATGGCCTTCGGTAAATTTAAGATGTAAAGAGGAATGTTAAATATATTGTATGTTTTTGTTCTTTTTTTCTTATTGAAATACTACGAAGCACACTAATGCAATAACATACAACAATCCTATAAAAATTAAGCATTTTCTGATATTACTGTTCCTCGCCCGCTACTTTTCTAGAGAGTGTGTGTTTTTAAGGAGGTTTTTCTAGAGGTAAATATTTCTCAGTCAAAATTCGTTGCAACGAAAGCAAATTAAAGAAATTGTTAAATGTAATTATAACTTTTTAAGAGGTGATCAAATTTGAAAACATAATTAAAAGATTTGCTGATTGATGTTGTTGTGGGTTTGTAAGCTGGGGAACGTCATATAGTGAATAAATGACTTGCACGTGACAAAGCTTGATTGTTGAAGTTTGATCATTGAAAGCATAAGAAACCATACACACCTAGGCTTCCAATGAGCACTAACAAAATGAAAAAGAGTATTGGTATGGAGATAAAATATATCTTAAACAAAAATTTTGTTCTTCTTATCCCTTACTAATAGGCTGACATCTTCGTCGGATTGGAATACCTTAAGCAGTAAAAAAATTAGTTCAAGTTTGTCATCAAATTAAGAAAACAATGTCAATGCCTTGTTGATTTTGAATCTGTCTGACTTTAATAGTCTTTAACTTTAAAATATCTACTGTTTGTATCATATTTTTCTCAATGAAATATTTCTTGATCTAAGTTCTTATTTCTTATCAGTGGAAACCTTTCTGAGGAACTGCATGAAGAGGAAGACTGTTGTTGGTCAATCAACTTAATTTGAGTTGGTGCCTTTGGTGCCGAAATTGCTTAATAGGCTAAGACTTATGTATGTATGTCTTCAAAGATAGACATCCCAAACGAATGATTTAGGTATTCAAGATGACACCTTGTGTTTTGAAGTAAACGACGAACTGGTATATATTGTTTCTTTAGACGAGATTGGTACCCTTCCATGCTTTGCAAAGACATCATAGCCATAAATGATGTTGTTAACAGTCAATAGCAACAAGAGAAAGTTCTTCACAAGGTTTTCGTTCCCAGTTCTCTAACAACATTAAATTTGCATTCATCTTGAATTTTACATTCAAGTAATCACTATTCATAGATCTTTTGATCGTTATTACTACTGAAAATGGTCTTATGAAATTTTAAATTTGATAAATATATGGCATTTTGCTAACGCCCCTTCTCAGAATGTCTTCATCTTGAAGTGATGTGGCTCCAGGAGCAAAATGTTTTATACAAACTTGGCTTTTTTCCTAATAGTGCTAGAATTTGCAAGTCTTTTCCTTCCATTGTTTCTGTCCTTCCAATAATTAAAACCAATTCATTCCTGTCTTTTAAGATTCTCCTTTCCTTGTAGTCCCTTAATACTAAATATCTCTATATTATCGATGGATTTCAAATCTATTCATCCCTTAAACTACCATGTTATTAATTTTGTTCAATAGTTGGAAATAGCAACACAAATTAAAAAGATGTATCGGTGGATTTTGCGTATTGTGAGGGGTATATATTTTTAATGCTCCAGCCAACATTTGATACTAAATCATATCTTATATTTGAACTTGTGGGTATTCCAGGTTCATTGCTTTTTCATTGCAACATTTTGATCCAAAAAATCGTTTTTGTCCCAATGGACGTACATTTAAGAGAATTTTACAATATAAATCTTAATATGTTCTTACAAATATAAAAAATATAAAAGAAATATAAATGTACAATGTTTGTGTGTGTCAGTGCTTGTCTAGGGTCGACAAACGATGCTTGATAGGGGACAGGCATTTAGTTCACAGAGATAATGTAGCTAGCAAGGTGACATGGTATGAGTGCCAGTAGCTTCCAAAAAGACCTTAGAATATAACAGCAAGAATTTATGAAAATTAGCTTAGGTTATAAGGTGTCGTCCATCAAAGTCGATGTGATCAAGTCACAAGGCATTCGCAGCCTGATTGAAGAAAACCTTCTTCCAGCGTCATGTCGTTAATTTTCCATTGACACTGACACGAGAAATACTCGTGCTGTTCCCTTGTTATTATACAACATATAATGACTGCAGTTTTTAAAAAAATCAAAACCACCCATTTCTAGTCCACTGAAAAAGAAGTTTCTGGTTTGATACTTCAGTTGCTCAAAATCCATATTCTGGGCTTCTTGTACTTTTCAACGTCAGCCGTGATCCCAAATACTATTACTAAAGCAACGTTGGGACAAGCCAGTTTTCCTATAGACTCTGAAAGACAAATAGCTAATTTCAGTTATTTAAATATATTATACAGTTAAATGTTACTTAGTTATTATTATGAATATATATAATATATATGTATATATAAATGTTTTGCAATAGTAATTATAATAATTTGCAGCAACTCAGAAAAAAACTCAAGTTTCTTAAAGGTTTAAGTCTACGTGATATCCTAGAAACGTCCAACAATTGTCTGGGGCTTCCTTGATACTAAATTCTACATGATGCGGTTTTAGTCTTTATTCATTAATGTCGATTTACATCCCTATTTCTGGAAGTGAGCTTTAAATTGCATATTTTAGTTTCTTCTGCCAATCGAAGCTCTTTTAGTTTTCTTTTTGATTTTGGCGAGTTTTAACTAATAAATAACTGCTTTTTTGAGCAGGACATCTATGATAACAGTATATATATATATATATATATATATATATATATATATATATATATATATATATATGTACATAGTGTATATATGATATGACTGTTACATCCTGTTAAAAAAATTCGTATATAATAATAATAATAATAATATAATAATAACTTTCGTCTTCATAGAAAACTTTAGGAATAATTGAATTTCTTGAGCAACTAAAGTTCTACGTATTTAACGATTATCAGGGAACCATGAGATATTTAATATACAGCACAGTTCTGTACTACAAAAATCAAACATTCCACAATCTCAAAAGACTAGTCTATGTTCTTGCATTTCATTAAAGTGTACTGATTCTTAAAAAGGCACTGTGAAATCAGTTCGTCTGGTTGGTCAAGTAATCAATGTAACAGTCCCTGTGTGCCTGATGATCGTCAAATAAATATAACTGTTAATTGAACAACAACTGCAATTTTTAATTTAGTTTACTATTTTGGCTCCGTTTTTCCCCACAGATATTGAGTATTGTCCAGTATAAAAACGCTCCTTGGTTTGTGTATATAAATATAAATATAAATATGGTGAACGACAAAATAATCAATAAAACTTAGTTTCGTCAGCTAAACAGAAATTTTTGTTTAGCTGACGATTGTAAAAACATGAAACTGACAGTTCTAAACCAAGTTTTGTTGATTTTTTTTGTCGTTCACCATATGATAGGTCTAACTTTCTTATATTATTGAGCACTGTTGATAGCTAATAGTTACTTCGATACTGGTATAAAAATAAATATAAATGATATTACATATTATATATAAATGTATATAATATTATATCTGTATATATATGTGTGTATATTGCTCTGCTATATGCATTGAGCACTTTTTGATACGAATACACCAAATTACACAAATTTATATGTATATATTCAAAACCTTATCAGTGCAGTTTAGAACAGCTGAATACTAAGACCCTAATCAATTGCCATTACGACAACAATATGGAGGAGTGGTGGGCGTGCGTAGATCCAAATGTTAGAGATTATGGTGGTTCAGAGTACTCAAACCACCACAGGAGCAGTGAGTGTCGCAAAATTGAACAAGGACACTGTCAAAGTTAAGAGTGATGAACAACAAAAAGAGGAGGGGATGTCTTTGTGTGCATCACTTTATAACCTATCAAATAGTCGATTTGGAATAGCGAGCTATGATAACATGATGATACTCACTGCGAACGTTTAAGCTGGAAGTGTCATGATGAGATACTCATTCGAACTGTTACTGAAAGATATTTTCGCAGTTATTGTAGAGATAGCCATCAATATGTAATAAATATGCTATATTGTATTTTTTTTTCTTATTTACTTCATTGCTTTTCAAAATTCATGAAGTCTCTGAAACAATTTTTTTTTAGGAATTTCATAAATTTTCAAAAGAGATTTGTGATTTCGTAAAATCGTGAAATGATAACACATTTAACTACAACTTAATAATTTCGTCAAATAACTAGTAACAAGAGCCTATAGAATGTCAATTCAAATTACATCGATTTATTGTAATGCAAAAGCCAAAATGTTTAGTTTTTTATTATCATATGTAAATGTATGCGCTTGAAAAGAGCCAATTCTTGTGATTTTCTCTCATATACATTCAAAGACTGCTAGTATAATTAAAACCGAAAGTTATCTAATATATTCATAAATATATTTATATTTGAATAACCTCCCTATTGGCTATGCTAACAGATTTTTCTCGTACTTGTATATAAGTAATACTGATATGAAAACAATCGTAACATACATGCTATTATTAAGTACGTAAACTTTTGCTAGTTGTAAGTTGTACATGTTTTGGAGAGCCAAAATGACATGCTGACACCTCACTGTAGCTGATATCAGTATCATAGAAGAGTAACATTACTTCATGTTGAATACACCCCTCCTAAGGCAAACAAACTTAGTGATCAATATTCTTAATAAAAAGGTGATGCTAGGTCTGGTATAGTGGGTTTTACATCAAATACATTTTTTCATTACGAAAAAATCACAGCAAAATTTAAGAATGCAAGAAATTATCTAGAAGTATTGGTTTTTAATGTACTACTGAAAGGATGATTTGTCGCTTCACAGGACCAAATATACTTTACGGTTGAACAATAAAGTGGTAGTAAATTTTTTACTTTGAAAAGTGCTTTGAAAACACTCTATGTACTATAGGTCCAATAATTTTATACCTATTCCGTTGTCTTAACCTCTGCAGTTTCAGGGCACCGAAGAGTAAAGTAAATCATCATTAGTACATGCCATTTTCTTTATGTACTAAACTTGTGTACATCATTAATATTTTATATACTCTAAATGAAAACAGAGGATAAAATATCACGTTCCAATATTTGGATTTAACGGTAAAAATGTATTTGGAGTTCAGGAGGAAATGGATAACATACATATTGGATAACACCAATATTCATCAAATAGTTACATTGAAACAATGCCGAAAGCATACGTCTATGACACTGTGTTTGTTTTTTATACCTACTTCACATTCATATAGAGATGGTTAGACAGCTGGACAGAAAGATAGATAGATAGATAGGTGGATAAATAGATAGACAGAAAGATAGATAGATAGACAGATAAATAGATAGATAGGTAGCTAAATAAATGTACATAAAAACATGTTTCTGCCATGTATTCTAATTATATATATAATTATATAATATTGAAATATTAGATTATCACATTACTGTGTGCTTGAAACTTAAATCATTTTGGTAGCTCTTAACGTTTTGATATTTAAAAATTTTATAAAATTTCAAATATGAATGTGTAGAGAACATTGATTTCTAGTGTATCGATTAATTTTTTTAAACTAATAATAATAACAATATTATTATATATATGTATAGATATATAGTAAATAACCTGGTTTCACAGGACACTAAAGACAAACATTACTAATTCAGAGTTATTTTCAAAAATTCTCTTTTAACCTAATCGCCAGCCGCCAGGGTAAGAAATCAAACCATTTTTACTAAACCAAGTATAGGTCAAACTCCTGAAATCAAAATGTTTTTTTCTTCCACTCAAATTTCAAATTAAACGTACTGTTTTAAGCTATTATGTATAAATACAGCAATAGCTTTCGCAATTGTTTGTAATAAAGAAAATAATGGAAAAGGGATTATGAAAAAATATTTTATGTTTAATATCTTGATTGAAATAGTTTGAAAACAACAGGAACCTTTTTCTTTCTAGACCAATCCCCTGGAAGTGACCCTCCAAAGCCAAGTTCCATTGGTTCTACAAATAAAAACAGCCCCAGTGAAGCACAGGGTACAAAACCTAAGAATGGTAATTCAAATCAGGTCTCACCAACAGAAAGTGGAAAAAGTACTGAAGATGCATCGAACAAAAGCAAACCTCTACCTATTTATTTGCAGTTGGCTCCTGCAATATGTATGGTATTTCTGTTTGCACTTGGGATAATAATAATTGTTACAATTCAAAAGAAAGAAGAAAACAAGAAAAAGAGGAAGTAAGTTTTTTAAAAACTTTTTTATATTTCTTGATATTTAAACTTCTATGATTTTTGTAATTAACTCTTTTTCTGTATTGGAACAAAAATATAATTCCAAATGTGAAGAATCTGCTGGACAAGATACAATCTTCTTCTTCTTCTTCTTCTTCTTCTTCTTCTTTATCTTTCGGCTGCTCCATGTTAGGTGTCGTCACAGCAGATCATATGCCTCCAGTTTGTGCGGTACTGGATACAATGTACAAGAAAAATCTACGTTTTATTTATTTGTTTACTCTTTTCATAATCGTGTGTTTAACTGCCATGTGACTGCCAGCATAAGCTTTCCTAAGCTGAGCAAGTTTAATTGTATATTGTCAAAGTAGGTACATCATTTTCACATAGGAATATGACAACAAACAAACCATTGAAATTCTTGAAAAAGCCTCATAATACCCTGACAATAATTAATAAAATAAAAAATTCATTTTAAAGCTAAATCTTATGGATTAATCTTCATATGTAAGACGTTTATTTTTAGATAAATCTAATAGGATAATCTAAAGATATTTCCGGTCTATTCAAGGTATTTAAGGCTAAACAGATGTAATTAGGGTTAGTGGTACATGATGTTTTTTTAATTCCAGAATATTGCACTATGTCATAACTATCTGACTTACAGAGGGGTCCACATAAAAAGCAGCAAATCGTAATTTAAATGGAGAATAGTTGCAGGACCACAACATTCAATCTTTCCAGAAGAAGTTTCTCCAATACTGTAAAAGAAAAATCTGTTTGTTGTTTGTAGAAGTCAGTTACTGAATATCAGATACTGAATATTGCTTTTTATGTCCATGGGCTGGCTGGTTATTGACTGATTATTTACTGAAAAAATAACAGATAACTTAAATAATTTTTAGGAGTACAAAATACAACATGTTTATATTTCTTTCCTGTTCATTTGTTACTATTTTTCTGTGCTTTATTTTATTTGTTGTTTTTTTGGCCATTACCCCACTGAATTAAAAAACATTAATTTTATAGCATATTCCAGGGAAATTAGTCCCAATCGCACGATAAAGCAGGAAAAGAATTTGTTTCATCAGAATAAAAAGGTGTGGAACTGGAAAAAATTCCAACAACATGATTGAATTGTCCCACTTCCAAACTGTTTAAATTCCTTAATAAATTAATTTATCTATTTATTTATCAATAGTTTGGGTGCACATTTCAATATGAAATAATGCTATGGCCATTTGTTCTGCAATATCTCCAAGTATTATTTTTGTTTCCTTGTTGTAGAAAACGTCTGTCCAAATATAGATTACATACTAGTTCTTGACTCCACTCTCTCTTGATTAGATAATAGATGGATAAGGCCTCCATGAGTCAGAGTCGACCATGGGGCAGGATCCCAATCGTTTATGGAGGACCTTCCCTTTTGGCTGTAGATATCTATGTAGNAAAACGATAAAATGTTTTTATACTCACACATACACTGTTTTAACACGAGAAAAATAAACAATGATATAATAATCTTGTCAATGTGTCAATATAAAAAGAGAGAGAGAGAGAGAGAGAGAGAGAGAGAGAGAGAGAGAGAGAGAGAGAGAGAGAGAGAGAGAGATATTGCCGAAGATGGTTTTGCTGAGATAGTTAAAGTGATAGAAAATTTCAAGCTCAAAATTGTCGATGGTGGCCACCGGAGGTGGCTCAGTATTCTCTGCCAGGACGTTGGTATCCTTTTAAATGATTATTATCCGAAAATCCTTGCAGGAGTGAGAGAATTGGAACATCAGTGATTGGAATTCTTGCTGTGTATAGATCACTACTGCTGCATCATCATTCTTTATGAATACTTTGCAAAGGCCGATCAATTTCCAAGTTTTTTCCTACACCGATTAGAGTACTAAATTCGTAGTATCATTTTATTTGAAATTGCTACCAATTTAAGAATTATTATTGACTTACCTTTATGAATAAATTTGCTATCCAAACCTACGCTTTTATTTCTAGCTGCACAGGTTATTTGGTCGCACAATTTTAGCTTTTCATTGAAATAATAAATAGCATCCTCTACCTGTTTAAAACAATTTTGGTTTTGACTGCTTTCAGGCAACTAAATCCACTTGAGGAGGACAATTTTGGAACGATATGGATTAGCCATCTAAAGCAAGTTCGCAAAAAATCAACAATATTAGAGAGACTTAAAAGCCCAAACGTTCTGTAAGTATAAATATTTTATATAGTGGCAATTTTAACTGATATTTTCAAAAACATTTTGTTTTTGTTTTCAAGGAATATTATGGAGGTAACTAGTTAAACCAACCAGGAAATTTTCAATTCCTGACTTCACGTTGAGACTAATAAACTCTCAGCCTTTTAGACGTTCTGTAGGAGTATATATCAGACCAGCTTTTCTTTCAAAATCAATGTTTCCTACACAACAGAGTTCTATGACACAACCATTTATCAAAGCATTACACCAAAAACATGTAATGCTATCAATATTTACACTTTATTTGCTCTAAGTTGAGCATGAATCACTATAAAAATGCTGAAGTTATTTTCTTGTCGTTGACATATTAGACCTCATGATTTCTTTAAAATAATATTCAGCGATACGACATGGGGGATTATTTCATTGACCTAGTAAGCTCTTGGCCAGGTTTAGATGTGCAAACGAGAACTGACGTAAATAGATTTTTCACTGAGTATACAAAAAACGAGAGGTTACTTTATGTTTCCAAAAATAACTTGTCTATTGCTAACTACGTTTATGTTCTGTTTTAATATTGATTATCAAAATAATTTTTAGTGATACGACATGGGAGATTATTTCATTGACCCAGTAAGCTCTTGGCAAAGTCTAGATATACAAACTAGCACTGACGTGAATAGTTTTTTCACCAGGCATACATAAAATGAGAGGTTACTTTATGTTTCCAAAAATAACTTGTCTATTGTTAACTACGTTTATGTTCTGTTTTAATATTGATTATCAAAATAATTTTTAGTGATACGACATGGTTGATTATTTCATTGACCTAGTAAGCTCTTGGCCAAGTTTAGATGTGCAAACGAGAACTGACGTAAATAGATTTTTCACCAGGCATACATAAAATGAGAGGTTACTTTATGTTTCCAAAAATAACTTGTCTATTGTTAACTACGTTTATGTTCTGTTTTAATATTGATTATCAAAATAATTTTTAGTGATA
>RDPX01000036.1:1421152-1636944 GCA_003991215.1 Morbakka virulenta | reverse complement strand
GCATACAAAAAACGAGAGGTTACTTTATGTTTCCAAAAATAACTTGTCTATTGTTACTACATTTATGTTCTCTTTAAATATTGATTATCAAAATAATTTTTAGCGATACGACATGGGTGATTATTTCATTGACCCAGTAAGCTCTTGGCAAAGTCTAGATATACATACTAGCACTGACGTAAATAGATTTTTCACTGAGCATACAAAAAATGAGAGGTTACTTTATGTTTCCAAAAATAACTTGTCTATTGTTAACTACATTTAGGTTCTGTTTTAATATTAATTATCAAAATAATTTTTACATTTTACAGGAATTAAAATTAAGAGCACGCGTGAAACGGAGGAATAAAAACAAAAGTGTCCTTCTGGTGTTCACCTTTGCAATAGAAGTTCAATAGCTCTTTAAACAGGATTACGATAACTTTCACTGATTTCTCCATTTAAAATTGTTATTCTTTTACAAACCACCTTTAAAAGATTTATTCCTCAGCATGCAAATAATTTTATACTTTTACTTCTTAATTATATTGCCCACTCAATTGTTTTTTATCTAATAAAGCCTTAATTACACACATTAGTATATCCATGGCAACTTTAGACCCTTCACTTGCGGTACTGTTCCTTCTGTACTGTGTTCTGTAAACACAGATTGCAAATTTTCATCCTAGGTCAATTTGAGAATATGACTGTAAAATGTTCATCCTCTTGGGGCAGTAACACTGTCTGTCCTTGTTTTTGTACTTGCAAATCTGACACCAATACCCTCAAGCTAGTGATCGTCATTGCAAATAGGGTTTGGCTATACTCTCTACATACGCTAAATAGTGAGTTCTCCTTTAATACACATAATAGACTTCACAAAATATCCCTTAAACTTATTATTTCAGACTTTGTATTATCATAATGCTCTACCCAAATTATTGTATACATCTTCAGCTTAGTCCTCTCAGAGGTGCAGACAAATATACGGTGATATGAACCTTTTCATAACCCTTTGTTTTTTAGGATTTAAAAAATGTCAAATTTGAAGTAAAATGTATTTTTGCCTATTTCGTCTTTATTTGGAGCTTTTGATACAGGATTTAAAAAAAAACTGGCAATTTACTTTGCAAAAAAGTGTGACAAATAAAATGCATTAGTGTCAATAATATATAGTGGGTCGGCCTCCGCCTGTAGTTTCTATTCTTAAAGGTCCATAAAATTTTACAGCCAATCCGGGTTTGTTAAGACGATTCTTATGCAAACTTTTCAATTTCTCTTTCGTTCAGGAACAGGAAAGAATTTAATTAAAGATAATAAACAGGGCTCCAAAAGTGCCAAATACATCTTAAACCCTGGATAGGTCTGGTCTTACTACAGTTGAAAATCCAATTTCCAGGGCAGTTTCTGAATGTTATCGTGCTACTGCACCCAAACTGATTTTTCCCTGGCTAAAATTCTTCCTTCGTCCATAAAGGATGCCTTGCCTGCAAAAAAAGAGTATAGTTATTTATGATTTTAAGTACCAGTGTGGTACAAAGTACGAAGGCCATACATTCTTAAGGAAAATAGAATAAAACAGCACGTGCCCAGTGTTTTTAGAGAAAGATTCTGTTTGCCGAGTTAAGTAAAAAGACATTGCAGAGGTACAAGCAAAATTGTGAATTCTAATTCTGCTAAAGCATAGCATTTGCTGCTAAACCGCGAATACAGTAAAAATTTTGAGATAAATCAGTTCCAAATAACCGAGCTATGTCTAACTGTCAATTAGGAACCATAGAGACCATTCATATACAACTTTCGTCACCTCTTCTTTGCATCCGAAAAGAATTTTTCTATAGTTTACAATTGTTTTAGACAGCCAGTCGCAAAAAATAATGGGCTTTTCTCAATCACACAAAACGTTTGCTGGCTTTCACGATTGTCTTTGTTTTCAGTACTGAATAAAAAACACACTTGCTATCAACTTCCTTATTCTGGCACCTTTGGTCCAGTCGAGTGCCATGGATATAGCTAATGGCCGAAATGAACTTAATTAAATAGAGATTTTTACGTTTTTACCACTAGTCATTTATTTATATGAAAATGATAATCATGACCATAACAGTGGAAAGGGAAGTAACTAAAATAGCAGAAAATATGGGGTGTAAGAGTAATGTCTTTTCAGTAATAATTGATAATAGTGATTATTGCAAAGGTGGTGACAATGAGGTTTACGGGTGTGAAATTGAAAATAACCATGGCGAGTAATAATTGATATTCATTTACAGACGCTACTTTTAAGTTTTCTATTTATTATTTTGTTCTAGGGGTATAGGAGACAAACAAAAGAAGTACGAGCTTTATGAATCAATGTTGGAAAAATACCGTGAAGATATAGAAATTAAAAGACAAATGTTTTCTAAGTAAGTATTGTACATCGTTAAAATTCTATGTGACGGTTCTCTTATTGATTACTTTAAGGGCAAAATTTTTCTTACACTAAAAGTTTCGTACAGAAAGGTACAAAAAATATTAATACCTTTCAAGAAGCGAAAAAAAAAGAAGCATCCTTTTTGCCTTATATTTTGAGTACTTTAGAAATGTTTGTAAATACTAGCTTGGGTCACAAATGTATATTTTTGTATTTAAAAAACCTTAAAAAACAAATTTCTGTTTATTGAAATAATCGTTCCCACAAGGCCATTCTTCTATTTTTGGCGGGAAATGGCACTAATTGTTTTAAAGCAATGACGAAATGCCTAAGGAAGATATGACTGACCAACATTTAATATTATAATCAGTATTTTGTGGATTTCAATATAATTTTTCAGGCTTCCCAAACATTGTTACAGTGGCTTACAAAAATGGTATGGCATCCATTACACATCTATCAAATTTTGATCTTAAAACTGTGCCGGATTTTTTGTGCAGTATTAAAAAGTAATTCCTTATTATTTACGCTGCCAGTTAACACTCAAACTCACCTATTTGTTTTTTAGCGAGGCACAAGAAAGGATTTCATGGAAACATTGCTATATCTCTAATAAATACCCATCGATGTCAGACAAAATCGAATTTGTCGAGAGACAGGCTGATAAAATACTATCAAATTTACGAAAATACGATAGCGAATTATTCCCACTTTAAGGAAAGGAAAAGTCCTTGCTTGTTTATTTTTAACTACGAAATAAGCCCACATACACACACGTACTTATATAGCTGCTTTCCATTAGAATAAGTAACCCAGAAAGTCAGTCTCTTACCACAAAGCTGTTCACATGAGTGAACCCAAAAGTGAGATAAAGAGATTGTACGGACAGTGCGTCCAAATGACTATCTGTGTGTACAGCCTTCCTTCCTTATCGTTTCATCCACCAACGGAAAATTTTGTAGTTTAAAAAGTAATATTTCAGAGTAGTGACATTAAAAGAAAAGGCTTTGATTATGGAAAGAACTGGCAAATGAACATAATGGTGCACGACGTGGTTAAGAAATTTTTTCAAGGGCTATTTTTATTCGGCTTGCATGCAATTCTGCTGTTTAATGAAGGCACCTGAGAAAGAGAAGGTACACCTGTAGAAGAATGCTCACTAACATTGCTGCTTTCATAGCACTTGATCTTTTGTGAAACCACTCAGCAAAAATGACACCAAGGTTTTTTCAAAAGATATTCTCTCCCAGTCTCTTAAGCTGAGGTCGTTTTGAAGTATTGATGTTAGTATGAGATTGAATCATGTAATTTTGAAAGATCTGGTAGTTTTTGTAACCTACTGCCCCTCAAAGCCAGACAATTTTTGTTAACTTAACCGTTCTCTATTATAAAGCTTGAAATTTTTGCTATTGCCTTGATCGTTGCTATTTAAAACCAACCTCTTCCTAACCCTGAGTACCTTATGGATGAGGATTTATCCCTTTTGTAGTTCGTAGACTACTTTAAACGTAGAAAGTTTCGTGGATGAGAGGTTTAAGTAATTTTTGCATGCTTAAACTTTCGCGTAGAGCAAATTTTAAAATATTTCGCGTGCATAAAATTTTTCGGATCAGCAATAAATTAATAAATTTAAAGGTTAGTTCTAATTGTTCCTCAAAAAGGAAAACAATATTTTTTGATTTTCATGAAAAAAAATTAATGAATCTTTCAAAAGTATGGAAATAAATACAACAAAATGCTTGTAGAGCAATATAGCAACAAGTCAATTTCTGCAAATAAATATCAAGAATGTTAAACATGTTTTGCCCTCAAAGCGTCCAAGAGCTAAAGTTCGTGAATTATTGAATTGGATTAAACATTAAACAGATCAAAGTCCCTCTGAAGGGCATCGTCTGAGCCCCAATTGCTGTTAAATGACGTTAAAACTAAAGAAAATAAAAATAAACACATTTCTTTTTGGCTTTATTGTAGTAAAAATATTGTTAAAAACAAATTTTTTGCTTTTTTCATGACCATAAAAATTTTGCGGATATGACCTGTTTTGGAATTTTTTGTGGACATTAACTTTCGCGGATGGAGGACTCCAGAAGTTTTTTCGCGGGACAAACTTTCGCGGATTTGACCAAAATCTGCGAAATCCGCGAAAGTTTCTACGTTTAAAATACAAAAAGAATATATGCATACTGACCATTTTCTACTTTCTTTTACTTCTCTTCTGACTACTAATAAAGCAATTGTGATCCTTGAAAACCTAAGTAAGCTTTATCACTCTCAGATGTAGTACCGAAGTTTGTGTATTGAAAAAGCTTTGGAAGTTAGCTTTCACATTTCATAAATAACATTGCCCATCATATACATCTACGTTTAGCAGTCAGAACATTATCTCTACGACCAAAGTTTTAGATGTTGAATTAAAATTAAAAAATTCCGTAAGAATGATACAGAACAAATCACATTAATGTTTTCTAAAAATCCTTGTTCCTGTCTTTAAATAATGTTTCAGTTCATCATTTTTAAAAATTGAAAGATAAGGGTGGTACTCAACAGGTTTTGCTTTTTTAATCCCAGAGGCATTTTGGTAATTTTCAATTTCCTGCTGTTATAAATTAAATTCTATGTATTGTATTAAATGAACATTTCTTTTCTTTACAATGCATTGCAATTTAGTAAATATTGAATAAAATGTCACACCTAAGAGCAGGCACAGAGGTATCTAAACTCTTACTTTTCCTTAAGTCTATCGATAAAAATGCTACTACTTTATTAAAAGCTCAGATATTTAACAGCTGTATAACGTCCTATCTTAAATATTTAGTACTTTTTACGTTGTGAACGTGAGTGCACTTGATATATTTGTAACCAATGGGTGTAGCACAAAATCAATACAAAGGAATTTAACAATAGGGTATTTGCAAAAAAGAAATATCACAAAGTCTCTGATTAAATAAACGAAGAGGAAAAAAATACAAAAATCATCTAAAACTAACATGATACTGAATTATCTATTTTATGAAATGAAAACAGCTTGTTCAGTAAACAGAATAGTGAGTTATTAAACAACTAAACAGAACAATGGTCGATGAAGTTATCATAACCAAATCATTAAAAATATTATTGTAAGTAAAACATTTTTTCGTAGGTAAAAATTTCAAACAAGTCTTAAAGAGATTTAGCTCCAGACCCACAAAATAATTGCTTCATCAAGTTCAGAAAAATGTTTCCTCGATTTCCTTATTATTCGAATGTCTAGATATTACCCAGAGAACATCTCCATGTTTGTTACAGTCTTTGTCTATAAATATGAGTTACAAAACATTTTTCATTACTTATTTTCTAATCTAAGTATAATTTTGGAAAAATCCGAAGACAAAATGTATACAACAAAGTGTCATTACTCTAATTTGTACTTATTTTCATCAGATCACCAGCAATCAGTCGTGGAAACAGTGCCATGAGATTAAAACAACTGGCTATGTTGCATCGTACTATGAGTGAAGGGTAAGTATCCATACCTTTTTTCTTCATTTTTTTTGTTTGTTGAATATCGTATTTAATTAATGTTTGAATTTTTCCTTCATTATCGAATATTAAATGTAGCATATTAATTTTACATATAATGCTATAAAAACAAAAACAAAGTTGTAGGCTAATAATAGTGTCACTTTCCATGTAGTTATCAAGGTTTTTTACATTTTCATTGAAATTGACCTACGTGTGAGCCTTAAAGAAAGCCACCTTATCTCTCTAGCAAGTCAAAAGTAAACTTTTATGGAAAACACGAATCAAGCAACGTTTTAGAAATGGAAAAGCAATAGGCTAAAATTTAACTTGCATTGGTATCACCGAAAGGTTTACTAAGAGTTCAAATTTTTACTGTTGCAACAGATTCCAACACAAATTTGTTTTCAATTAAAAATTACAGAAATAAAATTGAAGGAGAATAAACATAAAAAATAAATGAATTTTATGCATTCCAGATACCCAAAGTGGTAGATCCACACCTGAAAATAACATGATCATTTTATGTAAATAGACAGCATCATGGGAAACATACTGCTTTTATATTTAATGGAGAAAGACTTTTTATTTATTGCAATTTATTGGATTCCCTTTCTGGATTCGCATTTTGTAGTCAACGTAAGGATGAGATCAGCAAAGTTCTGAAAACGGTTTGGATTAGGTGCATTGCCATTATTTGAAATACTGCAGTAAAATAATTAGTTTTTACCTAAAATAGTTCTTGCAATACACATTTCTTGCAACACACACAAAATGCGACATGACATTCAGTACAATCAAAGCGTCTACTGGGTTACAACTATTCTGTTGATTGGAGAAAAGAAGAAGATTACTCTCTAATGGAATTTGGTGAAAAACGTTATTCTAAAGTGAGAACATTGAATAAGTTTTTTTCATGTAAGAGTTGTTAATTTCAACTTTTCGTTTCAGGAGTGAAAGTAAAGAAGATTACAAACCATTACCTTGGCAGCAGGAACTCCAAGCAATGCAAGAGGAAGCTGATAAAGAAGCTTTGGAAATACAAAATGAAGCAGCGGAAAATACTATTTCCATTGATGTAACTCCAGCTTCAGCTCCAAATGCAACTTCAGTGATGTAGGTTTTGCTTCATGTTCCTGTCGCATCATCTATATTAAACATTTTGTATTTAAGGAAGATTATGATTGAAGTTTATAATTATTCAGTACAAAGGAGGTAAAAAATGATATGATGAAAATTTTATACAGTAAACCCTCCATTTAAATCCAGGTGCATGAAATAAAAATTGGCATTTTGATGAGTCGTTTATTAAAGGACATAATAAAAAAGAAGCGTTTATTAAATTTTACTTACCATGAGCAATAATATTGGTAAACAGTATTTTTGTATAAAGCATAAGGCACCTATTTCAAGGTAATTCTGACGCACTAAATTTGGAAATGGCTTTTGGTTTTACCTGTCAATTCAAATTTTTTAGATATGGCACTTGTATGGTACAAATATTGTAAAACATTTGATGCAGTTTTTCTTTTTTTCAGCTGATAGTTAAAAACATGCATAGATACTTTCTTTAAGGTAGCGCTACACTAACTAGAAGTAATAACTTGATAACATGTTTAAAATAGGATAATTAATTGGCTTGCAAGGAAATAAAAGACAAATACGTCATCTGTACAATTGTGTTCTTAACAACAGAAATTAGCAAAATGCATATTAAAGGCTAGAGATATAGAGCATTTTACATCAAGAGGCAAAAGAAAAAAGAAGAATGTCATCACATAATTCATGTCCCAGGAAATTCTTTTCGGCTTTCCTAGAGTGCTGAGCTCCTGGGCACTCCCGTTTCAGTGACCAACAGTAGTCATCATGTGTTGGTCCCATCTCCCTTGATACTTCTGCTCCATTTCTTTTGAGTCCTGATGGAACCACACTCCTTGTTCGTCACTGACATCTTCAAGTTATCTGGGAACACATTTAAGTAATTATGCAGGAAATGTAGTTCGATGCTCATGTTGCAACCAAGCTTATGGAAGTTCTCCAGTTAGTTGGCAACCAAACACCTTTAGTCCCCCAAGATATGCCAAACAACAGCTAGCTACATAAGATAGCTATGCCGCCTTTCATCAATACTCATAGTTCCTTCAAAATCACTGTCATTCATCTGTTTCCGAAGCTGGAATCCATCAAATACCAATACCAAAATTTTCACTTTTCCGTACGATACACTAGGGAAAGCCTGTTTGATGTACTGGAAGCATTCTTTTTCTTTGTCGAGGGCTTTCAAACAAATTGTTTTATTAAGTCCAACTTTTATGTGGAGTGGTGGAAGAACAATACTGGAACGGTCTCTCAGGGGTTGGTGTATAACATTTAGTCCTCCAACTACTAGTTGTGGCCTAATGGGTCAGTCTTGTTTTACTCAACGACGAGGTCGGTCCCTACTGTCAAATAACTATAACAAATAAGGGTACTTTGTATAGCCTCTCTGCTTACCTAGTAGAAAATTTACCATCTTCAAATATACACATTTTATTCAATTATGTTCATGATATCAAAGTAGGCCAATCACGTGCTTATACTCTCATAATCATTTTAAGAATTACCAAATGGCCTGTAGTAATTGCTCCAAGCTACGTCCATTGTGGAAAAAAACGCACTTGAAGCTTTCTATCGAGCTGTCCAAGAATAGTTGCCAATCCATTACTTGGTAATCAGTAGCACCCAAGGGTAAAAAGAAGTCCCCTAGTGTTATTTCAGTACATAAACTCACTATCACTGCTGAAGAAAGGAAGGAAATGTCTTTTTCTGGATCTATACTAAGTAATTCTTAAATCAGCATGAGCTAGCCTTTTTTCGCTGAGTCTCGAAGCTAAGAAATCTGCACACAGTTTGGATAGATCAAGACCTTGTACCAAATTGTTTAGTTCATTTTGCTTGAAACTACAAGGAATATCGCCTTCTAATCTTTCAATTTCCGAGTCATTTGAAATAAATCCCGAACTACTTGCATCCGTAGACAGAAGGTCCTTGAATTTTGATACGGCTAGATCTTCAAAATGTGGAACAGGGATGCGAGCAGACTACTTTTCAAAATACACAATTTTCTTCTGTGTTTTACCAGTAAATCCTATTGTTTTTGCCCCAAAAATGTAGCAGTCGATGATGCGATCTTTAGGCTCTCGCCACACCATTGGTACTCCAAAGGGAAATATATCTTATTACCATTTGTCCATTCATTCAATAATGCGTAGCACGTGGAACAAACAATATGAGGAGTCCAGGGTTGGTCCGGACCTCCTACTTTCAGCTGGAAATAACCATAGTTAGCTTGGCCGACGATAGTATCTACATCTCTTCTCTGTTGTTTTACAGTAAATTTCCCACATATGTAGCAAAGCACATTGGGGTGGTTGTGACATTTCCTTCATCGACCATCCATCGAATCTTGAAGAAAGGAATAATGGACATTCAATAAACAGTAGAATTTTTACAAAAATATTAACATTGTACAGTAAAGGTCATTAGAAAATAGGTTAGTGGCATTAATTTCATAAAAATATTGCTAAAGTAGATATGCGTTTTCTCCCANTTTCAGCTGGAAATAACCATAGTTAGCTTGGCCGACGAAAGTATCTACATCTCTTCTCTGTTGTTTTACAGTAAATTTCCCACATATGTAGCAAAGCACATTGGGGTGGTTGTGACCCCTTCATCGACCATCTATCGAATCTTGAAGAAAGGAATAATGGACATTCAATAAACAGTAGAATTTTTACAAAAATATTAACATTGTACAGTAAAGGTCATTAGAAAATAGGTTAGTGGCATTAATTTCATAAAAATATTGCTAAAGTAGATATGCGTTTTCTCATCCAAGATATTCCCGATCAACTTTATTCTTGATACTATTTCTATTACAAACACGGATCCCATTTGATAGTATCTACGAAGTAGTGCAGAATAGAAATTCAGTTTGAAATGGATACTGTAGAATGGCACTCTAAACAATATATTAAACAATGTAATACTCACCTAGCTACAATTGAATTGGTTGGGGGCTTCTTTGTGTGAATTTGAAATCAACTAGGATTCCATCACCTCTCAGCTTCTGTAAATATTTGCTCAGGAGCTAAAGAGTTGCCGCTATATACTTCTGCTATATTTCAGCAGTCTATTTTGTATTTCCTGATTTCTAAATACAAGAGGAAACATTTATAAAATTAGCTGGAAAGTTCTCTATGTGAAACTTATAATTATCAAAATTCATAAAACTTATGTTTTCCTGATCATACAATGTAATACAATAATTGTAAGAATTTGGCAAACTCAAGAAAATCAGACTTGTAAATAACAAAAACATTAGACCCGATAGATCGAATTAAAAAGATGCACCTAAAATGGTTCATTTACAAGAAAATAGTTGTTTTTTGTATATCAGAGTAATTAAATTGTTTTGAATGGGAAAGAGAGAGAGAGAGAGAGAGAGAGAGAGAGAGAGAGAGAGAGAGAGAAGAGAGAGAGAGAAATTTAAATATATATATACATGTATATATTAAAATTATCAAAAGGGAGTTACCCCATTGTAAAAGTTTATTAGATAATTTACTTAATTTCATTATTTCATTTGTATTAAAATTTAAAGAATGCATTTCAAGTATCCAGACAAATTGTAAGAATAAATCTCTGAAGGGAATAGTCCTTTGCTATCTCAGTCATCATCATTAGCCATTGCACCTTTTAAAAATATACAGCGACTTTGTTTGTAACAAATATTAGGACACTAACTTTCTCAGCAACTTTTGACGCTAAATATTTTTTTATAATAATATTAAGAAAAGCCAATTTTATATTGTGATATATGCTTGCGCTTTCCTAATGCTGTGATATTTCTTGATTTTCCTTAAAAAACAATTAATTTTCAAGGAAATAGAAGGCTAGTATCTATGAAATATCTATGATTATCTGAAGAGTTTTCTATAATTATATGTAGTTTAATTGTTGCTCTTTACAAATTCATTATTCTATAAAATGATAATGCTCTGTTTTTGTTCTAATGCTTTTTCTTGTTTATGTAAGAAAACGTCATCAATGCCTGTGTAGAAAGTTATACTAAAAGGCCTGTCTGTTATCTGTATGGAGAACAGTTGACTGTAACATGGTTTGCAACTGTTAATCAATTGTTAGTGTTTTAAAATTTGATCTTTGTTTAGCAAAATTTACCTTATTTACATTTAGAAATGGGTGCAGAGAATTAATAATTAAAATGATTTAGTTTCTCTCAAATTGTAATCACCCCAAGGTATCTACCGTATCATATCACAATTACAAGTTTTATCTAGGGACGTTGGGAAGATAGGAAAATCTGTTTTTTGGTGTCAAACTTTTTTAGAGCATAATCAATTATAGTAAGATTCAATTAATAAAAGTATACGCATAGACATGTGTAAAAAGTAAAATTTGATGAAAAAAATCTACAAATAAAGACTAAAGTTTGAGGTGATAACATTATTTTTATCAACATTGCCAGTTCTGACGTTGCCTTATTGAAGGGGTTGAGAATATTAGGTTTGCAATCTGTAGAAATGACATACTTTATTATAAATGTGTAGAAAAATAATTTCATTCGGCTTAAGTTTTAGCCTCAGGAATCAGCTGTTTAAGGGTGTACATAAAGCCGAATCAAAATTGGACGAGTCTTTAAAGCGAATTTTCTTTTTTGGCTGTTGATATTGGAAGAGGCATGAAAGCTTGTTCCAAAACTCAAGCGAATCTTGCCGCAAGGCCTATTATGATGGCCATTTTGAGTACGGATCTGTTTATATATATATATGATCAGAATACTACTGTGAATCTTTCAGAAATATTGACTTGCAAGTCTTTGGAAAGAACTAGATTCGCCAATTCCTCCAACATAATAAGATCTAGATTCAGGAACCACCCTTTTACAATTATTACTAGCCTGCCTCAAAAATACCCTAGATTTATCAATTCTGTCATGTTGCAACTCAACATAGAACTAATTTTAATGAATGATATCAGGAGAACAATATGTATTAGACCATGGAGAAGAATGAGGTTGAAATTTGTTACTATTACCATGTACACATGGCTAAATATCGACCTGAAATCTTCCGTAAATTAAGTTGCAACATCAGAAGCAGGTTTGCTTGAAATTGGCAAAATCCACCCCAGCCGGCCTGACCAAATTTAAAAGTCTTATTTCTAGAACAACACTAAAATCGTCAAAAGATCCAAAATGAGATAATGATTGAACTTTACAATTTTAGGAGCAGAATAGGAAGCAGAAGCTTTTTCTACCCCAAAATGTTGCTTTACAAGCACTGTATATCTATCCCTTTTTTTATCAAACCTCACTTATTAACACTTTGGCTTTTCAGTTCTATTTCAATTTGAGGTATTTTAAAAATAGGGGGATTTTTTAAGAATATCGTTTTCTATTTGAAATAGCTGACTTTATTTAAATTTGGAAAACATTACTTTTTGTGCAGAATCTGTTGTAGATGACCGAAATTCGGAATAAAATACTTTGGGTAGGTTAAGATTATAGAAAAGTGAAAAATGTACTGTTTGAGCCAGTGTTTATGGCTCTCTGGATTTTTCTGCACAATCTCATATCAAGACAGGTTTAAAATGAAATTTGAAGTATTTTCTTGAATATATAGGAGTTAGTAGCATTTTTCAATGTGTATTTATACTTTTTCAGTACTTTGCATAATCTTCTTAACCTAAAAAAATTTGAGGTATGACTTAAGTAAAATTTGCAGTAAAGGATTTTTTTAGGAGTTAAGAATTTTTATTTCTACTTTTGTATCTCTTCTAGGAATTTCCCTCAGGCATCAAGTCAAATTACAATTAAAACAAGTGTGGAAGATCTTCCCAAAAGAAAAAATGCGAATGGACTAAGCTATTACCGGGAAGATTCAAAGGTGAATTCTATAAACGAAAATGAGCATGCAAGTCTACTTAATACAGACACATCCCTCGAATCAGATGACACATATCCTCTTCTTGAAAAAGGAGAAAGCCCAATTCCTCTTCAGCATTTACGGAGTAAACCAAAGCCTTTCTCAAGAGCACGACCTAAATCTTGGATGGCAACAATTTCCTCAGCAGCACTTCGTGGGAAAAAAGCCCTCTCCCGACCAAGATCTCTTTTGGTATCGCAACAAGCAATAGATGAAGGCCCAGAGCTGGAACCTCTTGACTTTGAGTCACTTCATAAGTACAAGTTTACTCATGTATCTGATAAGGATATGGCCAAAATGATCACTGCTGTTGAAGAAAAGATGATCCGAGAAGTTGTGGAAAGCAAACACGAGTAATTTTTTTTTACAATGCTAAGAATACAGTTTACCCTGAAAATAGTGAGCAGGGAGGAGAGGGGGGGGGGGGGGGAGAGAATTCACAAGCAAGTAAAGTGTAGATAAAAAATAATGCCATTATTTTTAAACATCGATTAACTTAAAGTAATTTATCAAAGAGTTTCTTACAGCTACATAAAAACAAAGGCTTTGAGCATTGTATTAAACACCATTTGGTAACCTTCCGGTTAAAGAAATCAAATAGAAAACTAGCCAATTTTTACTTCAAAATTTTATAAACAGTGAAAAAAATTTGGGATTTTACATAAACCTTGCAAATTTTAGTCATTTTAACCCAATCATTAATTTTTGTTTTTCTTCGACGCATTTGATTTATTTATTAAGCTCTGACAAGTATTGGATATTTCAATATTCATTTATTTATAGATAAATATTTTAATGGAGATTTGTTTTCAGTTGTAAAGCTGGAAAATTGTTGTTTTGATATGTTAGGTAAAAAGTGCATTTTAATATTGTACTAAAAATATATATTTGATTTCTTGTAGTTATTAAAAATCGTCCTTGATGCTTCTGACATGGTATTTCATAGCTTTCTTTTTCTACTGTAAAATTTCAAAAGTAAACGTTATCTTAAAGTAAGATCTAATTTTAACGTAATTTGGGCACTACAATATTTCCCAAAGTTAGCGCACTGAGAGGAGAAAGCACCTCCCCCCACCCAAAGTAAGCGTTTCATCAAAATAAAGAAATATAAGTGTAGAAATATGAAGATAGGAAGGAAAAGAAGAATTAGATATCAAAAAAGCCCTGCTGAAGAAAAATAGTCATCTAAGTGTAAGCATAAGAAGTACAAATTAATCCTCTTTACCATAATTATCGTTAGGGTGGGGTATTGTATCTTCATACTTCTATGAATTCTCAAGACTCAGCAAAAAAAGGGTGAAAAATTTATAAAACAACTCAAATAATCTGACAAGACTGTAGGTTTCTCTAGGACAAAAAATCAGTATATTTTTTGTTTTGCAAAGAAGACTACTTTCTTCAAATAAAGGCATGATCCAGAACTATGCACAATCCGGCTTTAAGTGCTTCCAGATGTTACTAAATTTTGAAGAAAGTATTCTGTTTACTTTTTGAACCTGATGGTATATTGCTTGTCAGTCATTAGGTACCAGGGGTACAGTCATTAATTCATAAGACCACTACAATTCAACGTCCATTTCCTAAAAGTGGGTTAAAACTGTAAGCTGCCCCAGATGCTGCTAATTTTTAAAGTCAGTGTCCTGCTTGCTTTTTGAAACTTAAGGTAAATTTGTTGTCAGTTTTTCTTATAAGACTAAGGAGGGATAACTAATTCATGACTCGTAATATTCAAAGCCCATTTTCTAAAAGGGAGGTTTTCCTTTATCTCCTTAAACCCACTAGGTTAATAGATCTCCTATAAATCATTTAAGATTAACGAGACTAAAGAAACTTCTGATATCTTTTCTAACAATTTTCGTTTACAGAACTTTAGTCATTTTAAACACAAATGTTTTTTAATTTAGGGCGTTCCTAAAATTGAGGAAGGTTTTGTGTAATGATCAGTATAAGTAGCTCCCCTGATTCTTTTCAACTATCAATTTTTAATTGCAAATATCATCGTGGGACAAAAGCTTTTAATAAATACTGTACTGTGACAAAGAATTTATCTTTGTTTTCCTATTTATTATAATTATTAGAATAAATCAGCAGGAAGAGAATTGTTTCTCATAAGAAACAGGATTTTGAATTATTTTATTAGCTTTTTCAATTAGAGTTTGTAGCTTCATACTAATCTAAAATAACCGAACTTCATATATTACTATCCTATCCTTGTGACCTCAAATAAAATAGGCACTTAAATGACATTAATATGAATTTCTCTTTGTATTATAACGTAAAATTTTAAATTTTGATGTAGTAGTCCTATTGATAATGTGATTCCTCTTGTCCTTTCAATTAACGAGCTTTCTGTGTCATCTTGATTTACCCTTACCTCCTTCTATTATTACTTCTGGAAACTATAAATAGTTAATTATTTTAGACAGTAGCTTTTACAATTCTCTCTTGTTTTTTTGTAGTTTATCAGTAAGTGAAATTGATGCTCTAGAAAAGCTCCTCGATGAAGTTTCAAAATTTTGGTGGGTACCTTTGAGTTACTGAAATACATTTAAATTTCTCTCATAGACAGTAGAACAAAGCTTTTTACATGGAGATGTTTGGCTGACTTAAAAACTTAGTTTGTAGCAACTGTATTGCAGGTAAACTTTTCTTTTATTAGGCAAGATACAGTTTGTTTCATTTGTTTGAGACTCTTAAGTTTTGCTTAACAGCTTCCATTGAGACCGTATTTCGAAAATGGTAACCACGGAAGGAAAATCTTATTCAAACCAATCCCTAATTGTTATGAATATATTTACCAATAAACATCAAAATCGCAGCCTGAGATTTATTTGAACAAGGCTGACAGACTTGTTAAATAAGCTAGAATTAATTAGTAGCAAAGTGCTTTTGCAAAAGCACCGTTGTTTGCCACTGGAAATATTTTAAAAGTAAGTCCTAGAGACCAAAGTTTACCGCGTGCAACTTTCTAGAAAAACCGGAGCTACTAACTGCCATGATGAAGATGATGATAATAATAATAATGATTGGAATAAACAATACTTTAGTGAAGTTCCTAGAAAAGACGATAAAAGAATGAAGGTTTAAGCTGACATGTGATAATGAATCACTAGGAGAAGTTTATATTCGAAAAGGTTTATTTCAGAGAGATGCTTTACCACTCCTATTATTTCTTATAACACTCATTCCCCTAACCAACGTACTGAAAAGGAAAAGGCCTGGGTATAAATTTACAAAAAATAGATAGAAGACCATTCAGTTGTTTTACATGGACGACTTGGAATTTTATGTAAAGAGCCAAAAAGAACTTGCTTCATTTATAGAGACAGTCAGATTTTGAAGCAAGGACATTTGCATGTAATTCTGGATTGAAAAGTGTTGAAGGTTTGTAATGACAGGTAAAACAGGTAGTGAGAACAAGTTTAGTGAAAACAAAAACAAGGCGGTAAATGTAGGATGTGTGGTAAAGCAAATGAAAGCATCAGTTATTAAGTGAGTGCAGTAAAATGGCACAAAAGGAGTATAAATGCAGACATAACTGGGTAGGAAAAAAGATACATTGGGAAGTATCCTAGAAATACAGTCTTAAAACGTAAAATGGGTATGAATATAGGCCGCAAGTTGTATGCAACAAGGGACGGTAAAAGATCTTTGGGACTTTTCAATTCAAATAGACCACGTTACCGAAGCAAGAAACCAGGTATGATTGCAGTGAACAGGGAAATAAAAGAATCCCATATTATAGACTTTCACATTTCATACGATACCAGGATTGATAAAAGAAAAAACGAAAATATATTGAAGTACCAAGACTTAGCAAGGGAACTCAAGAAACTCTAGGTCAAAAAAAGTGAAAATAATTCCAGTTAAAATTGAAGCTCTAAAAACAACACCAGAAGCATTGACAAAAGAACAAAAGAATGTTGGGATAGCTACCAGAATAGTAAAGTTGCAAAAGACTGTGTTGCTACACTGTGCCAGAATCCTCCGACAAGTGTTTGAGATTTGAGAAAATTTGTTGTTACTGAAGCTCAAGAACATAGATGCACTAATCAATTTAAAAAAAAGCAGCATTTGAAACCACTGTATAACACAGAGATGCTAATAAGGGTAAAAATGTTATTTGTATTATCTTTTATTTCTAAAAATATCAATACGCAAAACTCGTTTTCATATAAAACACCATCTGGAACAAAGAGCTTCAGCGGGAAAACGTAAGTAGACTCAAAAGTAAAAATCAGTTTGGGATTTGACTTTGATTCCCAACATCTTGTAAGATTTGCTGTTTTTAATTATTTTAGCATTTTGGGAAGCAAGAACAGTTGGCTCTTACGATTAATTGTTTCCTACTGATAATCTAAACAAACCTATTTGTTTGTTAAAAGATTAGATTTATTTTGGATAAGACTGTCTTTCAGTACTGCTCTATTTGTCACTTGCCGAAGCAATGGCAAAAAAAGAAAATATTAAGCACTCATTAAACACAGAGGAACAAACATCTAAGCTCAATAAATTTAAGTATCAGCTGGAGCGCACAGAAAACGTTTCGTTCATCACGATCACCTGTTCATTTTGCTTCAACTAGAAAATGAGACCGCACAGGTCCACAAAAACACACGTAGAACTTAGCATTAAGTAAGCAGTCAAGGCAACGTATTTAATACCAGGTGAATTACTGTGACTTTTCTTGGCCATTAAGAATAGTTATTTTATACATAGCTATATGATGCTATGCTATTTTGTGTTGTTTGTTATGCCTGTAGTATTTTGTTAGACGTTTACTACTATAAACTTTCCTTACAAAAATATGAAAATAGCTAAGATGTCTTGTGAATGAAAGCATCTATCAGAAGTTCTTCCTTGTTTTGATATCTCCTCAACTTACAATTTTAGTGACGACTATTGTGCCCGTGATTGGACAAATAAAAGACAATATAGCTTGTAAGTAATTACTGTTAACACTTTCAAATTAAGTTTGTCAGTCAAAATGTTGCTATCTTCTCTGACAATAGATATAAGTTCACCATGCTACTGTCATTTATTTAAAAATGTAAGATATACCAAGAGAATAACAATTTTAAATGAAAAAGCTTTACTTAATACCTTTTTCCGATGTAGGTTAAGTTGCCAATTTTATTGATACTATTATTTAAACGAATTTGCTGTTTATTTATTTCAGACAAATGCCAAAGATATCAAATGCTAAACTTTCGACATTAGTTACTTTAAGTCACTTTTTATAAAGATTGCTTCTCTTACCTCTATCCCTTCCACCTCCTCTTGTTTTTATTTGATCCCTATATGGGCAAGTAATAGCTTGTTATTAAAGAATAAAAAGGTTGGCAAGTAAAAAATCTTACAGTAAAATCAAGTTTATAGAAAAAAATATTTTTGTCTTCTTTTACCAATAACATCAACTGAAGTATGAATTGCGAATTTCTTTTTACCCTAATATTTTGCATCTGCAATTTTAATCATTCCTAGCAGGATCTAAGTAAAATAATGTGAGTTTATATCCATGGCAAAAATTGGTGAACTACCCTAAATCATTTTATATTAGGGGGTCTGATAAAGACGTTGGTATAAACAAGCCAAGCTGTTATATGACAGAACATTTACTGTAAATTCACTGCATTTACACTATCCTAACCTGCAGCCAAAAGCAAGAAATATGTTGCTTCTCCTCCCGAAAAACACTGGAAATCTGTTTCCTTATGGACCCGAAATCAAAATTTTTAATCCCATTTTTAGAAAAATAAAATGTAGGAAAACTTAGAATTAAAGACATTGAAAAAACACTGGACCTAATTACTCATGAGAGAAAATGGTACAAGAGCTTAATTTCCTTAATCTATTCATGATGACAGAAGTGGTAAAATTGTATTTAAGAAATATCAAGCTGATCAAAAGTTGAACACTCATTTGCCACCGCGGGGTAGGATTCTGCGTGATGAGGTACTTCTTGCCCCTTTTATCCACATTTTTTATTTTGTCGCTTGAACTATATTGATAGAATACTAAAAAAATAATTGCAATTTGACTTTTAGAAATGAATAATGTCAGACAAGATCAGTTTGACTAGAAAATTCGTACCCCTGTATTGTTTTAATGAGAAGGATTTGACAATCATTTACAGATGTCTTTTCAGGATGACTCTTATATCTCTAAATAGTTTTAAATTTGAAAATAATTTGCCGAAAGACTTTTTGTCTGTCTTAATTCCTCCTCTGAAAGAAATTTGGTGTGAAGCAGTGTGAGAATGCATCCGAGCCTTGTGGTGTAAAGATAACAACACCAGTAGCTGTACTTTTCAGTTGTTTGCCAACTTATGTTCAATAAACTGAAATACTACATCAAAATCCTATTGGTTTCACTCACAAATTACATTTAATTCTGTAAAAAGTAACCCTTTTGATTCTTCACGCCAATTTCTTTTTTAAAAGCACGATTATGTGAGTTGACGTCTCATTACTTACTTGCAATACACAAATAGATTTTTTTACAGGTTGGCCCCTAATGAAAATGTCATTTGGAGACCCATGCACTTCTGAAGGGGTAGCATTCTTTTTCTGAGTTTAGATTTGGACCGGATAAAACAATAAAGTTTACATTCAGGGTCGGTTTTAATTACCAAATTGCCACTGACAACAGTTAATCTCTTAAAAGCAAACTAGTATTTGTGAAACCGCTCTATTTTTCTTTTTATTTAGAGATGGAATTAAATTTTACTAAATCATAATGATAAACGTTCAAGTCTTGACATTTTTATCGATATTTTACCGTTCTTCATACTATAACTCCATAATATAACCCCATGCTATAACCCCATAATAAAACCCCATAATATAAACCCAGGTATTAATACCATTTTTAAAAGAAAAGATTCAAATACTGTAGGTGTACAATTAAAAATTACTTTATGCTTCGGTACGGTAACACTTGGAAAATTGCTTGTAATTTCGATGATAGACGTATAACGCCTAAACATCAATTAGAAATTCTCAGCCTGAATGAAACCTGGAACAGCTCTTAATTATTTCTTGTATCCAAATTAAATCCAATTAAAACTGTTCAATGCAGGTGACTGAAACTAAAATCCTTATGGGATTAATCAGAAAAATCTTTAAGCCCTTTTTTTTGTTAATGAACCGCTTCATGTTATAACCTGTCAGTAAAAATTGATATTATCGTACTGCTTGAATAATTCCAGTTAATCATCTTTGTGTCTAGAAGAAACAACAAAATTTGAGAACCGTTCTAACATCATAGAATACCTCTTTCTACAGGTAGTGACAAAGGTTTTCAATAAATGATTCGTTGTAAACTGGAGACATTCGTAAATGACTTGTAGTCTATATTTCGTTATTACTTATAACAGAAATAGATGTACTTTTAGCCTCGATTCCATGTTGGGATAACAAAACACGAAGATACTTTCCAATCTGTGTGTATGATGAGTGAAACAAATTTATGAGAAGTGAATCAGTCGAAACATAGCAAACTATGGCACCGCATTATGAAAACCCTTGAAATACTTAATCTTGGTTATCTTTCTACCTTAAACAATCTTTGTTGAAGAAGTCTTGAATAAGATAGGAAAACTGTACTACCATTTATATCACACAGAATATCTCTGTGTTAGGTTAATGAAAGTCTCTGAAATCTTATAAGAAGAACATACGCCGATTCGTAATTAAAGATATAAAGCTCAAATCTTTACAAACTCATGAAAAAATTAAGAAATAAATCCAGGCTAAAGACCGGGAAGTTCAAAAATGCTTTTAAATTCTTTTCTTTTATTTAAATATGTCAGAAACAAGGGTGTTTGTTGGTTGAGGCCTGACTGTGCTAGTTTAATTAAATATACGGATGAGTTCAAGATGCCTTTTGAAAATGTCTAGTGTTGCTTGTCTTCTTAATCATTGCCAATAACACTAATGGAAAATTGCACGATATCTGGGGCCAAAACTGATTATTTTTAAGAATGGTGAGGCTTGACCAAAATTATGCTCTGCTAAAAGAAAAAATAAAGTACACAATAAAACACAATAACTTGAAATTATCAAGTGCAAGTTGCATTGTCAAAGGCCTTCAGGATCATCAACCAGTCTTTACGTCCATGATTAGGTGATTTCAATGCACCAACTTGCTTATTCCACATTTAGAAGAAAAAAACCCAAGGTAAATAAACTCATACCATTAACTTTAATTACTTCTATTAACTTTACAAAGGGTAAGTCCTTCAGTTTATTGTAATATTGCTAATTTGAGTTCTAAATGAGGTTCATAGCCTTTTAAATCTTAGTTTCAACAAAATAAGGGTTTAAAAGCAGTCTTACAGTTCTTCATTAACAGAGTAGGTGTTAAAAAATATAATAATGTCAGAAATAAAAAGGTGTTAGCAATAATAATAATAATAATAATAATAATAATAACGCTCAGAAACAATACAAAAACTGGAGGCATAATAAAATCGCACAAGTTCTACATCGGCATACGTGTAAAGACCACAACATTGAACATTAAAAAAATTGGTATGATCACCATCCAGAAAAGGTAATTGAAAACGAAAAAGTGAAAGTACTCTGGGACATGAAAATCTAGACTGATAAGGTTTTGGAACATTCGAAGCCTGGCATAGTTATTTTTGATAAAGAAAACAGGAAATGTACGATAGTTGATGTAGCTTGCCCCTTTGATACCAGAGTCATCGAAAAAGAGAGAGAAAAAATCAACAAATACCAGGACCTTAAGTGGCAATAGAAACGAATTTGGAATTGCAGGGAAGTACAAGCGGTTCCCATTATCATCGGAGCATTGGGTACTATATCTTAGGATTTCCACGATTGGCTTCGGAAAGTTTGCCCTGATTCTCATTTTGGAACTTTACAGAAGGTTTGCTTGTTGGAAACAGCAAGGACTCTGCGCTTTGCACTGAATATCTAAGGTTGTGAGTTGCAACTTGATGTTTAGTTAACATCTTCCGGTTTGTAAACCGAGCTTAAAAACGAAATAATAATAATAATAATAATAATAATAATAATAATAATGATAACGACGAGCACTGGTCAGGTAGATAATTCAGGTATAAAAGAACTAAAATATAGTATTTTTTAATTGGAGGATATATTCTAATTATGATTTCATGTTTTTTGATCTCTAACTAAGTTATGTTTTAATTTGAAGCTTATGTTTGCTACACGATTTAACATTTTAATTTCGATAATTTCCAAATTTTCGAATAGCTTTATCATTTTTTTTTTCCAGGTTGTAACCTTGGATTAGGGTTGTCCTTAATTTTTCCTTAACTCTAGAAAATTGAGCTTGCCAAGACTTATAAAAATGGGTTGGCTCTACAATAAAAAAAACTATGAAAGAAATGGGTTTTCTGAACCTTTTTTATTTAATGTCAATAATCATAAAGGTAGTAACATACGTAATACCGTCAGGGAAGCATCATGATAAACCCCAATGTTTCTTAATGTGTGTATTGTGAATAGAGATAGAAACATTTCAAATACATCCATAAAGATTTCATTGGAAAGGTGATCATTATAAATATGCACGAGTTGAAGATGTTTACAACTGGTACCTCACAACCACAATGCTTGTTTCAAAAACGCGAAATATATATTTCTATTTTCTGATCAATAATACTTGCATAATATAGTACGAGGTCTGATGATATGATCAATTGAAACAAAGTAGCCTTCCATGAAATAAACGAGTAGCAAAAGGCTGGAATGAATAAAACTAAACATTTCTAATCCGAGTTGTCAAAATTTTCACCCAAAAATAAAAAATAAAATCCGAAACTGCGTATAATTTGATCATCATTTTCTAACTGCTATATTAAAACAATTAAATGCATATTTTTTAATACTCTGAGCAAAGCTTCATATTTATGAACAAACCATAGTTTACAATTTCTCGTGCTCTTTTAATCTTCCATACGTATTTGTCACATAAATACTGCAAGGAAGGGTAGAAGAGGAATATTTGTCCCTGTATACAAAACAAGTGAGAAATCTCCATTAATTTTGTAGTCTATTCTACAGAAATTAATCTGATTTGTTCCATACATTATGGTGCACCACTCTACATAAAAGAATTAGAGTAACAGACTGCTACTATTTTAACAAATTAACTTAACTTGTTAGAAAAATGGCTATTTTACAGCCCTTTCACAGATGTAAGTGAGGCATTAGTGTATTCTTAGGGGTTTACAGCACTATAGCACCAAGAGTCGACTTAAAATTTCCCTTGATTATAAATATCAGCCAGAACAAAAATTTGAACACTGATTATACTTACATTTACATTATCCTCTCATATACATTTTTATAACAGTTGGGTTATAATTATTTTAGAATATCAATTCTTTTTACCAAAAAAAATTGCAAAGGTAGCTGATGAGAATTAATTTTGGCTTAAATTTTGTCAATATTTATCATGAAAAAATGACAATGTTACTCTGTATTTTTATTTATATAAATCCTTTTTTAGTTCACATTAAAAATTGTCTTCAGAAGTAATTATACTTGATTGAGGTTGTAAATCCACTATGCTAGACTGTTTTAAGACAGGGGTAGTACAAATACGTTTTCCTGACAAGCAGGTGCTTGGAACACAATCCTGATGACACTGATCGGCTTAACAATAAGCTACTGAATGATACGTTTCTTTTAATTTTCTAGGAAAGAAGGAGAACTTTTCCGTGTATCAAACTTCATGTCTTAAATTCTTTCAATTATTTTGGGTTTTTTATTGAATTGCAATATCTAGTTGTTACTGAATAAAAATGCCAAAAATGCAACAGAATGGATAAAGGCTGTTTTCACTAGAAAAGATTCTTCCGTGTAACTTTATTAAGTATCATAGCCTTGATTTCCTTTCAGGGAGATTGAACATGACAGCCCTTGTGTGAAAGCCAAGAGGGTTATAAAACACCAACAATCATTACCAGCCTATTATTACAGGGAAAGAAGTTACGGTGGAAATGGGACACGAAAGCTGAAAGGGCCTATAAAAGGAATCTCTGTAGAAAGTCAGAAAGATTTTGGTGACGAACCCTTACTGGAAACAGAAGGCCAAATGCCTATGCAAAAATCTCCAGAAATTGAAGACTTGATCACAGTCTTTAGGGGAGAATATAAAGTTAAGACAAGCTATGGTTCAGATTCTTTAAATGTAAGTAGTCCTGACAAGACATCTTATACTGACGATGTGTTCTTCACTGATACTGAAAATGAAACTGACCTTGGTAATCCAATTGATGACTTCACAGCTTTCAGTCAATACCCAAGAAATCCGCCAAAAGATGATAACAAAACTAACAATGGTGATGATAGATACAAAGAGCATGATCTTTCAGATGGAACATTTAACCCTGAGGCCTCATCTAATAAACCTATTTTTGTGGAAGGTTGGACAAACGGAGGAGATACTGGAATACTGCACGCTCCCCCTGATAAAGAAAACAACTCCTTTGAAAATTTAGTTGAAGATTTGTTTGACCTTGGGAGTGAAATGGAAAGTGATGGAGGCATGAAAAATGAAGTTAAGTATTCACAAAATAAGCAAAGGTGGGATGAGAGCCTATCAGTAACCGAAGAAGCTTGTTTTGGATTTGAGAAGGATATAGACAACAATCTAAGGTCTCTTGAAATGCTTGATCTAGAAAACAGTGATGTTGATAAAAAGGTGGATAGGAAAGAAGAAGAGGAACATCAGGCGACAGCTGCAGTGGGTCTGTTTGACAAAGCTGACAAATACAATATGGGCGATAGTGGTTCGAAGCTGGACACCACAGACAAAGAAATCTCCAATGAAGGCTCTAAAACTGTTGTGCCAGTTTACTCCTTGCCAAAGACTGACATCGAAGAGGATGAGGCATCGAAGCAGTTTGAGAAAAATATAGAATACAAGCCAAAAATAAACATAGTTAGCAGGAGAAGGTCTTCTATAACAATTAGTTCGTAAGTTCAGCAACCTTTTGATTATATATTCTAATGAACTAAGTTTAAGCTTAATCTTATTATGATTAGTGAGGTAATGTTTTGTACATATTCATGTAATGAAGTATGTTGCTTCACGCACAGAGTACAAAAAAATATTGGAATATATGACAGGATATGCTTAAAAATAGCGCAATGGAGAAATTAAGGGATAAGAACGTAGTACTTACTATTTCATAGTGAAATAGGCAATTATATCTTAGAAATATCCGATTCCAACGAAAAAAATTTTTTTTTTAAAGAAATATGGGAAGCAGAAGTAAAGAGCACACCAGACTGTGATTATCTGGTTACTTCATCTTTAAAAGAATGACATAGAATGAATAACATTGAATTAGGATACTCATGAATACCTTGGGACTTTACAATTTTTTCAATCTCTATTTGCTCAAAAAAAATTTCAAATTTCATTAATAGATAGCATTCCAATTTATGGCCGCTATTTAATGAATATTTTACAAAATACTTTGGAATACAAAGAAAAGTCCGTTTGTTTGATTTAATATGAATGCTATTTTGTAATGGCGTTTTCTACTTTTATTTTAGCACTGTGGTAATGTTTATTGCATTGGTTATAATGTTATAGATTGAACCCATGGTTTCAAAATAAAAATACTGTGAGAGCTTCATTAATCCTAATAGAAACCCTATTAAGATTTTAGAACGAGGTGCTATTAACTGAATTTTGCTCAAGAGGAACTAATTTATAGCAAACTAATACAATTTTACCTGTAAATGATTACTGGATTTTTATCCAACAAAGTCACAACGCCAGTATAAGACGACAAGGAAAAATTACTCAATGTTTTCAAAATACAAAATCTGCTATGTCCTCAAAAACAACAGACTTGGTCCTGAACTAAATAGATATACCAAAAGACATGGCAAATTGAAATTATTGCACTGTAGTACAGTTTGTACTGTTATTGTACCAAGTTGCATAAATTTTCTGCAAGAGAAAAAAATTCAAAAAAGGAAAGTGACCCTCTGCTCTAAAATGGCTTAAAGGCTTTGCTTAAAGTGAAAGACCTAAAAAAAGGAAAGGAAGGAATTATTATTTAATATTATTTAAAGTGCAGAATTTGAAAAGGAGGAGTGGAAAAGAGATTTCCTGGTACATATGACCACATTGTTTCCATCTAAAGACATTGCAAGAAAGCAGCACTTTACTATTGTTTCATTTGATTTATTCACGTAATATAACCTAAGGACAGTAATACGTTTTTTATTGCATTAAGAATCTTAGAAACCATTGTTAGACCACAATACAGAGCACTAGGTATTTTTTATCAGTAGAATGGGAAACTTTTAGATTTTTAATTATGACTGCACCAAGATAAAAAATTATGATAATAAATGCACCAAGGTAAGTATATGCACATTTTTTGCACTGTAGGAGCCGCACTTATTCAACTGGACAAGGTAGCGGAGGGGCAGATTCAAGAAAATACTCAGCGAATAAGAAAGAGAAACAGAGCTTAGATCAAGAGAAAGGTACACGTGAGGAAAAGCGGGATGAGGATAAGGATAAAAGTAAGTCGTGTGAAATATAAGCAAATAAAAAACCTTAAAATTGATTCTTGACAGATAAGAGTTCCATGAAACACAAAAAATTATCAGTAAAATTGTACCTTTTCTCTCATAGGTGAAGGAGAAGAGTTAGTATAAACCAACTTCATTTAGCTGTAGTTTAGTAATTTATGCTAAAATATTATAATTAACAAGTAAAAACGCTATTTCCAAAGAATTGGAGTATAGCTTGTTAGTAATCCCTGTTATATTTCATTCATTTTCATACTGCTCAGAACTAGAACATCTTGTTAAAAATCTGAAATGCTTACTTTGTTTGAGCGATTACATGCTTTTTGGCACAGGCTAAAATTACTTAAAGAATGATAACACCTTTGTGAAGGGAAGGCGCTGTTTATCTAAAGTGGAAAATTAAAGATAAAAATGGAAAAGTAGCAGATTTTAGTTAGAAAGTAAGACTTAATTTCTTAGCATTTATTTTGAACTGCTCATAACTTTGAAGAAAAAAGACAAGTGAATGCCTTATTAGAGTATCGAATTAATTTGTTTTCTCCCAAACATCATGTAATCTTTATTAACGTAAATTACAACTACAGTAAAAGATAAATGGAAGCCAGTGTGCATAATGCCAGCTCCCAGTTATACAAAGACATGTGATGGTTCGAAATTAAATTATGGTAAAAAATGAAGTATTTTAAGTGAATATTATGCTGTAAGCAAACTAAACAAAAAAGTATCTTTTTTGTTGACAGAATTAAATATTGACCTAAAATGTGTAAACAATCGGAAATAGAAGTAGGATTACAATAGCCATCTTGTTGTTTACTAAGGATTTTACCATCTTGGTCAAAACCCATTAAAATATGTTTTAGCAGATCATCAGAAGCATAAAAGACGGAAGAAGAAATAGGGCGTTTTTGACATCGTTGGTAAATTTTTGGTTGCTATTTACTTCCTTCGATTTGATCCTTGTTAAACCGAATTCGGGATGAAATATTTATCTAAATCCAACCTAAAAGAGCTTCTGTTTAATACATGTAACAACTTTAAACACTATAGTCCGGCGTCTTACGAACTCGGCTACAGAGATTTTGTGAGCAAGAAAAGCAAATTCTACTTACCTTACCTTACCCAGGTGCCATAATCCCGCTGAAGGTAGGCAACCACAATTTGCCACACACCTCTGTCTTCCATCATTATGATCGTTTGATTAGCTGGCCATCGTCCATCTGTAATCTTCACTAGTCCATCCATGTATTTTACTCTTGGTCTTCCTTTTTCTCACCGTTCCTCTCGCCGTCCATCTTCCCACTGAAGCGTAGCCCTTCCAGCTCTCCATGCCAAATAACATGTCCTGCAAAGCGCAGCTGCATAACTCTCACGACTGCCAGAATGGCTTTTTCTACAATTTATACTACTCAACCATTAAAGAACCTTTTTAATGACAGTAGTGTGTTGTAATGTACGTCCACAATCACACTGGAATATATCAAGGAAACCTTAGTTGTTACGTATTCTAGAATCCACCAGAAAATTTAAGAGCTAACTGATATTGCCTTAGATTAACAGCCATCTAACAAATTTTTTTCAAGACCAGTAATTAAAATTGAAAACATTTGTAGAAGACAAGTAAAGAAATCTTTTACAGTGAGAGATCTAAACTCAAGCGTACACAGGGGTCTAAGCACAAGTGTGGGCGTTAGGTCGAGTCTCAGATGAACGTGATCATCTTGGTTTACTTTTACCTATTTTTTAAAAATCCATATCCTTGCATTTTATATAGATATACGAATATGTATTTTGGTAAAGCATAGTGTACATGACATAGGTATTGAAAGTATATAAAGCAAGAGAAGGTTTAAGAAGCCTTAAAGGGGAACTACAGTTTTAGTAAGAACAGCTTTATAATTGAAATACAGGTCTTGACATACCTGAACCGCTCTTATGAAGTTTCATAATGCTATTTTTCCTTTCACTTACAAATAAATTTTATATATAAGAATTCTTTAACATACAATCTCTTTCAGTAATTGGGGATGATTTGCAACAGAGCGAGTGATTTGAAAATGACGTACAATTATTTTGAAGCCGGGAGAACTTAACTTTTTGTAACCGAACATAGATACTTTATTCGTTTTGTAAAAGAAAAGCACTAATGTCATTTTTTCTCATTGTGCTTAGAACTCAAGAAGTTTAGAAGTTATAGCGATGTGTGTCTGTCGCAAGATGGTCTATATTTTATTAATTTTAATGGTATAAAAAGAGAAAAAATATGATTATGGGTAAATAATTATTAATTTTAAGCTCCATTTTCCAGATGACAAAGATATTATCTGCTGCTAGTTTACAAAGTTTACATATTTCTAAAAGTGAATTTGTTTTGCATAAAATAATATTTCTCAAAGAAATACAAAAATAATTGCAGAGACGCTAAAGCTGGATAAGTCATATGGACTTTATTTTCTCAATAGGATGCATGTTCCATCCACAAGTAATGATAGACCATACAAAGAATTGAAACTGTCTCAGGAAAAGATGAAGTGAGCCGAGAGACAAACAAAAAAGTGAAATACATATCATATCTTTCACAGTAATTCAAAAGAATGCGCCAATGTCCATTAATGCAACCCAGCAAACAATGCTTTTCTAAATTAATGTACAGGCATGTGAAAAACGTCATATCTTTACAGCGATATAACAAAAACAAATATTTTTCTTCAAAAGAATTCATCCAGGAAACATTTAAATAGCATGAAAAGTGATAAGAATAGATAAAAATGCTTAGAAGAAGACGCTAGGTATAAAAATACCAACTTTCTCTGCATTCAAACAATGTGTGGGCACCTAAAACAGTCAACCAAAATTAAATGAAAAGCAATATTTTACGCCAACGCTCTGAAGTATACTGCAAAATCCCCAAGGGATCTTGTACCAAAGAAAGATAGGAATAGTAACACAAGTTTGATTAACTGAAGATTTGAAAGCTGTCTCTCCAGGAGAAACAGAAAGGACAATTATTATCCGAGCTAAGGAACATACAAAAGTCATCCAAGCAATAGTCAAGGTGAAAAATACCGCCGGGGAACTAATAACTGCTTTAATTAGGAGTACAAAAAAGCATAGGAATTTGAGGACAAATAAAAATAAGGATCTGTCAAAAAGGCATGTTACTCAAAAGAAGACGCTTTTAGTTAAAAAAGGGAATATTCTTTAAATTACTAAACATCTTGTAGGCTACGTCTTGTAGGCTACGAGAAAACAAAGGGAAAAAATCCCTTCAAAAGAACCTCCAAAACTGCAACATTAGAAGTTTAGGCTCAGTTTCTTCCACAACAAGGACCTTGAGGAAATGAAACCCTCAGTAATCACATAAATAATGGCCAGTTGCTCTACCAACTGAACTGTTGAAGTTACGTTCCTAACAAGATTATTTTGTAACAAAATAATTTTCATGATAAATAACAGACAAAGCCAAACAGACTTTTTCTTTCTCCTTTTAATCAGAACAAAGTACAGCCTTTCAAGCCTACAGATGCCTAAATTTTTTAACTCTATTGAATATACTTACTTGTAAACTGCATTAATTTAAAAGTTAAAATTCCAAAGTTTGTGAAACACTTAGTTTTTAATTGAAAAATATTGTTCTTGTCGTCCTTGCTTTTTATGCATTAAAAATTCTTTTATGTTTTGTTTTTTATTTTGTACTTCTTTAATTCAGTTGCTCAGGAAAGAAAACTAAAGTAGCTAAGATATGACTGTATATTTGTTCATTTCTGACAGAACAATTTAAGTACCTTTATGTAAGCTGACCTTTAACATTTAATCTTTATTTCTACCAGGGTGTATGGTGATATTACATTTCATTTTTATTTTTGTCGTCCTCATTAATGTTGTCATCATCATTCTTATTTTTAGCTGATGATTATCTAACTGCTAAGTCTGGGTTTTAGGAAGTTAGATTTTTTCTTACTTTTGCTAAAAATTTTTGCTTGTTACTCATAACATTGCAAAAATTTCCCTCCTGCTGTTGGAGTTGACTTGCCAAGTCAAGGAAAGAATTTGACAATTAAATTGGAATCATTTTTTGCAGTGGTAATGGAACTGATTGATCAACTGGTGTCACATGAATCTGGACAAAGAAGTATTTGTTTATACTCAGTCTTACAACCACCATCCTAAGAAGAAGCTGTTTTCATATTACCACCTGATCACTATACTGATCATATATTATAAATTCTAATATTAAAATCAAACCGTGGGGATGTATTATCTTTAATTTAAGTATGGAATTAGATTTTAAGTGGAAACAAATAAAAATGACTAACGTTTAGTGTACAGCAAGTAATATGGTTTGTGAAAAACCTTGTATCTTTTATAGGCTCAAAATTATATATTTCAATGATTTGTGACTTTAGTAAAGGACCATATGAGAAGTTTACAACTTCTAGTTCTACTACATCTGAATAAAAATGAATAAATGCAGGTCCTATTGAAAAAATCAGATGGCAAACGCAGGGACAAAAAATAACATGCCTGCATTTTTAAAAACTACATGTCGGAGTTCTGCTGCTTAGTATATAAATATTTCAGAGTATTAATATACTTGCTATAGATAGCTATGAAACGTTTTGAAAATGTTTGATAAATTTGAATTAATTGTTAAATCAATCAGTTAAACAAAACTGCCAGCATGAAACTCAATTTTTTTACAGGGTATCAAATTCTCCTGCTGCATTTGGATATTTATTCTCTATTTATCATAAATCTTTGACAGTAAATAGGGTTGTCTAAATCAAAATTAATAAAATTTACTAATGGACTTTTCCTTTTTTAGAATAAGGCTATTCAAAAGCTTACTAACAAATGCATCATTAAAAATTATCATGAATTTTTTTGAATCTTGGCCGGAGAACACATCAAAAATTGTACTTTTGGTTGTCAAACATTTTCACGTTTTGATCCAATTTTGTTATACAAACTGTCACGCAGGGCTTTCACTTTCCTACAGTACGCCGATATTTCTTTATCAGTAACAAACTTGTTTGCCCTCAGGTGTATTAAAGGAAGATCAAGTGAGCTTTGTACGATTCTTCTTACGATTCTGTGTCATGAATTGCTATTTTTGGCTTGGTAGAACATAACACCAAAAAGTAATTAATGAAACTCATGAGAAAACTCTATTATGATGAGATATACTGAACTGAAAAGTGTGAATATATTTCAGAAGGCATTTCCTAAATTGACAGAACAACAAGCTTTCCTTTTCATCTTGTCGAAATCTCTACAATGTGTTTGGATGGGATTTTACAAGTAAGTCATCCAAGTGATAGAAAAATAAAAACATATTAGTGGTTGAAAAGAATATTAATATTGTTTATATGTGTTGTGATTTTATTTTAAGAGCAATTACCCCAATGTTTTCCTGACCATAACTCTTCTAGAGCATTCGTGTCACTTAAAAAATAACCTTTTTTATCTTCCATGCAACATGTATTAAAATGGCCATCTAGATTTCCTCTATATTTATATTTTGATTGTCTTCTGTTTTAAAGGTACAACAGTAGTAATAAAAAGAGGAAATAAATAGCTTTTTTGCGATGCAGCTGAAATCTCAGATACCTGGTGATATTGTGGGAATCTAACCTCAAACCGCTTAGATATAAAAAGAACCAATAAGCAGATATTTTCTAATATTCAGATAAAATATTGAACAGTTAGTGGGTAGTGGATTACATGGATCTGTGTAAATTTCAGCTTAAACAAGAAGCTACAATAGCTGCACTTCATGAAACACCTTCTTATACATAGTTTGTATTTTTTAGTGCCGACTCGATCGTGAGTGACGACATCAACTGCAAAGTGGAGGAAATGTCAAACGAGAGAAGTAAGTTATGGCAATTTATTACTCGTCTTTAAGCAAAGAAAGAAAGGAATATTATAAAAATTACACATGAAACGTTTCATGTTTGTAACAGAAAGTTAATAGAAACGGTAGCTCAGTAAGATCAACAACATACATTATCAATTGTTGAGGTCAAGAGATTTTTAATTTCAGCCTTTCCATTTACTGATCTCCTGTGACGTACTAGATATTCTTGATTTGGGTTAACCAGTACAAATAACTATATCTATATCTATATCTATATCTATATCTATATCTATATCTATATCTATATCTATATCTATATCTATATCTATATCTATATCTATATCTATATCTATATCTTTATCTATATCTATATCTATATCTATATCGATATCTATATCTATATCTATATCTATATCTATATCTATATCTATATCTATATCTATATCTATATCTATATCTATATCTATATCTATATCTATATCTATATCTATATCTATATCTATATCTATATCTATATCTATATCTATATCTATATCTATATCTATATCTATATCTATATCTATATCTATATCTATATCTATATCTATATCTATATCTATATCTATATCTTTGTCTATATCTATATCTTTGTCTATATAACCTGATTGGCCAGTCACCTTTGCTTTAAGACATCCAGATATTATTGCAAACTGTTAGTGACATTTCCTAATCAACATATTGTTTATTTATCGAGTTGTTGTTTTATATTCTATAAGTTCTACTTGTATTCTGACTTTGTTTATTCTTTATTTGTGTATTTTTGTCATTTGGTTTTTATTAGTATTTATGCGCAAAAGAGCAAATAAACGAGCAATTCAATGTGGATTATTTTTGAAATATTAAATTATTTGTAAATGTTTTTTGTTATATTTTGTTATTCAATTACCATAATTAAATGAGGTAGCGTAACGTTGATGGTGTGTTTTCCTGCAGTTAAGAGAGACGCGTATCCTAGTTGAAAACCCAAGGCAGTTATTTAACCCAATATGGGCATGTTTACAAATGTAACAACGGCATGTGGCAAATTGGCAATTAAGGAGTCAAGAATACACTTATAGTTTTTTTTCTCACAGTGCCGAAGAAAAATGTAGTATATTTTAGAATAAAAATAATAAAAATTGCGATTATCGAACAAAAATGGTCAGTGTGGAAAATTTATTTTTGAAAAAGAGAAGGATAGGAGCTTTAAAAAAACAAATACATTGCTCGAGTCAGTCAGAATCTAACTTCAGGAGCAATTAAATATAGTGTCAATTTGTGGCAGAGTTATAAGCACTACAGTCTTCTTTGTCTTGTCTCTCAATTCTTATCAGATCGCCTTTGACCAATATGTGGCACAGGTCACAACATCATGTGTTGGCTCCTCGAGGTCGGCGTGGGTGCAGTTTGGCGCAAGGTTACATGTCGTGAGATGGTCCATGGTTTGCTGCTCGCCACATTCACAGGGATTGGTGGAACTCATTTGCCAGGTCATCAATGAAGCTTTGCATCTCCCATGTCGAACCCACAAACGGTTAAGAGTCTTCCACTGGTAAGTTGTTGGGTTGGGATAACGCCCGGTGTAAGCCATGAATCTCCTATGGTATTCTCATTCCACTAGTCCAAGCATTTCTTATCGATGGCGTCAAGGATATATATTTGCATTAACGACTAGAATGACTGCTAATACTGGACGTGACAATATCAGATTCTGAGTCATAAGCACTACACTACCAAGTTATTATACTACTATGGTGTAATAACTTTATTCTCCGTGACTTAAAAAAGAAGGACATTGTTGAAAGGTAACCAAAAGTATTAAACAAAAGTTCGTAAAAGAAATACTGAACGGCTGAAAGGTTTAACTGAAATGTACCCTAATGGCTACAGACAAAATAAAAGAATAGAGCAAAATATATGAAATGAATGAGTTTCATAAATTATTCCATTAAAATTAATTTTTGCCAATTCCTCAGATTGCTTTAAAAAGACATGACTAAATTATTTCTCTCAATCAGCAGCTACTTTTAAAGGTAACATGTATGTCCTGGCTCTTTTTTAAAATTATATTTCATGTTTATCTCTTTTATTTTAGAGAATACGAAGTTTTCTGTTATTTCCATGTATGACAACATTTGAGTGGATTGAACACTTTCATTTAGCATTATTCAATACCATACACACAGGACAGGATAAGCATGAAACTCAAATGAGAAACCGAAAAGATAAATTATAATACGAAGTAGTTTTAGAGTGGCTTTGTAAAATTATATGGGATTCCATGCAGCATTTCACTTTTGTTTTTCTTTTGTGTGAGGTTTTCATAAAGTATTTTTCAAAAAAAATTCCCTATAAAGAAGCAAAATAAAGTTCCACTTCGATCAATTTTTTCAACTCCTTCAAATATCAAGGAGCAAAAGGTCCAAATTAGCAAAAATCTTTCAAATTTTAATTGAAATTGCAAGTTTTTTGACTCCTATAGTATCAATTTCTATGCAAAAAAGTTGCAATTATGATTATTTTGGTAAATTTATTATTGACAATATGACTTTTGACGAAAATCAGATATTTCGTATAGTAAAAAAGTACAAAATCACAAAATGTTTTTGTGCTTAGATTGGTTTAGAATACAATAAAAAATTTGTAGCACCCATACCACTTATATGGAAAACTACAATATTGCATTTGAATCACGCGGCATGATGTATTAATTGTTAGCAGAAAAGTTTCTAAAAATCAAAACCTTAAAAAATTCATTCAATATGATTTCGATGCGTTTTTATTGCAGTGTGTTTAGACTTAGTTTGTAAACTTTTCTTTGTAAAAATTATGCTGGTTGTATAACCTTCCAATTTCATGTTAATAATAGTGTTTTAATGTTAAATGTTTTTCTTAGTCTGTTATTTTACAAGAAAAGAACTCCAACTAACTGGCTGTTGTAACTTTGTATGTACTACACCATTTTGTTTAGCCTTTCTTAACTCTAGTTGTTAAGTGAAATGATGGATGACAAAAAGACACACTCTTCTACTACTTTGTAGCAATGGTATGTGCCATCTGCAATTTGTCCGTCTGCTTCTTATGTTCATCATGTGAAATTTTCAAGGCAGGAACATCTTTATTTGTATATACATGTGTATATACATCCTTACATAGGTATATCCTTTAGCCAAAGTGTGCAAAAATTATATATATATATTATCAGATGTACGAGAAAGAAAAACTCTAACTTTACAGTACTCAGAGTTTCATGTCTTTCACAATCTTCAGCTGAATATTTGTATACAGCTGAAGATTGTGAAAGATGTAACCGAGTGTCCCAATTACTATTGGAACCAGTTTTAGTTCACGGCACTTTCCGATCTTCTCCAATTTTATGTTTTCGATGCTTTTTTGTACAAAATGCTACAATATGCTTTTAAATTGGACGTTAAATTGGTTTTCATCAACAGAAAAACAGAAATAATTTACTAGGATTTAAGTCTGAACGAAGCCCCTACTCTTTAGAACAGACCTTATCGCATTACAACAGATAGGGATCTTTAGAAGAGCAAACAATTTAGTACCCAAGGTCCTTTCCTTGGACAAAATGACATCCAAATAAAAGCCTCTCATTCTATATTTTTCAATATGAATATAAGTTAAGATTTCGCCCGTTTTGCTATAACAGCCCCTTTACGTTTATGCCCAACAACTTTCACATGTCATATTTGGAAGACCACAAATGATCCATGTTGTCCACTTTGCTTTGGTCAGACAAAAAGTATCGGTCATTTGTTTAAAGGATGCCTGTAATTTCATAATTTCTATAACCCTCGTCACAATCAGATTGTTGGAAAACTTTCCATAAAAGAATGATTTTTATCTTCGAGCATGAAAGTTTATACAAACAAGCTATTAAAACCTTGCTGCCAGAGTATCGAGAAGTACTGAACTAGCTTCAACATCAGAAAAAAATAATGTGAAGAGTCGATTTCGTTACATATGTAACATTATCAGCAATAATTTCTACAATTTCATATTCCTATGAAAAACAAAAATACCAAAATGTTAGTTCCAATAAGGAGATGGAGTTAGTGACCGAGGACTCAGCTACAACTTAGCTGTAAGCCCCCGGCTCCTCCACTCCTCCTTCTTGTTGATTTCTGGCTACAACAGTTCTTGATGGATGGCTTCAAGTGTTTCAAAAAATAATCTGCTCCGCGGGCAGGCTTCCATAATCTCCTTGTGGTTGTTCACATTTATTTCGCTCCGTACATCACAATTCCTTACATGCTTACCCACTGGTTGGGGTGGCTTCATGTGTTGTTGGAACCTGTCGATGGTATGCTGGCTAATCTAACCAACATAGCGCGATGCACACTGTAGACATGTAATTTGGTACACTACGTGGCTCCTACCTTTATGATCCACCCTACACTTAAGTGATGGTAGCACTGTCTTCAGCTTTCGCAGAGTCAACACTGACATTACTGGCGCGTTGCACTTTCGCAACTCTCGGCAGAAATGTTTTGTTACCTTTTCTCGGTATTGGAGAAAGAACTTTTGGAGATATTATCATAGAAGAAGTTATAGTTGTTTTGATCCTTGCTTTGGATTCTTGTTTCTCACGATGTGTGATTGATACCAAGATCCGCGTGACGTTCTTCGTTAAAATGACTGAAACCCTTCTCTTTATGCTCTATTTATTGGTGCACTTGGCTGTATCAAGGACACAAATGCATGTTTTGTTAATATTGGCTTTGTAAAAGCAAAAGTAAGTCAAATGTTAGCTTGGTACACGATTTATAATATTATTAGAGCGAATTATATTCATAAACACATGCTGAAAAAATTAAATCACTTTTTTCTTTCTGTTTATTTTCCGTTTGGTCTTGCTGTTGACACGGATTGGCTTTTTAAGGACTCCATCTAGTATTATTCTGTCTTTGCTCTTCTTTGCTACTCAGTGATAAACTTATTCACCCTGTCTGCTATAGTGTTTATTAACTGTAACTGTATAACCAGCTAATATTCTCTATTCTAAAAAAAGCTGTAAGTTTTGCCATTTGCTTGGGTACATAACTTTTTAGGATATTACTAGTATTACTTCTCTTTGAATAGATGCAATTCATTTAATTCGCGCATCCTGCATTCTATCCCTTTACTCGTTGGAGTTTCAAATTTAAAAAAATTAATTTGTCTGCCATCTTACCCTTGCCTAGTTATGAACTGCAGCAAACCTCTTAATCGTTTGTGAAACCTCTACCAATGACCCTAATCACCTTGTCTGACAGTTGTTGAGTCCTATGATGAGAAAAAAGAAGCCAGTGCAATTTGAGGTGATTTGATTTGGCTGTGCAAAAACTACAAATTGTAATCCTTTTAGTTTTCATACCTGATGAAAATTTTGATTTTTAACACAATGAAATAAGGCAATTTTTACTAAACATTAGTGGTTATGAAGTATATGTAACCTTTAGCAAGAAAGTTTTCAAAAGTTATTGGTTGCATATTTGCAGCATTGGCAATAAGTGGTCACAAATAATAGATTTGGGCCCCTTGGCGTGTGAGTCAGTACTAACTTGATAAAGTTATTCAGGCATAGTAACAGAATCTTGGCCTGGTTGATGCACTGACATTGGTGACCATTGGATCTGATTTGGAAGGAGGAGAATTTAGTTCAGATGAATATGATGTTGATGATGAGATAAGAATGGACCAGGACAGAGCAAAGAATGTAAGCAAAACAATGAGTCAGAAAATAAAGCAGATGACGAAGCAATTGTAGATACTGAAAGCAAGATTAACATTGATCATGGGAGAAAAGATACGAGAAGTACTCGCCAAACTAAGGATATAAACAAGAACGAGGCACGTTGTTACTGATTGAGACACATAGTCATACTAGAACCCCGATAAAACCAATAATTTTTAGAATTAATAGCTGTAGGGTGCTGAAATTACAATCTTGTGATAGAACAAACTACTCTATATAGCACACAATATTCATACAACTGCATAAATACAAGGAAAGATAAGATAGAACAGTTTATAAGCATGCACATAGAGATACAAAAATGGCGCAACTTTCATCTTGTTGGTTTCATAAGATGAGGTATGTACCCTTTTGCAGCTGTAATTACCCTTGTGCACTTTCTGGAGCTAAAGAAATATCTTTGGACTGTCAGTAATATGACATATGATGACAAAGTGCCTGATAACCTTTTCGAAATAAAGCCTGTTTTGGAGAAGGTTCAAAATCAGTCTCTTCATATTCCACCAGAGGAATACCATTCTGTAGATGAGCCAATCATGCCTTCCAAGACTCGATACAGCAAAATACAATAGTAAAATCCAAAATACCCCAACAAATAGGGAATCAAGGTACTCGAGAGATCAGGTCCTTCTGGGACCGTATATGATTTCTACATCAATGGGGGAAAGCAGAAGAAGACCAAGTAACAGATGGATTTCAAAATCTCCAGAAATCTACTCTGGTTTTAGCAAGGCTGTGTAAAATTTTGCCTTATCATGCAAAACAAAAGTTGCTTTCTGATTACTGCGTTATAACTATCAGCTTGTTTATGTACCTCAAAAAGCTGGAAATTTCGGCCTAGGACACAATAGTTGGTAATCGTATCAAACAAATAGCTGAAGAAAGCAAGACGGGGTCAATGATTTACATGGCAGACTCTGATGTGATAATCACAAAATGGATGGATAACAATGAATTGTACATGGCCTCTAATTTTGTTGGTGTTGAACAGACGAGATCATTCAACAGTTGGGTTGCAGAGAAGAAATGCAGGGAAGAAATTCAAAGCTTAAGGACCATAAAAGAAGACGATAGTGAAATGGGTTGTGTTGATTTGGCTGACATGTTGATTGTGTTGCACAAGATAGCTGTTAAAGCCCCGTCACTGATACATAAGGTTTTTCTGACACTGTGTTGATATCTGTAAAGTTAATGTTTTGTTTTTATATCTTGGCGAGTGCAACTTTTTGGATGAATTGAAAAAAGAAAACAACAAAGCTTGCGGCAATTTTTCACCCAGATTTCCGAAAGTTTGATCAAAGCCAACAAAGTTTCCATTAATGCAGTAACTCCTGGGAGACAAAGAAAGAGAAAAAGTAATGAATTGGTCACCACTGATAAGACAGCAAGGAAGCCAGCCAAACAGAACCAGCCTCATATTCTCGCTTTGATCCATGTGGCCAATGCTTAGCTCCTGAGACAAAAAGGGAGCGATACAGATATTGAAAAACAGGATACTTACAGATCTTTTGCAGCAAATGCCAGGTCTGCCTCCGCTTAAGAATCACAGGTAACTGTTTTGCTGATTATCATTCAAAATGAAAGCTGACTCCAATCCTGATCTTTTCAGTTTGGAATGATATCAGAGCTGTCTAGATTGGACTTACATTGTTTTAATATTTTTGGGTTTTTGTCAGTGTTTCAATTCCTTAAACAATTTGTGTTATATCTACCTCAGTTTTCTCAGTATGATATTTGCTAATGAGAAACAGTGGTGTAAGGCTTGGTTTTCCATTCAGAACATCATTCCAAACAAAGTCGATTTAACCTTCTAAAGACTTAAGACAACCTCAGGGAAGCACATGACAACAGGGGGTATTGTTACTTGAACGTTTTGCTCATGTATTAACCTTAAATTCTGTTATAATGGTTTGTGTTACTATCTCACATGATCTATTGCCATCTTGCTAAGAAAGAGCTTCCCCAAAAGATCTTAATTATGTAAAAATAGTTGCATGTTATTATACCGTTAGGTACCAAAGCTGCAAATTTGCAACAAATTGCAACTCTTTAGATTTGTGGAGAAGATAGTTTTATAGCTCGCTTGTTTACTTACAAACTAATAATTATGTCTTCAACAAAAATATTGTTTTGAAAGAAATTATTACACTTTGGCAAGTAAAGGGTTAAGAGATTACGGTGAGAAGTTTTAGTGATTAAACTCCTGGTGAATATCTCCAAGCTGCAGATAATACACTTCTTTTTAGATTTTTTAGGACATAATTAAGGAAATCGAAGACTATCCATAATGGTCAGACTCGATGAAATTATCTAACAAAAAATCATAAGTATCTTCATACTCTTTGGAATAATGTTAGCATTTTGTTTTAACTTCCTTATCTTCTCAACTTCCTTCTTCTTACAGGGTCCACACACTGTGTATTGTGTTTTAACCAAAACTGTACACATGGCCATGTATGGCCATGTATGTCCATGTAAGAGAACATTTTATCAAAAAGCCCATGTTTTGTTAGTCTGTACCGCAAATGCCGTTTTCATATGCACTACATGGAAATCCTCACTTCTTTAAGGTGACTTTAAATAACCGGTATAAGAGCTTATCCGGTTAAGGCATCTTTATTCATCATAGCTGGTATTAGATCTTCTTCGATGTCTAGACACATTAATGCAGACAACGTTATACTATTTAATCTCTTCCTCTACATAGACGGTCTATATTATTGAAAACTTCACTCGATTAAATTTAATTATCAAAACTCTTTCTTGAATTAAGTCACACTTTGTGATGAGTTTTGGTGGGGCGGTGTATAATGATCATCAGTAGTATGGTTTACAATGTGATTTTTGCTGCAAGCAACAGTCCGTCTGTTATTTGCAGGTGTTATATAAAAATATAGATATGTTATCTTTTTTGTCAGTGTTGGTTAAAGAGAGCATGTAGTGTTAATAACTGGAATTTGATTGCCGTTTTCCCTCTAAAAAGCGCTTGGGCTTCAAATAAGTGCAAAACTCTAATAAGCCCTGGACAGAAAGACATTGATGTAAAATTTAGTAAATTACGTTATTTGTCTTGCAATGTAAGACACCTAAACAAGACCTTGACTTTGACCACCTTAACAAGGTCTACTTTGAAATAGCTTTTATGTTAAGTTTTATTTTATTTTTAGCATTTTTTCAAATTTTTGAAATATGCAACGAAACTGGAACCTTGAAAATTAAATAAGCTCTGGAAGAGCTCATGAGAGAAAATATGGTTTCTCCAGGGTCTCTACCACGTAAGAAGTGTAAAGTATCTTCCATAGGTGAGCTTGTTGAGTACTCATATTCCTTAGCAAGCATTTTGTCGTGCTGTTCCGGTCCTGAATGGTCAAAAGTAATATTGTAATGCTTCGATTAAGCACCCCCCTTAACTAAATGCCCATCGGTAAAAGACTCCAATTTTGAATAAAAACAAAAATAATTTAAGTAAGAGCTTGTTTTTTTTTCACTCATTACCCTTTGATCATTAAAAGGAAACTTTTTTGCATAACTGTATTAATACCAGAAAGATAGAAAAAGCAATACAGCGTGAACATGAATAAATTTATTAATTCACTTAAATCTCATGAAGGAAAGACTTTGCGAAATTATGCTTCGAAGTTAAAAATGAAAGCAGTCTTCTGCAGCTAGAACTTTTGAGGTACATAACAAAATGTTGCTCGATGGATTAATAACAAGATGAAGATTCACGCCAAAACAACAGAAGACAAAAGAAAGAAAAAAAAGACTCGCACGAGGCGAAATAAAACCCCTGAGTGAAGAACTTGAGAAAAGTGATTTGGAATGGATTTTAAACGACGATCTTAATGCTTGTGCGATTCCTGACGTTCTATTATGAAAACTACTTATAATTTAACGCAATATGGATGATAAAATACCTGCAGCATATTCTGCCTGCATGGATTGAATGGTGGTTGCAAAACTCGCCACCTACGTTTCGAGAATCGAAGATTACGCGATGGGTATTTAATGCCATGGACTAGGCCCTTGTTTGGTGGTAGTTTGTTTAACAGCCCATAAAAATGAGAAAAATTGAACCCATACATCGTATTTAAAGAATGCAAGCGAAATGTAGAAAAGCTTAATAAAGAGTTTCATGGAAAATGTGTCCTTGCTTTGTCATCAAATGGTTGGATAAATTTGAAATTAACAAGTCATTCAATGGAGAACATTCTCCAAAGCTTTTCGCTCGCTTGACGGTTACTACTTTGAGACATATGAATGTCACATTTCTAACAATTTATACTAAAAAAATTGATCAGCAGTATTGGTACAGGAAGGCTGCAAACAAAATATCCAGGCACTAGGTATGTCCTGGAATAAGCCTTTATACGTGCTCTCTTCAGACGTTAGCAAAAGCAGGGCATCTTACGGCGTCCATTAAAATGTTTTGCTTGTTAGGTTTGCCGTTTTATTTCAATATTCCGTAATGCTTTGAATAAACCAGACCGATGCTTTGTTAGTATTCGTAATACTTTGATTAAGCACCCGAGCGCTTAATCAATTTGTCTTTTAATGGTGGGTAGGTAATCAAGGCGGGCAGTTTAATCGAGAGGCAGTTATTAAATTGACTGTGGCCAGTGCTTGTCCTTATTACTACAAAATGTAGAAATTTCTGTATTTTTCAGTATTGGAGAACAAAAAAATGATGACAAGAAAAGACACCTCACTGTTTCTGATTTTAAAAGACGTGCTTATGGAAAGTAAGAAGGTATACACATATATTATATTACTGTATATTAGAAAGCAGATACAATAGATTACAAAAAGATCAAATCAACGTCTTCATCGTCCTCCGAGTCCTCTTCCACAATCAAGTTCTCCGGACATGGAGCCATTCTGTCCTTCTCATTGCGTATAAACGGATTTAGCTTGGTCGAATTCATTTAATCCAACTGCTTTTTGAGCATTAAATGACCTTCACTGCAAGAGTTGACCATCTTTCAAGCCAGTGATTTTGTCATCTTCACTCCCAACTGTGGTGCATGTTAAACCATAAGAGACAAAAGACCTTGTATATTCTCTTGGCTTACCCTGTACTATGATTTTAAAAATCCATTGAAGTACTTCTCTTCTTGAGGCTGCTTTTATGTAACCACCGTTGAGTTTATCGTGCAATCCAACATTTGACAGCTCTTCATCTTAAAACTCGGTACAATGTTGTTTGAATGAGTAGTAAAGGATGCCATTTGTTTTGGTGAAGGAGACAGTGGAGAGGAAGATGGCAACCTTCTCGTGGTCTCTCCTGTGAGTAGCAGCTACACTGTGAAACCAATTGCTATCAGGATTGCGAACTGATCATCGCATTTGCTATGGGTGGTAAAAGGATAACCCCTCGGCCCACTGCAAAAGTATCTAACCCTCGTGAAACAAAATCTACAGTTCATCATCCAAGAAAACAACCAAAACAATGGGAATCTGGTATTGGCACATGGAATGTTCGAGGCCTCACTGCTTACGCTAAACAAGAGTCACTAATTAAAGATTGCAACCAATACAACATTGACATCCTCTGCATACAAGAAACAAAAACAAAAGAACATTTTGAAAAATCCACACCAGCAGGATATAAAATCATCCTTTTGGAACAAAAAGAAGCCACTTTTCGCGGCATGGGCTTTATAATAGGCCCCAGACTATCGAGCTGTGGGTATGAATACAAATACATAAGCGACAGAGTATGCTTTCTAGATATTAGCATACCCACTCGGAAAGGTACTCCTCTCAAAACAAGAGTAGTAAACGTATACGGTCCAACTAGCGAACGTGCATCAGCATCACCGGCTATGCTCGAAAAATTCTACTTGGAATTAACATCAGCCATCAAGATACCATCGAGATGGAAACTATTCGTTTGTGGTGATTTCAATTCCAAGCTAGGAAAGTTAACACCGAATGATATCACTGCTGGTTTACAAACCTGTATGGGATCATACAGTATAGGCAAACGTAACACAAATGGAGAAGCTCTCGTAAATTTTCTCACAAACAATGAGCTATTTGCTACCAACACAGCCTTTAAACATCCCAGTAGGCACAGAACCACTTGGATATGCCACATCGCTGATAAAAACCGTGAGGCAGGCTCTAAAGCCACTAAACCGGTCTTCAATCAAATTGATTATATCCTATGCCAAAAGTCAGCAACCGCAATCATACAAAATTCTCGATCATACGGAGGTACAGATACCAATTCGGATCACAAACTAGTAGTTTCCAGGATAAGAATCAATCAACTTCATCTGGTCCATAAGCAACGACCAAAGAAACCCGCCAATGAAAAAATCAACATAGAAAACATACGCAGAAACACCGATATCAAATACAATTACCAAAGGCTCTTGCAAATTAATTTGGATCAACAAACTACAGATCCCAATCCCAACAAAGCTCTCTCAAATCTGCTCACATGTATAAAAACCTCTGCAAAAGAAGCAGCTGGCACTGTCAAATACAGCAAAAAATCTAAAACACTCGATCCGACTGTTGTTGAATTATCGGAACAACAAAAATCGCTCCGCCTAAAAATTTACCAAAAAGGTGTTAGTAGAGATACCACTGAGCTCCGCAAGAAACGCAACGATATCTTGCGCCAAATCAACAAACGACTGAAAAACATTGCCATAGAAGAAGCAGACAGCCTGGCAGATGAAATCGCATCTACTGATGACAGTCGTAGAATGTTCAAAGCCGCAAAGAAACTTCGTACCATGAAACCGACACCAGCCATCATCGTCCAGAATGAAGAAGGCAACTTCATGGGCTCAGATACAAACAAAGCACAAATAATAAAAGAATGGTTTCAACGACAATTCACTGATGATACTGACATCCCACTAGAACCATTTGAGGGAAATCCAAGACCACTCAATAAACCGATCACTGTAGCAGAAATAGATATTGCCATCAAATACCTCCAGAATGATAGAGCAGCCGGTCCCGATGACATGAACAATGAGCTATTTAAGTACGGTAAAGAAGTCGTTGCCGCCCCACTTGCCAATATATTCAACTCAGCCTTTGCTCAACATACACCGATTGATTCGCTAAAGGAAGGCATCTTGATAACCATACCAAAGCCAAAAAAACCTCAAGGCCCCCCTGCAAACCTCCGTCCGATCACACTACTGAACAGCACAAGAAAAATTTTATCCACCATTACTCTGAATAGAATAAGGGATAAAGTAGACAAATATACAGGATTACATCAAAGCGGATTCAAAAGAGGTAGAAGCTGTGCCGACATCGTCTGGGCACAACGCATGTTAACATCCGTCGTTCTTGCTAGAAAATGGGACTTCCACAAGATGGGTATCGATATGTCAAAAGCCTTTGATACCATCAAACGCAAACGTATACTCGAGATTCTTATACACGCAGGATGCAATGAAGACGAACTAAGACTTGTGCGTATACTACTATCAGGAACATCTCTTCGTGTTCGAATAAAAAACGCACTCTCCGATTCATTTGAAACCTCCATAGGATCACCTCAAGGAGATGGTTTATCACCAGTATTATTCACATGTTATCTCTCACACGCTCTAAGAAAAATAAGAAATAACTCCATCAGACCAAATCCTCTCGTTTCTTGCCTTGGTATGCCACTGGAAATGGAATATGCAGACGATATCGACTTTTTAGATGAAGAAAAAGAACCTCTGGAAAAATTACAAAAAATTGCTGCAGAAAAACTTAAAGAAGAAAATCTATTTATGAACGAAAGTAAAACTGAGTTTACACACATATATCTTGCCGAAATATCTGAAACTGATCCAGAAGGAACACCTATCCGAGGCTGCGAAAACTGGCGTAAGTGTAAAACGTTAGGGTCCCTGCTATGTAGTTCAGCAGACATCTCTGCCAGATGCATCCAAGGCAACATAGCATTTAAATTATTATCAAAAATCTGGTCTCGCCGCAATAAAATTCCGCTCAAAACCAGACTCAAACTTTAAAACGCGTACTGCCTCTCCATCATGCTATATAATTGCGACAGTTGGGCTACCAACAAAGCTATGATGAATAAAATAGATATATGCCACCGTAAACACTTGCGAACGATAACAGGTCACCTATGGCCCAAAAGCGTAATCAGTAATAAAGAACTGTATAAAATCTGCCAAACGTATCCTATATCTACACTAGTAGCAAAGCGAAGATGGTCTATGCTAGGTCATGTCCTACGCATGGACATCAACACCCCCACCCAGAAAGCCCTTGAATTCGCCATATCAGGAGCAACAATGTATAAAGCCAGAATAGGACGCCACTCTACAAATCTTCTCAGCACCATCCGTGAAGACATCAAAAACTCCGGACTTGGGCAACTCCGTACCAGAAAACAGCTCCAGAGCCTAAGGGAAAAAGCAAGAGAGAAGAAGAACTGGAAACGTTTCAACGAAGGTCTGATTGCATCTATGGGATGTCCTAGACTACCAAAGAAGCAGAACACAGAGGATAAGTAAGTAAGTAAGACAGTGGAGCTAAACAGCACGTCATAGGTCTTTGACCGTACGAATATTTTTCTCAGTTAAATTATTATCTTGGCTCTGATAGGGAGAGTACCGAAACTTAACTATTTCGAGGTCAATATAGGCATGTGGCATGGCTTCTCAGTCAACATTTTCGCCTTGGTCGGACAGGAGATGCAAGGCGAGGCTTTGGATTGAAATCCAGTCTTTAAGTAAGGCATCAATGATTCTTAATGCTATTTTGTCTTTCACGGGTTTGAAACCTAGAGCTAGAAGAGGGCCAGTGGAGAGGCAGAATACTTAAGATGGACATTTGCACGTATACTCCAATATGACACCCTCAAATATTTGAATGCACAAAAAAATAAAAAGATCTGTTAACATGTAAAAATTATTCGCAAAGAAATATATTCAGTTGAAAAGTACGTATGTTCACAAGGGAGAAAGATAACGTATGGAAAATCATAGACTGAAGTTCGTTGATCAATAGAAGAAGTTCATAAAGACGAAAAAATAAGGCAAAATAGAAGTCCAATACACTTTTCTCTCTACCTTAATAATTATTAAGAAATGAACACCCCACTCTTGATTTATTCATTAAGAATTATAATTCTCTATGAATAAACCAAGAGTGGGGTGTTCATTTGGGTGAAGCGAGTATCAGCATTTTACTTTATGCGAATGTTCTTTTTGTACTTGCATGTTATGCTAAAGGTTTACAATTTCAATTAAATTACTTCGTTTGCTTTACCGATAAGCCTTCTGTTTAACATTGGGATTTAAAAATTTGTTTAATAAGAAAAATTGCACAAGATTGTCCGAACTCCACCTGCCTACTTAAAAATATTTATTTGGTTAATATTTGAAATATGGGGGGAAAAAGGATTAAACTCTCATTTAAAAAGCATTTTTGTAATCAACAAGAAATAATGTCTCTTTCTCTTATATCGATTTCCTATGGATACTCTACTTTAATTAATTTCAGCTATTGGATATAGATAGCTCAGCTTTGTATCCTTTCTCAGTAAATTATCAATAATATTCACTTATTACATAACATTATTTGAACAAACTATGAGTATCTTTGCGTAGTCTTTGTAATTATTAGTTTGGTTATTTTATATCAGATTGACTCCAGTTAGGCCTATATATCCAGGAAAGCCAAAATAAAACTAACAAAATATAACTTTATATTTAAACCATGTAACTTTTAAGTAATGTGGTCAAATTTTGTTTTTCTCTCACAATCCATTTGCAAACACTTTTATATTTACACCGTCCATACCCTTGCTTGGAATGTTTCGAAACAAGCTTTTGTTTAGGTGATTTGCACTAGTATTCCTGCTTACCTTTGTTTTTAATCATCGGCTTGTACTCCATGTCCCCTCATGTTATGCTGACGTCAAGACAATAATGTAGCTCAGTTTTAATATCATATATTTCATAACACTTAACGTTACTGATGCCACCTCGTCGAAGATTTCGGGCAACGTTGAAATGCGTATATCATATTTAATTTCCTTTTTCCTGTCAGCATCATATCGATCAAAGGTTGTTGAAAAGTTGTCTAATTGACTCCTAATCATCTTTTTTTTCGAAGCTCAAAGGCTGTTCAAGGGAACGTTCCTTCTTTCACCAGGGAAAGCACCCAGTAATGATTTCATAGCATGGTTGGTATATTCTTCGTCTTCTTTTATGCTGGTAAACTGTTGGTAACAACATTGTCAATAAAACGTCTTTATATTTCAAACTGCATTGTTTTTTCTTCTTTTAATAAACCTTCAATCCTTTTGCACTCTACAATTTTTTACACTTTTGCAGAACATGGCTAGTGGAATAAAAAAACTATTGACGGCCAAAATGTCAATTGGTTGAATTCCATTTGACACTTCCTCTGATAAGACAAAAAGGTTTTTTCTCACGTTCAGATTAGAGAGGATATGAAAAAGGGCCAATATTAATATATACCTATAATCTTGTCTAGAGTACACTTGGGGATTGAGATATTGCCCCTATCTGTTTCCAACATTTTCCGAACCTCCCCAAATCCTTCTGAGACAATATCTAGCAAAACATGATTTTCCATCTCAAGACAGAAAGGTCAACAGTCGAATTACTTTTTAATGTCTAAATATTCCCTCATACTCATAATCATTCTTTAAAAGCAAAAGCAATATCTATTTAGGATATGCTTTAACAACAGCGTACGCTACTGAGACACATGACCACAAATCCCTTTGTTTGGTTGTCTCTTTGACAGTCATGCGATTGGAATAAGAAATCGTTTATGTAATGAAACAGTGCGTCAGAAGAGAGAACATTTATCTGTCTGTGAATACCAATTAAATCTCCAAACACGCAGTAGTTGTCACACAGGCTCTCACAAAAAAAAGAAAATTGCTCTTTTCACTAACATTAGATGATTCATTGTGAAGAAATGTGCACAAATATTTTCGAAGATACCAGCTAGTAATTCTCCTCTAGCTTTTAAGACAACCATTTTTTCTTCCTTCATAGCATCGAGTTATGTTACATCGAAAGGTCATTATTTAATTTTGCGTTGTTGATAAAGGGACTCTCTGTTTGTCCTTGTCTGACAGACGTTATAGATAATTTAGATTGTCCTGGTTTTGTACCTGGCTGACCAAGCTCCTTTGTATAGGCTTTCTTAAATCTGTCTGTTTTTGCATTTCGAATTTTTAAGAGAGCATGGGTTATTATGCGTGCTCACTTTTCTTTTAGGTTTAATGTTCTTACCTCCTTTTTAACTTGGCCTGGTTCATAAAGTTTGTAGCATTGATCTCAAGAAAAGGCAATATAAAGGTTATGATGACATTTAAATGTTGGTTCCCGTTATTATCTTTTGAGGAGTACTCAATATCAATAAAAGAAAACTGCATTGAGACATTCAGGATAAACAAAGTATTTGTGGGAGAACCGATTCTTTTGTGGGAGTGATAGGAGGTTCTAGTTTGACCGAACAGAAGAAAAATTTTTTTCAAGTTAGGTCTTTTACCCCAAGCAAGGCTTTGAAGCCACTGCAGCCCAGAAGGTTATTTTTCTGTTTTGATATTTTTGGAACTTTTATATCTTTTTAATTTATTGATTTCTTTTAGTTGTTCTATTTTTCATTGCTGTACTAAAATTCTGCTCTAATTTTGTGGATAAGGTGGGTATTTGAGGATAGCTCTACCATTTTTGAAACCAGTGTGTTTGCAAGAGATAAAGTTTTGCAACGTCCTTGATACAAATTGGAATAGCTCGTTCTGCAGGCTTATGCTTCACAGCTAGCAATTCCATTGTGTCATGGGTGATTGCATTTTCAAGTCCCATTTCTCTGGCATTGTGGCTCACTGATTGGAACAATTTCATTGTTATTGAACAATGTAATAGAAAACTTGAGTCCAGCCAGTTTTTACCCATGTGCTATGTACACCCCAAGAAATTGTGAAAAACAAGAAAGCGAGTCAAAAGTTAAGCAAGCCTATACTAACGATGATAAGAATAAAACACAATGAATAATATGGGCTGCGGAGCAGGGGACTGGAGACTGGGAACTTTTGCCCTCGAATATTTTGGCAGGCATTTTCTTCCCTAGAGCGAGGCTGAGTTTTAAATACAGTTTATAAAAGTTATGTTTGCGTTACTTATGTATTTAGTGAAATATTGGGTTTAGAAAAATCACTACATCCTTAAATTTGGTTTTTAAGCTAACTTCTTTGAAGCCTCTCAAAAGTTCTTTTCCGCCACACCTTATATATTTAGCCGTAAATAATTTAACAACATGCATTTCAATGTTTTTCTTGTCGATGTCTCACAAAATGAATAATTAATCATTTATCAGTTAGCTTTTATTTTATGCTGCAGATATTTGTATGACAGGAAGATAAAAGTGAATACTTACAGTATGTTTAGCTACAGATATCAAACGGAAATTGGAAATAGCTTCAACTTTCCTGTGTACAATGACTATCTCAAAATGACTGGCCTGAAGTTGGTTGGAATGAGACAAGGATGTTTACTCCTGTACACATTAAATATACAGATGATACCACCCTTCTCTTTGCCATTTTCAAAAACAACCAAGCTATCCCCTGTAGAAAAATACAATTCGTCTTCAGAATTTTGTGAAAAACAATAATCAACATCAATGCAACCGCGGATCAACTATTCCTGACTAAGTCTCTCTACAGGTTAAAATGTTCAATTGCTGTTGGCAACTGCTCCTTACGGAGGGTTTATTCGTTGAGAAATGATTAATAAACGTTATAGCATGTGTTCCTTCCTGCATCGCTTTTCCCTTGAGGTTGTTCCCACAGCACTAGTTTTTGTACAACTTCCTACCTATATCTCGAACGTTGTCCTACAAGTAGCATTTGTGTTAAAAATGGGCAATGTGAATTGTAATATGTGACACTAAAGAGCTAGAGCGTTAAGCTAGCCAGTGAGTCTTGAATATCGACAACATGATCATTGAAGTCCACGAAAGTCAACCAGTCCAGGTGGTTCAGACATGTCCACTAAAACTCAATCATATCAGTGATTCAACAAGCTACGTGGCATATCTTCCAAAAGGTGGACAGACGTAATATAATATAATATGTATCGGCTAACGCCTACCGCTGAGGGTTGAAAAACGAAAGCAATCAATGGATAGCAAGCGGGGGGGGGGGGGTACCTACTAAATCAAGTTAGTCAAATCAAGAATCTTCCTTCCTTCCTTAGGACACAATTGTCCTTATATGATCTCTTAATCTAAGCAGCCGGATCCTCTGACCTAACACCTTAAGCTAAAAGGGTTGTTCTCTTACAAACACAAATTTAAAAGCTTTAACGCTTTTGTTGTATTATTATACCTCCTTCAGGTTACGAGGCTCTATACCCTCTGATATATGATTGTCATTCCGTCTCTTCAACATGATATAAATACACAAAAAACCCAACAAACTATTGACCAAATGTGTATTTCTAAAATTTGGCCTCTCGTATTGGTCATTTTCTCGGTCGCCTTTCATTTCAATTTGCAAACGAGAATACTAAATTGCTTCAACAAACGTTTAGTGGCTTTGTTGTGTTTAAGAAGGCCTTCCTTGCCATGGGGAGCTTTGGAATAGAAAAGAAAGCATCGAAAGATGACGTTACAACATTATGAAGCATTTACAAGAGTCTTAGCTTATTCTCTGTGCCCACAAAGGCCAAACTCTTTGTAACTTAATTGGTATCATTTTGGCCTACAGAGCACTCAAAGAACTAGAAATGTGTACTAACAAATGTAAGTAAATCAATTGGTTTAAAATATTCCACGAGCTTCAGTGTGCAAAATATTAGTATGACAATCCACCTAAAAAATCACATAATGGTATTCATTTGCACTAATATCAGAATTTCCATTCTTTACCGTTTCAGAGTAATGGTTTCCTGCTCGTTCATCATGGCGACTGACATGTACTGCAAGTGAAAGTCGTCTGCTCCTCACAGTCTCTGATACACGAGGTAAGGAACCATACAACACGTTGTTTGTGGGATGATTTTTCCAGGAAATGTTGTACGCGAGTCGAAGCATTCGAGTGTATGTACCATCGAGACGTTTTCGACACGCCACATTTAGTGTCCATGATTCTGAGCCGTACAAGTGAATCGTCTCTATGCATGCCTTGAAGACTTTGGTCTTAGTTTCTTTCTTGATTGGAGATTTCTACATTTTCTCTAAAGAAGGAAGTGCACTCCAAGCCAGCGCAATCCTAACATTCATGTCATGTTTGGTTTCACAGTAGCTTCCCAAGTATTCAAAGTCATCAACACATTCAATTTCAGAGCCGCCTGGTGAAAGCAACCTTGTGTTATTTGATGGATTCAGATGAATGTATTTTCTTTTTGAGGCATTCGGAAATATCCCGACATCTTGACAAGCTTTTTCAAAGTGTTTGAGGAGATCTTGAGTAGATTCTACACAGTCTTCAAGCAGTGCAATGTTGTCCGCATAGTCCAGGTCGGCTAGTACCTTAGCAGAGTATGTATAATTCTACGACGATGTTTGAGTGTAAGACCATCATTATTCATAATTGAGGTACGAAGGGCATAGTCAACTACGATAATAAATAGGAAAAGAGCAAGTGGGTCTCCTTGAAGAAGGCCAGTGTCTATCTTGAATGCGTTTGTCTTTCCTTCTGGTGTAATACCACAGCGGATGTGTCTTTGTACATCACATGAATTTCATTCACAACATTTGTAGGAATTCCGTAGGCCACGAGGATTTCAATCATTCGGTTGCGATTAATGGAATCAAAAGAAAGTCAATGAAACTTATGACAGCCTCCTTTTTGTAGTTTTTCAGTTTCTCGACTATCCGCCGAAGGGCTAGAATATGGGAGGTGGCTGTAATTAACTGCTTTCTAAAGATCACCTTTCTTGGGAATTGGAATTAATCCGGATATGCCCCATTCCTTGGGACGATTTCCATGGAATATCTGGATGCAGAAGAGACTCTTTTTCACTTCTGGCATTTTCCAAAACTCTGGAGGCAATTCGTCAAGTTCCGGTGCTTTTCCATTTTTCAACTGGCAAACAGCAGTATCAGTTTCTTCTTGAATCAGATCGCCACTTTCAATTTCAGTGAAGAGGTCAAATATTTTCTCAACAGGTTGAAGATCAGACTGAGCAGCTGCAGATGCATTCAGCAGACTATTGAGGTGATTTTCCCAGGAATTAAGTCGATTTTCACCTACAATGATTATGGTACTCTGACTTTTTCGGATAGTGTTTTCACTAGATTTCAAGCATTCTTTGTAACAGAGGGGGACGCTGGAGTTTCGAATTGGCTCAAAATGTTTTTGGTACGCATATCTTCATAATGATCAAAGGTTATTCAGAGGTAATTCTGAGAAGATTGAATGTTCTNGGGGGGGGGGGGGGGGGGTACCTACTAAATCAAGTTAGTCAAATCAAGAATCTTCCTTCCTTCCTTAGGACACAATTGTCCTTATATGATCTCTTAATCTAAGCAGCCGGATCCTCTGACCTAACACCTTAAGCTAAAAGGGTTGTTCTCTTACAAACACAAATTTAAAAGCTTTAACGCTTTTGTTGTATTATTATACCTCCTTCAGGTTACGAGGCTCTATACCCTCTGATATATGATTGTCATTCCGTCTCTTCAACATGATATAAATACACAAAAAACCCAACAAACTATTGACCAAATGTGTATTTCTAAAATTTGGCCTCTCGTATTGGTCATTTTCTCGGTCGCCTTTCATTTCAATTTGCAAACGAGAATACTAAATTGCTTCAACAAACGTTTAGTGGCTTTGTTGTGTTTAAGAAGGCCTTCCTTGCCATGGGGAGCTTTGGAATAGAAAAGAAAGCATCGAAAGATGACGTTACAACATTATGAAGCATTTACAAGAGTCTTAGCTTATTCTCTGTGCCCACAAAGGCCAAACTCTTTGTAACTTAATTGGTATCATTTTGGCCTACAGAGCACTCAAAGAACTAGAAATGTGTACTAACAAATGTAAGTAAATCAATTGGTTTAAAATATTCCACGAGCTTCAGTGTGCAAAATATTAGTATGACAATCCACCTAAAAAATCACATAATGGTATTCATTTGCACTAATATCAGAATTTCCATTCTTTACCGTTTCAGAGTAATGGTTTCCTGCTCGTTCATCATGGCGACTGACATGTACTGCAAGTGAAAGTCGTCTGCTCCTCACAGTCTCTGATACACGAGGTAAGGAACCATACAACACGTTGTTTGTGGGATGATTTTTCCAGGAAATGTTGTACGCGAGTCGAAGCATTCGAGTGTATGTACCATCGAGACGTTTTCGACACGCCACATTTAGTGTCCATGATTCTGAGCCGTACAAGTGAATCGTCTCTATGCATGCCTTGAAGACTTTGGTCTTAGTTTCTTTCTTGATTGGAGATTTCTACATTTTCTCTAAAGAAGGAAGTGCACTCCAAGCCAGCGCAATCCTAACATTCATGTCATGTTTGGTTTCACAGTAGCTTCCCAAGTATTCAAAGTCATCAACACATTCAATTTCAGAGCCGCCTGGTGAAAGCAACCTTGTGTTATTTGATGGATTCAGATGAATGTATTTTCTTTTTGAGGCATTCGGAAATATCCCGACATCTTGACAAGCTTTTTCAAAGTGTTTGAGGAGATCTTGAGTAGATTCTACACAGTCTTCAAGCAGTGCAATGTTGTCCGCATAGTCCAGGTCGGCTAGTACCTTAGCAGAGTATGTATAATTCTACGACGATGTTTGAGTGTAAGACCATCATTATTCATAATTGAGGTACGAAGGGCATAGTCAACTACGATAATAAATAGGAAAAGAGCAAGTGGGTCTCCTTGAAGAAGGCCAGTGTCTATCTTGAATGCGTTTGTCTTTCCTTCTGGTGTAATACCACAGCGGATGTGTCTTTGTACATCACATGAATTTCATTCACAACATTTGTAGGAATTCCGTAGGCCACGAGGATTTCAATCATTCGGTTGCGATTAATGGAATCAAAAGAAAGTCAATGAAACTTATGACAGCCTCCTTTTTGTAGTTTTTCAGTTTCTCGACTATCCGCCGAAGGGCTAGAATATGGGAGGTGGCTGTAATTAACTGCTTTCTAAAGATCACCTTTCTTGGGAATTGGAATTAATCCGGATATGCCCCATTCCTTGGGACGATTTCCATGGAATATCTGGATGCAGAAGAGACTCTTTTTCACTTCTGGCATTTTCCAAAACTCTGGAGGCAATTCGTCAAGTTCCGGTGCTTTTCCATTTTTCAACTGGCAAACAGCAGTATCAGTTTCTTCTTGAATCAGATCGCCACTTTCAATTTCAGTGAAGAGGTCAAATATTTTCTCAACAGGTTGAAGATCAGACTGAGCAGCTGCAGATGCATTCAGCAGACTATTGAGGTGATTTTCCCAGGAATTAAGTCGATTTTCACCTACAATGATTATGGTACTCTGACTTTTTCGGATAGTGTTTTCACTAGATTTCAAGCATTCTTTGTAACAGAGGGGGACGCTGGAGTTTCGAATTGGCTCAAAATGTTTTTGGTACGCATATCTTCATAATGATCAAAGGTTATTCAGAGGTAATTCTGAGAAGATTGAATGTTCTGTGTTGAAGCGCGGAGAGTTGCTTTTCGTGCAGCTGTGACTGGTCCAATATCCACTGTTTTTGTAGGTCTAGGTGGTTTTCGTGGGAGCATCTCAGCACCAACTGACCTTGCAATAGAAACAAAAGATGAAAAATCCTTTTTCATTACCGGTAATCTGTTAAAGCGTGTGGAGATTGTGTTGTCAATACGAGTAGCAAGGGCTTTGTCATTCTTGAGTGCCTTCCAGAAAAGCTTTTTCTTGGTAGTTTGTGCAAGTCATCGTATACTCAGCTTGACAGTTGCTGTTACCATACGATAGTCACTACTAACAGGATTGGAAGATGAAAAGGTTCGGCACTCGCTGATGCTATTTCGCCACTGTTTTCGGTAGATAACGAAGTCAATCTGGGAGAGTGTGCCCGACAGTGATCTATACGTCCAAAGTTTTCTTTTTTAAAATTGTGTATTTCCAATGACGAAGTTGTGTTGGTGAACGAAATCGAGAAGAAACTGGCAGATTCGATTGGCTGTCATGTNTGAGTGCCTTCCAGAAAAGCTTTTTCTTGGTAGTTTGTGCAAGTCATCGTATACTCAGCTTGACAGTTGCTGTTACCATACGATAGTCACTACTAACAGGATTGGAAGATGAAAAGGTTCGGCACTCGCTGATGCTATTTCGCCACTGTTTTCGGTAGATAACGAAGTCAATCTGGGAGAGTGTGCCCGACAGTGATCTATACGTCCAAAGTTTTCTTTTTTAAAATTGTGTATTTCCAATGACGAAGTTGTGTTGGTGAACGAAATCGAGAAGAAACTGGCCATTTCGATTGGCTGTCATGTGGTAGGAGAAGCCTATGTCGATTTCGGCATTCATATCACCTCCGATGAAAAGCATAGAATGTGATGGTACTTCTTCAACAACCCGAGTCAATTTCAAATAGAATTCTGTAACAATGTTATGGCCAATAGCATCGTGAGGAGAGTAGCATGCAATGACAGTGGTCTTAGGGATGCTATTTTCCTCTGTTAATTCACAACCTTTAGTCTTTAAGTAATGTTGGGCATCTGATTAGCTTTTCTTGTGTTAAGACTAATGCAAACGTCTTGAAGACCGACCCACGCGAAAGTCAGAACAACAACAAGGTATTCCATCATTGGCTTGCTTCAGTCAATACTGGCGGCAGGTTATAAAACCTCACAGGCTGATGCAAGCCTGTATAACCATAGCATTCTCTCAAAGAATTGTATGGCCTCTTGAAGACGAGTGACTCAGGCAAGCCTATCAGGCGACCCCTTTTAGCTACTTGTTAGCAGTATCTTATTTTGTCAGTGTACGTTGAAAATACATGAGAGTCAACATGAGATTTCTTAAGCTTGGATTGCATTCAATAAATACAGGTAACATGAATTTACTGAAAAACTACTATACACAAGCATGGTGGAAACATTTGTAGTAAAGAAACTTTCATTGTTGTGAGTTTTCAAACTTTAAATTTTCCCCATAGGAGGGGCAACCAGTATGTGGTCACTAGTCTAGTGAGCGAAGTGAGCGAGACAACTCTCTACGTTTTTCACTTTTTGTGCACGTTGAAGTCCCATGGAAGTAGTTTTTCAAAGACTGTAAGGCCAAAAGTGTGGCTATTTGAATTTTACCGCTTTGTAGTACACACTACAAAATTCGTTGCCAAAATTATGGAAAATTAGATTTTAAGCCTGTATACGATAAGTATGACGAACATTGAGCAAGTCTCGTTTGGAAAATGTTCCAAAACGTTGTGGAGTGATCGAATTTTACTACAAACGTTAGGGAACATTTGGAGACTTTCGGAAACATTCAGAAAAGTACAGGAAAAGTCAAATATTGTTTTCATCTTTTTTTTTTAAATGCATGCATTGAAGTACTGTTGTCTTAACTCGACGGCAGCGTTCGTCCCCCTCTCAACTCCGAGGAAGAACGCTCCTTATTTAGAAGATTTTTTGTAGATGTACAACCGATTTTCTGTGAGACCGACATCACATTGACAACATTATGTGCTCTTCAAAATGATTCTTTACCAACATCTAAATTTAGTTTCGGCTTCATAAAGCTGTCTGCATTTCAGTAACAATACAGAAAGGAAAGATGCCACTCACTGGCAAGATTTTCACAAAAATGTTTAGAATAGATTTAAAATTTTTTTCCTAAATCTGGCCCAGAGGTACTCCGTCTGCGCAGATGTTTCAGTGAAAAATGCACCAGAAATTGGCTGAAATAATTTAAATTTGGAAGATATGATAATGTGAGTGTCCACTGTATTAATCAGCTCAATTGCCTGGCGTTTTCGACCCTTAGAGGGCTTGTTACTTGGTGTGTTTTTTTTCCCGAAGCTCTTTGACTGTTTCACTCAAATTTTGTTCTTGGCCGCCCTCCTGGGATAAGGCCTTGTGTGACAAAGGGAACGAGTTGTGGCCATTGTTGTTGAGAAAATTGCCAAATTCCACAAAATAAGTAGATTTTCGGTAACCTCGTTTTAGTAAAGAGGGTGGCTGAATCTCTGCAAGGGATGAAAACATGAAATAGTGGGTTTCCAAAGTCAAACATGGAATGATTATGTTGTGTGACCACTGGATATGCATTTTCTTTAGACATCAGAATGTACGTGGTGTTGTTTGAAAAAATTAACCATCTGTTGAGGTAACATAACTAGGCTTTATCACTGGCTTGATTGTTGACAGCTGCTTTTCTGAGAAGTGGATTGCACCTTCAATTGAATGCTCTGAATTTCAGGTTGTTAAACTAGCAACAAACTGCCCGAGGATGACGACGAAAATACTTACAACCAATCGGTAAGTTGTATACGCTGCATACCCCTGAAATTCAGACCCTCTTTTGTCTTTGTAATGAATATATTTTGTCAAAGAACTCCCTTCCAACTTGTCATCTCAACTTGGGTTATTAGCACAGGAAATTATGCCTGAGCGTCGTCTTTGTTTTTGGTCAGTGGTGATGTTGTGGTCGTTCACGGGAAGTGCACGCAAAATTAACACAAACATTACGAAGAAGCAAGGTTAATTTCTTCCCTAAGTAGAAGTGGATAATAGTGGTTGTGCTTGATATATTTCAAATTTAGTTTAAATTTATAGCATTAGCTTTCGTTTGCCAAAAATCATCAGGGGGTAACTGAAAGTAACAATGCTGCGCTTATCTGTGATACAAAGTAGATCGTTACACCGTGGTGGTCTGTTGTTTAATGACGCTGCAATATGAAGTGAGGCCAAACCAGCTGAGCCAAATCTCAAATCTAACTGTTTTTGTTGTATTTATAAATAGATGATAACGGTAAAGATGGTAATTTTTCAAAGCATCTGATAATAATATTCCTTATTGGTCAAAGAAATTAATATGTTGTTCAAAGAGCCAGTAACGGGAGTAAACAGTTGATATGTATATAAAAGCTAGCTTAGTTCTAAAAACTTTATTAAATTTCTATGTACTTCAGCTTCTTGTATTAATATCACGATGTTTGCCAAGTGGATATTTTCCCGTTATTGAGTACATCTTTCTGGTGTTCATTGATTGAAGAGCCGTAGTTACACCTCAGTTTTCAGTAGGACTGTGGTTATTTAGGGAGTCAGCAATTCATGCTTCACTGAAAATAGGTAACTTTTATACAATTACTCATTCTTGAAATGTCACGCCATATCTAGTGTAGTTACTTGTTAAAGGCCAGTTTGCCATGTTTGGAGGGTGAGGCACAAACTGGAATAAGTGTTGCATCGTGTTCGTGAAAAGTATCAAGTTAGTAAAAGGGGAGCACAAATGATTTTGTACCTTTTCCCAGGGATTCTGTTAATGGATAATGAGCCAGATTTAATAAGTAAATGGTTATATTATATATATGGCTTTCCGTGAAACCAAAATGACTCAAATTTATGACACCAGACAGAGAGTAGAGAATCAAACCACTTGGTCTTTTGACCTGACAATCAAATAGTTTGATTTAATGTTAAAATTGGAGGGTCACAATTTCAAGGCAACTCAGCTCCATATGAAAGGCAGATTTAAAGGTGTTTGACTCTGGTAGTGTATTTATTAGTTGACAATATTTTCCAAATGTATATAAAGGAATCTCTCTTTCATGGAAGCGAAATTCTTGGTAGGGAACTCCCCCAAAAAGGAGTTGGTTACTTAGAATACCAGAAGTGACTGTATAAATACAGCCACTTTTGCTATGCAGTGACATGTTTGTTATTAAAAGAATCTCTTGGGCAAGAATCCTTTTTGGCCTAACCAAAGGCAAGTATTTTGTTCAATTTTGTGACCAGTGCAAATTTGAATTCTGTAAGTTCTTTGAAACAGACCTAGCTAAACAGGTAATACAACTCAAATTTGATCACATAATTATTTTATTGTACTGTAATGTCATTTCAACATTATCACTGTATCAGACAGATTGCCTTAGGTTGTAAAATATGAGGTCATATCACTACCATAAAGAAACAACTGGCAAACATTCTCAAAAGAAATTGTGTAAATAAGGCCTACCACTGTGGTGGTTATATAAGACAGGTATACATTTTATTTGTGATTATAATGGGATGGGCATAGGTAACTGTCTTTTTTTAATGTCGACCTAAAACTCTTTAAAAGATAGCACACTATTTTTACTGTAGTGATTTTGGTAATTAATGGTAGTGCTCTGGAAAACACAACAACAGTGTGCATGCAAGTTGACTGCCCATTTTGTAATTTTAAGCTAATAATGCTGTAGCCTAAGCAGTATGTTAATACCTTCACAGTAAAGTTAAAACTGTCATCACAATAGATGCGAACAGTTTTCAGGATTAAGCATCCTTTCTTACCTGTAGCCGTAAAATTTATGTATTTTTTTCAGAAATTTGTTGATCATTTTATGGATAATTCTTATTTTTTCCATTTTTGCTGGTCACTGAAGGATCCGTAGGAAAAATAATAAAATATCAGGAACCTTTTTTTCTATTAAGATAATGATAATAGAAACTGCTTTATTTACTTCTGTTGTTTGGCTTGCTTGCAGATGCACACACACACACTCTCTCTCTCTCTTATCCTTAACCTATCATCATTGGATGAATTCTATTTTAAAATAATCAAGGTTTCAAAATACAAGGAGCTACCCTCTGTCATAAAGATTGTACTATGTCTGAGTCACTCCCTGGAGATCTGGGAAGACATTTTTTATTGAATCATGCTTTTATTCATGATAAAATAAATGAGAAACCAGTTGTGAGTAAAATACTTAAACCATTTGTTAACAAATCTTCTTAAGTCTTATACCCAAGACATTTGGTAAGATCTGAGAATCCCCTGTTATTATGCTGGGGTTTAGTGCAATGATTCTCTGGAACAGTAGAAAAAATAAATGGTGAAGGGGTCCAATGAATGGTTTTTTAATAGAATAACATTGGATAAAAAGACAAAAATTTTTTTGTCTTTTTATCTTATTTATTTCCTAAATCTTTTATTTTTATTTTTAGCTTTATTTAATTTTTTATATGTTTATTATGTTTTGTAAAGGATGCAATTGATAGCAGTTTTCACTGATTTATATATCCTTTTAACACATTCAGAATAAGTTAAGATAAGATAATGATATAGGTAAATCTACCCCTTTTCTCTTGGAAAGTCAATCCAAGGTACTTTTAATTATTTCCTTTCTGTAAGGTCTACTTGTTTGGTTCATTTGCCAGAAATTCTTCTCTAGGTTGTTTTAGCCAAGTGCTATCAATGACTCCAAATTAAAAAAATGTTCTTGGAGTAGAATATGTTCTACTGACAGCTTGCTTAGTTATGTGATACACAACCTAGATTTATCCAAAGTGCCTGAACCAGATATGCTCCATATAAATTTTCTGAATTAGAGTGTCCCCTTTCCCTCCTGCTCTTACCAGCCTTACCAAACCTATATATTTTGTGTTTGAGGTTTATTTTCAGCATATTGAAAAAATATAATCTATAGTGTTANGATAATGATATAGGTAAATCTACCCCTTTTCTCTTGGAAAGTCAATCCAAGGTACTTTTAATTATTTCCTTTCTGTAAGGTCTACTTGTTTGGTTCATTTGCCAGAAATTCTTCTCTAGGTTGTTTTAGCCAAGTGCTATCAATGACTCCAAATTAAAAAAATGTTCTTGGAGTAGAATATGTTCTACTGACAGCTTGCTTAGTTATGTGATACACAACCTAGATTTATCCAAAGTGCCTGAACCAGATATGCTCCATATAAATTTTCTGAATTAGAGTGTCCCCTTTCCCTCCTGCTCTTACCAGCCTTACCAAACCTATATATTTTGTGTTTGAGGTTTATTTTCAGCATATTGAAAAAATATAATCTATAGTGTTACTCAGCAAGAGCAATAGAAAAAGAGGTTCACCTAACAATGGAATGATTGAATGGGTTTAGCAAATGTTTTTTTCTGACTATGTGATACTTAATTGTTTATTTTAGTTTCTGTTTGTTAGGGTAGTATCAATTAGGCCCTAATGCACCCTTTTATATTACCAAGATAGAACTGGGACCATAATTGCCTGGGATAGTAAAGTCTGATTTGTTGGGGCTCTTTGCATTGCATGAGTATTTTGTTTACAAAATTTTAAAGATAAATTTAAAAGACCATGATTTTATCTTGCATGTGATATTGTTGTTTTATTTTTGCTTGTGCAACTATTTGCTAATGTATTATGTTATACTTTATTTTGAATTGGCCCATGCCTGCAAGTTAGCATGTAATGGCTTTTGCACTTTTGACAGCTCATTGCAGTGATCTTGTCTGAATGCTTTTCTTCTCATATAAATATATACAATTCTCTCATCACCATCAACTAGTCATTTACTGATATTAGAAACTTCTATTATAAAAAACATAAACCATCACTTGATACAAGGGATGAGTATTGAAGTCATCAAACATTTTAATCATCAAAGTTGTACTTTGATGATTAAAATGTAATTGAGCTTTGTCATAGTTTTCTTTCACAGCTTTCTTGTGTTCAGCATTCTATAATTAGTGTCCTTTCCAATTTTCTCAATTTTTTATCATAGGACGTTTTGAAAGTGTTTGAAGATGATAATTGTACCTGTTTTCAAGCAGATTTATTTATCTTTTAGATCTGATGACTAGACAGTGATCTTGAAAAATGTTGTTAAATACAAAATTAAAATGGCGTTCCTGGTTTTATAACTTGATTATAAGAAATTTTTACCACAATATTTTATGCTATAAATTTTTTGTATGAGCTGGCTCCTTTTCTTGCCATAATATCCACATGATGCAATTATTCTTTACAGATATTATTCCAGATATACAATAGGTATGTAGATAATTATAATAACTGTTGGCTCAGAACTACATCATCACACATTTACATTATTGTACTTTCTCTTTCCTTTGATCTTGAGAGGTGCTAAATGAAATGTTATACTATTAACTTTTGTTTATACAAAGTAATGTACCATCCAAAGTGTGTTGCTTATATTATCTAAAATAAAATTAGTAATGCAAAGAAAAAATATTTTGTAATTTTCTGATGGAGGAGAGTACTGGAAAATGGAACATCAATATATTTTGTATCCTGACCTATACTGCAGTTGGGTATGATCATGCAGAAGATTTGGAAGATTTCCAAAATTCAGTACATACCTGTTACAGTCAGACTGTTGAAATTGGCATAAAAATATTTCTTTAAGCTGTCCAGTGCATGGACATGCTTAATGAGTTTGTTCATATTTTGATTCATTGCCTATTTTTAATATATTTGTTATTGAAAGGAATTATGTTTATTAAATGTATTGTTATATAACATGAAACACAATGTTGTGTTTTTTTAACTTTGATTAATAAGAAGGAAAACAGAGAAACAACACAAGTAAATTGAAGTAAAGTAGAACATCCATCTCTTTCTGCTAACAAGCATGAATAGCCAAACACATTATAATTCATTTATTTAATTGGGGTACAAATCTGTGTGTGTGTGTGTGTGTGTGTGTAAGCTGCTGGAGACCAAGTGAGTAGGGTGCACTGGGAAAATCTCTCCCAACTACAGGGGCATCAAAGACGCACATTTCCTGGTTGGATTTTTAAAAAAATTTCTCCAAATCGACGACGAACCAGATTCAAAATCACATGAACGACGAGATTGATTTCTTCAATGATATGGAAGAACAGCTTGAATCGAAGGCTATTCATTACTAACTAGTCAGAAAAACCTGGCTAATCAGCATCCAGGCATCACCATGTGGAGGTCGCCTTCATGGACGCCCAATAACAAATCTGTCTCTATCAGAAGACAGTCATAATAGTGATTGCCCAAGTTGATGTGATCACTCTCTACTCATGCCCTTATTCTACCATCTAGTCTTCAAGGTGTTCAGAAAGTCTTGAGAAAAGGAGCCAATTTTTGGTGCATTGAGAAATCAAAATCTCTGCTATGATGGTTCTTGTTGTGTACATCATACATTTCACTGTGGTATGGTGCTGGAGATAATAATGAGGGTACAGCAAAGAACCTGGTACATGGTGTTGTGAAGTTGGTTGGCCAGTAAACTTTCAGATTTGATACTATTGGTTGACTGACTGTGTGACAAGATGCTGAGATTAGGACTTGAACATGTTTTTTAATAAATTTTAGGTTAACCAAGGTATCCCCTGGAATGGTGACTGGTGGTGAAGGCTTGAGCTGTTAATTATTGAACTAGGCTATGACTAAGAAACAATGGTGTTGTGCCTGTATCAGTTGGCAATCATCCAGTGATAGATGTTTTTTGGTGAATTGATTGTGCTTAGACCATAGCTACCTAGAGGGAAGACTGTGGTGGCAGATAAGGGTTGTTTAAAGTGGAAACTGTGGCAGCTAATAAAGCCAGGGTGGCTGTGGATTGCTCAGGATCCTGTTAGAGAAGTTTATTTTAAAGTTCCAGAATGACCTTTTCTGCTACTGGATTCTTGTTGATGTTTTTAATCCTGTTGATGTCAAGTGGAAGTAGATGCTTGATGTAAACCTTTTCCTAGGTACGCTTCACAATCCAGCTATAGGATCCTTTTGGATGGGGGCAGTAGGACCATCAAGCAGGCATAACTTAACACAGGGTTTAATGAGACCTTCACAGAGAGATGTATGGTCATCACCACCAATTAGGAATATGGCTGTATGAGATGTAGTAGTTTATAGACTACCAAGATGAACTGCCTATTTTGGTGAAGTGCAGCTGAGGCAGAAAAGTAACTAAATGTGGGTGGATAGTCAACAGTAAGTTCCTTGGCTGTGACAGTGGAACCTTTTTTAGGGGATAAGCAGATGTTGCAGCTATTGTTGACCTGAACCTATGTCAAGAGCAGATAAGTAAGGACAGAAGACTTTCTTTAGTTGGAGCTGGATATGGTGTTTGAGTCAAATGAGCTGTTTGAAATGCCTCTGGGCATTACATTTCTCTCAGTGATGAGGGAGAATGATTAATGTTGTGGTACAATGAACATCCCATCTTTTGCTAAGGTGCAACAATTTAAATACACTTACTGTCATTCATGTTTGTAAGTTTCTTGGATAGAGGTGTGCCTTGGCAAAAGTAGGAGTGGATATAGCAAAGGTCTTCATATTCATTTTGGGTTGACCTGGTGATGCAAGGCATCTTTTTGAATAGCCAATGATGTGGAGTTTGTTGGTTTGGTGGACATCTAATGTAGAACCTATGCCACGTCACTTAAAAGCAACTTGTGACATCCAAAAAAGCACTCTCTGCTGACATCCACACTTGTGTGGATGTCAGCAGAGAGCTACTGATCAAGATCAGTGTTGATTAGGTAGGTTTGGGAGACTTCTGCTTCTGAGATGAATGTTTCTGGTGCAAAGATAGTGGCTTGAGGAGTTGATGTTTGGATAGGAACTGCTTGTACAAAGTGATTGTTTTTCTTCAGAACTTTAGGTAGGTCAGTCAGATTTGGGATCCTGACATTACTGGCCACTGTTTTGGTAATGGTTGGTGGAGGGCAGATGTCTCCATCAAGCTTTTATGGAACCTGGACTCTATGGCCATGTCAACTTTGCCAGCCTCTGGAGGTAATTCAGGTTTGATGTTATCACCAGGCTAGATTGTTGCATTCAGTACTCTGAACAGATGCACACTAATGTTGGAGGTGGAAAAGGGTTTATTGGTGTGTTCTTTGTTTTGGTAACTTTAAGTACTGCTATCATGGAAGCCAGTTTCTGATTTGGCAGGTTGAAGAGAGATGTCATTGGCAGTCAGGAATGAGATGCCAGCAACAATTTCAGAGTCAATCTCTTTAACCACAAGGGCTTCAAGTACAATGTCAATTCACCATGGCTATGCTGATGCTTAATTTCACCTTTGACTGCCAGTGATATTTTCCCCTCAGCCTGGCTGGCTGAGTACTGGCTGAACTATAGGCTCCTATCGGTCTAGCTGTTGTTTTGGTAATCATGTTGGCCTCTGCATCTGATTCTAGAATCAAAGTGATGGTGTGATGATTGTAGTATTCATTAATTGTGGGTGCTTTGTTGATATAAACTCTTTGAAACGTTCAGGATGAGAGCAACCAATGAGGCCTTTTTCTTGTCCCAATATGGGTGTCAGTGTTTTCTGTGTTATCAATTGTATCAAGAGTAATTATGGCTTAAACTTGGGTGAGGAACCTGTGGTCAGAGTCAGAAAAAATGAACATATGCTGAGTCAATGTGATAAAGGCTTTCTGGTAGACTGACATAGAGGGCGTAATAGTGTTTCTTAAGAGGACAGAGAAATTTCGCTATCTGCTCTGAGTCAAGTTAAGCAGCTTTCTGGGGTGTAGTGTGATAAGGGGGGGGTCCTTTTGGAGTCAACAATCTGTTGTCTTAACCAACAGTGGCTGTGGCTTAATGGTTAGTGCAACTGCATTGAATCAAGAGTTCCAGATTCAATTCCCCGAGTGGGCAAGTTTGGAACTTCATAAAAGAAAAGCCATTGGTTGGTGTCAGTTATGGCATCCAGCCAAGAAATTCCTCACTGCCAAATCCAAGTCCCTGTGAAGGGTACCATCTGAGCCCCAATTACTGGGGGAAAATGATGTTAAAAAAAAATAAGAAAAAAATGGGGCAAAACCTGGATCCAGGGAAAGCCAGGTTAACATTTAGCATCAGAAGATCCAGTAATTTCTGTATAGTCTCATTCGCTTAGTACAAGTATAAACTACTGTTTTTAAAGAACCTTTTTAGCAACACCTTAACTATAAACACTGAAAACAAATTTTGAAAGAAGTCAGAGGATCTAAACCTGTACTTTTTTACAATTTCAAGTTCTTGTAGGTATTATGAAAAAAATATTGGGGATAGCAAATTTATGTACAGCTAACATTATTATTTACTTTTTTCAGTTTTATTTTATCGATTAAAAATAGTATTGTTTAAATAACAAGTTACAAGTTCACCTGTTATAAACTATTTACCAAACAGACTATAGATTTTTCTGTTGTTTTTTTAACCAATTCAGTGTTAAGTAATTATGCCAAATTAAGATGACTAAGTTTAGTACAATATAGTGCAACATAGTTAAATTAACTTAAGGACCTACTTTTGAAAATGATGGAATGGGTGCAATATCAAATAAGTATTGAGATTTCAAGAAATACTGATATTCCTAAAAATGATTTATAGTGTAATTTTTTGAAAAAGGAGGGCTTCATTGTTTTATCATTTTGCACTGTCAAGTTAATAATATATATGATTATGCCAAAAATTTATTTTTCTTTTCAGCCCCCACCTTCAGCTTAATTTTTCTGAGAAGTATGATTGGTGGGTAGGAAATTAACATAATTTTGGTTAGCTAACCTGTTTCTATCCCTCATAACCCTGTGTTAGCTGACAGGTTACAGGTTAGCCAACCTGTTTCTATCCCTCATAACCCTAAGCCTAATTGTTTATCACTATAAGTACATGTTTTTGTTGTCATCACATATTTTATTGATTGATGGTTATTTCATTTCCATTTGCCTTTAACAGTGAACTGAAAAATAAGGTGACTGGTATTGACATTTTTGTTCCTGATTTTGAGGAGTCAAAAGGGCTTCTCACAAACACTGCTTCTTACAATGTAATAGTAATAACAAACCTATTTTATTATAAAACAAAACAACATAAAGAGTCTGATGTTGTACAGTTTATGGTAAGTCACTCATAAAAATTATTTTTTGTTTCATAATATATACTTTGTGTAAACTATGTATAGTATGCTATTTTTGAAAAGGCAGCAGGGATGAGGTTGGTCTCTCAGTCAGGGCTATTATCAATTCTTTACCCAGTAGCTATTTCTAAAACAGCACTATTGTTTGGAATTGTTTTAAGTCAATAAGTACAACTAGACTTTTATATCAAGATAATGTTGATAATTCATTTCAAGTTAAGCAGAGGAGTCATCCCCATCAAAATTGAAACTATCAACCACACAGGGCCAGGATTTACAAGCCAAAGCTTTAACCAGTGACTAACAGAAAAATTTGAACAAGGATGTGAATTCTGCTACACAACTGTTTAATGCTCACTGTGCCTAATGATCAATATCATACTGGTACCCAGCAAGTAAAGCTTGTTGTTATATGTCCAAAATCCATCATAAATAGCAATCAAATGGCATTTCCTAATATCAACACTTGTGTATATGTTACAGAAAACATGCATAATCATGAGTTATATGTATATTGCCTGATTCTCTCAGCAATCAGAGTACTGAACTTTAAGTATGTATTTATGATTACTGGAAAACATGAAGTGCAATTATACTTACTTACAATCTTTAGGTGAATGAAAGCAAGAAATATTTTTTAATCCACATTGTAATTTAAAGCAAAACTAACTAAGATCCTACCACACCAGAGTAATATAAGAATATATTATCATACAAGCACATAAATGCAACAAAACATTTTTTATTTACACTTTAATAAAGATGATTTATTTGAGTATGGGAGCTATGAGTGACATAGTTATTAGCCATATCACTCAGGCATTGTAACATTTGCAGCAATTGGTCTGATAATTTTAATAGCATCCTATTTATAATTTCATTCTGCAATAAGGACTAAAATTCTTCTGGAATTAAAAAAATTTCAGACCAATGGATCAATCAGTATTGTTCTCTCCATGCCAAGAAATCAGCATGCTCTAATCCTCTCAATTCACTCTTTCCTCTGATCGTTGACTTTAAGGATGTTTTAATTTCCCCCAAACCATTTTCTGTACTGGGGACATAATAATGAGCTCTGAAATAACTTATGCATTTATATATACTGTAGCTTTAAGGTACATATGAGACAATTAAAAGCAGGAGATGACATGCCACTTTTGCTGGACATTTTGATGACAACATTCACAAAATTTGTGGTGTTATAGCCTTAGTATACCATAATATAGCAAAACTGTCATCGGGTTGGAGATTGTATGTTGATTAAATCTACTTGCATTTTTGAATTGTTGGCCTTAGAGATGATTTAATTACCCCTTTTGTTCTAACTTACTTTTATTTTCGCAAGCAATCATTGCACATGCTTTTGAAGGTGATCAAAACTTCAGTTGTTACCTTTGCATACTCCTTGGCTTGTTTATAAGCCACATCATCTCATCTTCCATAGGCCATTGTAATATTATCCTGTTAAATAAAATGTAATACACTGACCAGTGCTTCTTGTTTTTGCTGATACTTTTTGTTATTCTTTCAATATACAACCTGTGAAGAACTTCATACTTTTTCAGAAGCTGATACGGTTGCAGAGTTTTTTAAAGTGCCCATCGCATCCAGAAGCTGGCTGACAATATTATTTTATTCTACTTTGGGTTTCAATACCTTCAATAAGGTATTTCCAACAGGGTTAGTAACGTCATTAAGGCAAGAAGAATGTAATCACTGGTCTCATTCTAAAAATGGAGGACAGCATGTAGCAAAAAACTACTATGTATTGGACCTCACTCAAAAGGGGGAAAAAGGAAGAGTGACTAAGGCTTTTAGAGAGACCAAGGTCATAGAAAGAGTTTCCCAAACTGGTTTCAAGCTTTCTCCTTGGCCATGAACATGGAAAAAGAGAAGACAGTGACCTAATTGCTTTCAGACTTGAGGACCAATGTAGCATGGTAGGACAAAACCATTACAGGAATTGGCACTTTTTAGAAGTACCAACAATTTTTCATGAAGCTATGAAAGCATTAGAAATGACTGCACTAAAAGAAACATTTCGTAGTAAATGGTGCTGTATATTCACCTTTATGTATGATCAACACACCATATTTTCTAATACCAAATTCCATTTTGATGTCATTACTAAATATTTGACCTGTAGAGACCAAATTGTGAATTTTCTCATTCTTCCCGAACAGTTTCAGGCTATCCATGAATAGGAGGTGGTTTACACTTTCACCTGATTTAAGGGTGTGTTTTACTTTAACCTTTTGCAATGTCTGAGTTCAAGGTATCATGCATATGACAAAAAGTAGGGAGATAATATGTCCTTTTGGAAAGTGCCCCTTTTTATATTTACATTACCGAGAAACTCACTAGCAGAAGTTAAATTGAAATTGTAGTTCTTCATCATTTTCTTTAGAAACTCAATAATGTTATCCGCAGGCTTTACCTTTATTAATGCCTCCAATACCCACGAGTGATGAATCATATCACAAGCCTACCTGAAGGCTATTCGACCCATTTATTAATTAGTATGTCGCTTTTTGGAATCACGTATCATTTTTTCAATAAGCAATTGGTCTTTCATCCCCCTGCATTTTCGTCTGCGTCCTTTTTGCTCTGTGAATAATTTATCATTTGCCACGAGGAAATCGTACAAAGGATTTGAGACTATCCCTGCAAGGAGTTTCTACAGTAGTGGTAGACACGTAATTGGCTGGTAGTTGTCCACTGCTATGCCACGGTCTCTCTGGTACAAGACGGTTGTTCCAGTGCTCATCCACTTCGGGATTTCATTTTCGTTAATTATCAGATCATTCATTTGCTCTGCTAGTCTCTCGTAAAGTACTGTAAGGTTCGTAAGCCAATAGCCTTGGGCTCCATTTGGCCCTGGGCTTTTCCAGTTTGGCATCTTTTTACATTGTTTAGTATACAGTTCAACTGTGATTTGTAAGTCATTATGTTTAACTTCATTTCTCCCTTCTTTCTTTAATTCTTTAAGCCGTTCTGTATTTCCATTTTGAGTAACTTCTTTTCGCCAAATCTCATTTCAGAATGCCTTATTTTCATCAGCGCCTGGTTTTTCATTACAACATTTTTTGCCATTAAGCGCTCAATACACCTTCTTAGGTCATTTTGAAACCAATTATTTGTTCTGAATTGTTCAATTCTCTGCTAACCTTTGATTTTCAGAGACTTGACCTGGGGGCCTTATTTTAGCTCCTCGATTACAGTGCCCAATCCTTTCTACTGTACAAGATATTTTTTTTCTAAATCCTTAAATTTTTTTGGCCTTTTCAATTCATTTCTCCTAGCTTTACCAAGAATACTAATGTGTCTTCTTATTTCATTGATCGAGCCTTTGATCCTCCGTTTCAACCACGGTTCTTTCCTAAAATTTCTTGTTGTGAAAGGCTTCAGTCCTACCTCTCCGCTAGCGAGAATTGAGCAAGCTTTAATTAAATTATTGGTCTTAATAAGGTTATCAGTTATTACTTTAGATAAAATTCTATTCACCTTCTGTAAATGCTCTTTCAATTTTCTCCTGTCAACTCGTTTGGACCCGCTACGTTCTTCGTCAAGATGATCACTTATAATTTCACTGGCCTTGTCCAAGGTTTCTTTATCCTCTTCTGACATATCATTCAGTTAACAGTTATCACGTCGTCCACTTCTACCCGTTCGCCTGCGTTCTCAACAACTTCCTCATTTTCAATCACCTCTTCCATCACCCCATCTTCTTCAGCTTCAATGCCATCTCTCAATACGCTTCGTTTAATCTCCTCTATCCCAAAACCTGAAAGCCAACCATTTAATCTAATCATTCTTGCTTGATCACTGCTATGCATACACTTTCTATGTCCTCTAACTGGTCTTCCTTCTTCATCAATCGGTCTACTTAAAAAATAACACACCATAACAGTAATGTTTAACTCTTTATTCCATCCCATTCTAGCAGGCGTAGGATTTCGACCGGGGCCCCTCTGCTATGCCAGCGGGAACCTGCCGGGCAAGAAACCTTTACATGAAGTTCCGCCCCATTCATGGCGTTGGTTTCAACCATTTGGTTTGACATTTCACTCAAAAGAGGTTGTGTTTTAAGGTGCACAGCCACCAATGTTTCTGTCGTGACACCATCACTAAAGCTAAAGAGTCCCCCCTACCCATGAAAGACACTAGCGTTCACCGGATGCCAACCCGGCACTTCATAGTGTCTGGGAGAGCTAACAGGTAATACACCTTTCTCAAGGGTGTACTGGAAGTAGTTGTGGCACACGGTAACCACATTTTCCCACGTCGAAACTCCACAGTAGGATACAGTTTATTGTCAACCCCCATGACATTTATAATAATTATTATTATTATCAGTCCCCCTCCCTCTCCCCCCTCTCTCTCTCTTGCTCTCTCTTCTCTCTTCCCCCGCATATCCTGGTATTTCTTTTGATGCACTTTTCCATCAGCGGGGACTCTGGGATATTATGATTATACAGATTTCTTGTCAATTATCTGGCCTTCTAGCTTTTATCATATTATGGCAGTGTATATATATATATATATATTATATGGTGGACGACAAAAAAAATCAACAAAACTTAGATTACAACTGTCAATTTTATGTTTTGTTGATTTTTTTGTCGTCCACTATATGATAGCTCCAATATTCTTATATTATTGAGCACTGTCGATAGCAAATAATTATTTCGATACTGGTGTATATATATATTTATATCCCACAGCAATTTTACATCATGATTCTCTTCCACTCTCTCTAGGTTATGTCTCTACCATTTTCCCTTGTGTTTTCATCCATTTTTCGTACACAGCGCCCAATGAATTTTCTTTGCTACATTATCATGACATCTCTTGTATTCTTTCAGAGGTAATATCTCACATTCACTTACTATATGTTGCACACTTTCTCCTCGCTTTCCACACATTCTACAAAGGGGATTGTAAATACTGTTATTAATATGGTATTTTACGTAATTTGTTCTGATTGCCTGTTTCTCTACAGCACATAGCACGTCTCTGTCTCAACCTTTAAATCACTCCCTACTAACCATTTGCAGGTTTTTTCCCTTTCTATCTTCTCCGGCATTTCCAAGATGAACTGTCGGTCCATCCTTTTCTCCATACATTTCTGTTTAATCTCCTGCTATTTCTTTCGTTTGAACTCACTTTTATTAATCGTACTTTTTGTCTTTATTGCCCCTGATGTACGAATCGCCAGAATTAGTTTTCCCGCAGAATTCATAACGTACAAGCTCAAGTTATTTTCCTCTCCTCTAACGTAGTGTTTTGTACTTATCAAACCAGTGTCTTCTTCATGCCCCGTCAAGTATAGCCCATTCACATCACTCTTAAGATGAAGCTCACCATACATTGTCATTGCCTTTTTTGTTGCTCCATCGAAGCTTTTCAGTTCACATCCTTTCCATTCCAGGATTCCTATCCTATATCTGAAGATAGCTGCTGCCCTTATGCTCATCGCTGTAATTTGGTTTTTACCTTTCAACTTTGATTTAAGAATCAACCTAAGCCTTCCCTTGTATCCCCGTGCAATTTTCTTTTTTACTTCCTTTTTTAACTTATCTACCTCGGCTATCTTCAAGTATGTGTAACCCTCCTGTACCACTTTCTTCATTACTTCGCCATCCGGGAGTTATATCCCCTCACGTCTAGCTATTCCTCAATCTTCAAGGTAAGAGCATCACAGTTTCTAATACGAAAGTTCATCCCAATGTCTGTATTGAAGATGTGTACCGTGTTCACAAGTGAACCTATTTGTTCTTCATTCTTACCAACCACCCTTAGATCATCCATAAACAGAAGATGATTTAATTCGTACCCTTTCTTTCCCCGTTTATTTTCAAGGAGAGTGGGGTCATACTCAACACAAAAAGTAAAGGTTATAAACTGTCACCCTGAAATATTTCCCTCTTTACATGAACATCACTAAGGCCTTTTCATTAGATGTTAATAAAAGCTTCCACTGACCCATACTTCTTTGCAGCAAGTTTCTCACATCCTCTGCAATGCCAAACATTTCCATACACACAGATGTAGTGGACAAAGTCATAAGCTTTCTTGAAATCTACTCATGCCATAGCCAGATTAGTATGTCATTTCCTACACCATCTCAATACAGTCTTGTCAATAAACAATTGACTTTTTGTGTCACGACATTCCCACCTACATCCTTTTTGTTCTTGTTGTAGAAGATTCTCTCTTTCTACATAGATATACATTTCTTCTGCCATCTTCTGTCAAGAGCTTCCACATTAACGTGAGACACGTTATAGGGCGATAGTTTCTCACTGCATTACCTTTCCCAGGGTCCTTTTGGCACAGTACTGTAGGACCATATGTCAACCATGTGGGTAAATTATCTTCATCCTCCAATATCTTATTCAGTTGGCAAACAATTCGGATATGATGATCATTGAGTTTTTTGACCAAATAACCTCGAACACCTTCTTTCCCTGGTGTTTTCCAATTCGGGATCTTTCGACACTGTTTCTGTACAATTTCAATACTTACTCTCACCATGTTTTAAAGATGTTGGCCATTATTTTCCTTCTTCAAATCCTTTAACCATCCATCTTCTCTATTTTTTTCCTTTTTGGGGTTCCAAATGTCATCCCAAAACCTTCTCCACCCATGAACATCAGGCACATCATTTGAATTATTTCCCTTTCATTCAGTTCTTTGTATGTCTTCTTCTGATCAACATTAAAGATCCTGATCCGTCTGAATTGGGTGATTCTTTGCACCCGAACATACCAAACCCCGTAAACAGTAACATTGCTTTAAGAAGGGGTCAGATTACCCTTTGCTGAATTTATCGCCCAAGTGTGTAAGTTAAGGGTATAGTAAGACAGTAGCAGACCGATATTTCAATATTCACAACTGTTTTAAAACATTACTTCTCATAAATTGTGTTTACAAAATTGACCAAATGATTTACTGTTTCTTTAAGGTGCCAAAAAAATTTGAAGAATTTGAGGGTCTATACGTCAAGCTGAGTGAAAGGTTTCCCAGTGTACTGTTTCCAGCGCTACCCAAAAGATCACTTATTGTAAACACTTCAGTATTGCAAGAAAGAAGGATGGTCATGAATGATGTTCTTCAGTTAGTTGCCAAGACACAGAAACTCTGTTGCAGTCCAATGGTTCTTCAATTTCTTGGTGTTCAAAGGCCACAGTCTAAACTGAATATAACACCAGAGAAAGAAGAGAAACAGGAAATCGCTAAGGTGAGAATATTGTTTGTAACCCTGTTGACCTGTGAAAGCTTTATGTATTTTTTTACTCCGCGTTTGTGTATTTTTTTACTCCACGTTTGTGTATTTTTTTTACTCCACGTTTGTGTATTTTTTTACTCCACATTTGTGTATTTTTTACTCCACGTTTTTGTATTTTTTTACTCTACATTTGTGTATTTTTTTACTCCACATTTGTGTATTTTTTTACTCCACATTTGTGTATTTTTTTACTCCAAGTTTGTGCATTTTTTTACTCCAAGTTTGTGTATTTTTTTACTCCACGTTTGTGTATTTTTTGTAGACAAATAGCTGATGATAACCCCAGGCTTCTTATTTTTTTGTACGACTATCACCTTTTCTATAACGACTTTAATGCTACATTAATATGTGGTTTATAATGGTCAACGTTCATGTTAGACGGTGTTTTGCATTCATCTTGAGGTTTGGTTGTGGTAAATTATCCAAACAAGTATTAATAGTAAGTTTAACAATAACAACGATAACAGAAATAACGTTACATTTTACATTAAGAATAAAGAACGAATGCAAGTCAAGACCAGTATAAAAAATGGCAACATTTGAGTCAATTAAGTATTAGAACGTGGTTTAACCTAGTCTATTAAAACAACTTTTTAAATGATTTTTGTATCACTGGAATAATATCCTGTTGTTAATGACATTTGCTATAAAGGATACCATTGCTGGTGTTATAGATGGCCTTACGTTATACCTTGTCCACACGGGGTAAGTACGACTATGATATTTTTTTCAATAGAAGTCAAAACAGGCACTTACTGGTTATATCTGCCTTGCCAAAGAGGCTTTCAAGTGGGTTCCACACTTACACAAGCCCACAGTTCGTATTCTAAATACTGTTGCCATGTTCTCATACTTAGACTTGAGATATACTACTCTCTGCTCTTCACATGTCTCCAACAAGGGCAGCATCATCTGAGCCCGAAAAGGAGAAAATGGGTGTTGATGAAAAAATAAATTATGTGGTAACCATAACCATTTGTTACCGTATAGAAATCTTGGTAAATGCATGTAGATTTTCCTGTACGTGACCACCTTTATACTCTTTACGAAGTTCTGTCATTTCTACGAAAGTAGAGTTGGTGGAGTTTTTCATAACGGATGACTTTGAAATGAAAGAAACTTGGTATTAATTTATATGCACTAGGCGACAGTATTTTCTTGGGAGGGGAGTTACTATTTGAATGAAAATCAGAAATCCCAAAATAAAAATCAACCTAGGCATCGCGATTTTTCAACCCAGAGTGTTTTGTGAAGATGCTAAGCAAAAGCGTAGAAACTGGTGAAGAGAACTGAAATGTTGATAACATTCTACCTAGATCGTTAACCTGTTTATTTATTTTGAGTGCAGAATTTGAATTACAACTGCCTAGCTCAAAAGTTTGATAGTTACTGTTCCTGCTCAAGCATCGGCTAGACACCAGTTTCATTACACACTATGTATATGTTGGCCTTGGGTCCTGTGAGACGCGTTAGCCTAAATTTGTTAGTATATTATTTGATTGTCTAATGTAGCAATAGAATAATAACCTTTAGCCAACATTTTTCACAGTAAGCTTAAAATTATGGAAAATTCAATGCAAAATATTTAAAGAATTTGGCACTTTTATTCTCCCATTTGTATGTAGTTTGTATTCTTTTTCTTGTTATGCTCTTTCCCCTGTTCATCCTCATATTTTTTCTCATATTGAGGAGCCGTGGCTTAATGGTTGGTGCAACTGCACCGTAACCAAAAATTACGGGTTCGATTCCCCGAGCGGGCGACTTTGGAAATTTACAAAAGAAAAAGCCATTGGTTAGCGTCAGGAAGGGCATCCGGCCAAGAAATTTCTTACTGTTAAATCCGAGTCCCTGCGAAGGGCTCCGTCTGAGCCCCAGATCTTTCTTCTTTTCGGTCACATTTTTTTCTCTCCTGAAGTTGTTTTCCACATACATTCAGGTCGATGGACCCGATTCTTGCAGGTATGTCGATCCATGGCTTCTTCTGCTTTTCCTTGGAAATGGTTCATATCCTGTTTGATTTTTTTACGTCTGTTTCTTAGTCTTCTTCTTAGTCCTACATACTACAGTGTTTGTGTTCATCACTTTCTTCTAAGAATCATCACCATCCAGCCTCGTAGCCATGCCGCTGGAGTTTCTTCCCTCTCGTTTTCCCGTTGATGTCATTAATGGATGGTTCAAATTTTCACAGCCAAAAGTTCGCTAATGATGGGACTGGTTAAGATCCCATGGCTAAGGTATCCATGGGTAAAAATTTGAACCATCCATTCGTGACGAGGCCAAAATATTTGATCTCATTAATACCCTACTCTTTGCAACGCCAATTGTTCTTTCATTGCCTTTTGAAGTCAGTTGTTTGGTTCGGCTCAGTACCATGCGTTCTGTAGTCCCCTGGAGCCTTCATTCCTTTTTTCCCAATTGACCAGATTTCCAGACCGGATAACCTGACCGTTCTTATTATGAACTTGTTTAATTTGATTTTTAATAGTATTGTAATTTATTTAGCAATTTGAAAATAACGGGTTTGTTTTTCAAAACTTGACAATGTTACCAATGTTTTCTTTCATTTTTATGGCATATTTAGGAAGAAGTTAAACCGAAACCAGCATTTACACAGCAGGAGGAAGTAGAACAAGACTTATTTGTGCCAGAAACTAACAAAGATATAAAATCAGCTAAAACGAAAGATCTTAGCGACGAGGAAAAAGTGCTTATTGATGAGCCTGGCCACACTGTATCCGAATCATTTTCTGCACAAGCAAAACTGTCTATTTTCAGCAATGAGAATGACAATGAGGGAAAAGATGATTCTCTCTTTGAACCTAATTCTCCAGTAAGGAGAATACACTTGTCTGACGACTTGGCAATTGATGAATCAAATGATTTGCTTGAGTATGTTTGTTCACACATATTCTCTTCTTTTCGTATGCTTTTTTTCACAACCTGCTGAAATTATGCCATGATATATAAATTAGAGGTTTTTCTGTGCAACGTTGATTATGATATAAATATCAGCAATGTTTAATATCTTCATTAACCATGATTAACTGTAGCTTTTAACATAGAAATTGGCCCAAATACATACGATAAAACTGTGCCCTTTTCTTACCGTAACGGTTTCTAGGGTTAATGAAAACTATTTTGATAGTGGTGATACTTCAGATAACGGCAGTACTTGTAATTTGTATCAGAGTATTAATGCAATTATTTTTCTTTAAACAAAAACACTTACTTTGTAAGAATAAGAAGGAGGTAGGGCAGTGCTTCATATTTTGAATAATCAAGTTGCATTTTTAATCAAACCAAAAAAGTATTTATATTTGCCGATGGCGATGTTTACCCACCAAACGTTATCCTCACTCTTATTTTGCATGATTAGGGATGCTCTTTTCAAAACCAAGTAAATTGAGCGTCACAGCTTTAAGGAACATTTTCTAGTAACAGATAACGCATTCGTATTACCATGACACCTCAGGAATTCTTGTAAACTTTTACTTGAATTTACTTACTGCGCAATCGTTGATTGAAGAGACTTTAATACTATAACATTAATGACACTTTTTATAAAACCAGGTCGTGAAAATTAGAGGCCCATTTTACTTATTCACTTGCTTCCGGTTGAATTGTAGTGTTACCAAAATAGTATTCATTTGTATTGAATCTAAGTGAAACATCTGATTCATTTAATCCCATAATTGGTTCTAGGGGTGTTTGCGATATTACCGTAGGAAGTTGCAAAAGACTGAGGATAATACAACGAAATGGCGCATGCTGATGTTTGATGTTGATATTATGAAACATGTCAAACTTTAGTTTTACGAGAAATATTTTTGATGTATACGTTCCAAGCTATATTTTTTGTGATCAGAAAAATCGTTTGCTTGTGATGAAAAACTAAGGGTGTTTAAGCATGGCCATGTCTGAAAAAATATGCACAGTATCTAAGTTACCACCTTTTGTCGTTAGGAATATTTGCAGCATTTCCTACGCTGCTTCGGATCTTTCCAGAAATATTACCTACCTACCTACCTACCTACCTACCTACCTACCTACCTACCTACCTACCTACCTACCTACCTACCTACCGCTCTCCCGTGTCAAAATTTAGGCTGGCGACAGTGGATTTACATGCACTTCTGTCTTTTGTGAATATCACCACTTCCTCTTTCTTTTCAGTTCTTGTTAACGCCTTGATTCCAACCATGTACTTCAGTCTCAATTTTCCCCGAGCTATATTTCCGTCGATCATTCCCAGGAGGCAGTTACCCTCTAGACCATTCCAGACCATTCCTTCTCAAGATACGCCCCAGAAAACCAAGCTATTTTCCTTTCACCATAGTTATCAACTCACTTGTCGTACCAGCCATCTGTACCGCCTCACGATCAGCTTGTCTTGCCGTCCTTGACACCCTCATCATTCATCTGAGAAACCACATATCTACCGCTTACAGCCTCTTCCTCATCTCCGTGATTCTAGTCCAACTTTCACACTCACACCGCATTCCTGATGATATATAGCTCTTCAAGATTCTCAATCGGACCGCAATGCTCCAGCTCATGTTTTTCATTATCCTTCTCACCTTCCCAAAGTTAGCTTTCTTTATCCGTTGCGTTTCTCGATTATATTTCATCATCACGTCTGCCATCGTCATTTAACAAACATCCTAGGTAGCTGAATAATCTAACCTGGTTCTCTTTCTGACCTCCTATATTCACCATCTCTCTCAATGTTCTTTCTCTCAGTCACATCCATCAAATCCTGCACCATCGACACCTTCCTCAACCATGCTCCTCAATCTATTACACATTACCTTCAAAAGAATCTTTGTCTTTAGACTCATGATGCCTGTTGTTCGATTTTTACCACATTCTTGTTGGTCCTTCCATTTTAGGTATTACAATAAATTCTGATTCCTCCACCCTTTCTAGAATCTAACCCGTATCATATATCTTTTTTGCTGGCTCAGTAATTTGAACTATTGCAACTACCGTTTAAACAGCGACACCATCACTCCCTTCCGCCTTTCTTTACTTTATCCTCGCGACAGTCGTTTCCACTTAAGTGGGAGGCGCTGGCTCAATCTCTCCATGGTCAGGTTTCTCACTTCTTGCATCATCATACAATTGCCTGACATATTCCTCCCATCTCTTTACGACTTCTCTCTCTGTCAAGATATTACTATTTTTATCTTTTGTAATTGTACACCGTTTTTGGGGGGTTTCCTTTCCATCCTTTCCGCCAGTTTGTTTTCACTAACTGTTCCATCTCCCAACACCTTTTTATTAGCCGCTCTTTTCTTTCTTTGCATATGTGCTTTATTCTTCTGTCCAACTCACTCTATTTTCCCTTTCTTTCCTCCATCAAATCTAGAATTCCCTCAGCCACCCATGCCCTCCTACCCTTTCTTGACTCATTCGGTATTATTTCAGGTGATAATTTGCAGCACTTCCCAATCATGTCCTTCACCCTTATTTTCCACATTGTCGCATAAAACTGTGTATCATTTGAAAAAAAGTTATCATTTTAGAGAAAATCACATTTAAAGTGACGCCCGTTTAACAAGGTATATTTATAGAAGTCCACACTGTGTTAATATTACTTTGAAGTCTCTAGATTTAGCAAATGGATGGGCTTTTTTTTTAAGAATCATGGTATTCACTGTAAGAATTTAAGTTTACATCCATTTAAGGAGTTAAAATGACTTTTTGTTGAAGAAGCTTGCTATTAATTACCATGCATTAGCATGCATAATTATGAAAAAGGAAGATATTATTAAAGTTAAGCAACATTGCGTGAATTATATACCAAACTTAATAAGACCTTTCGTGCTGCCAGTGCTGCCATAGATGTTGCCTCCGGATTTTGCACTTTTATCATATCAGACCCATCAAAAGTTTAGTTGCTTGAAGCACATTGCATTTTACGTACAGGTGGGGGCGAACCAGAAAGTATGAGGCAGCGCTTGAATTTATTCAGATCATTTGATGTTTGATGAAATAAGTATACATTGCCTATGTATCTCCAGTGTAAATGAAAAGTGACAGGATTTACAAATAGCTTTAATTTTATTTCATTTCCTTAGGGTCACTGAGGATGTAGATGACCTACTTAGTTTAAGTAAGAAGTCGGAAATAAAACAGATTGTCAAATCAAAGCCAACACCAAGACCAAAGCCTTCGTTAAAAATAAAGTCTCCAGAAAAAACCTCTTTTCAGGCCGGAACTGAAGAAGATGAGTTATTTGCCAAGCGAAGCAAGGATCCTCAGGATTTGTGGAATGAAGATTTGAAAAAAGATGAAGAGGACGATCTCTTTTTTAAAGCAAGGAAACATTCTTTGAGGTAAATGTTTTTGCACTCGCTTTAGGAATAATTGGGCCACATTTCGTTGTGTATCATTTTTGTTTTAAGATGTTGTAACTTTTAACAAGTGCCATACCTGGTATCCTTTTAGTGTTCTCATCATCCTTACTCCACTCCACTTTACTGTATATGCGGGAACTATGGTTAGTTTTTTGAATTTGCCTTACCTTTAAATTAGGGGGACAGATACAGACAAGTAAGCGTAAGTGTATTAATCGTGACACAAAATGCCCTGCGCTTTTATTGCCAATGTGGTACTAAACTACTACCTCGTGAATTTTGAAGCTAAACGGATATGCTATAGATAAATTTTGTTGAGGTTGCTCTGCATTTTAAAATATTATTAGTAGCACCCTCGCGTACTTGTGCAAATGTAGATGATAGGTGCCAAGTAAACAGATCCGCTGCTATTGCCCGTTGTGCACAATTAAAAGCAGTAAAGTGAAAAAATGGTGATTAATATTAGGTAAAGATCACAGTGGCGGATTTGCCACAAGGCAAACTAGGCACATGCCTCAGGGCCACAAAAATACCCAGGCCATTTCTAGCAGTCAAAAGACAAAGAGAAAGATGTTACGTGTCAGTTATCGGTAATTAGCCACGTTGTGAAAGGTCTGAAGTAAACAACTTCAGACCTTTCATGTTTTAAGTTATTTGGCTGTAAAACAATAAAATTCATAAGTTTCGTAATCATCAGAACAACAGAACAACCGTGAACGGTGATGGCCCATCATGAGTGACCTTATAAATTATACCTAGGTATAATTATTATTTTTCGCATGTAAAATTTGTTAGGCAAACATTAGCCAATTCTGAGATAATCAAACTATGTATGTACTTTAATTCTGAATTTGAATATTTAAAAAAATATATTTATCGATGTGTATACTTATATACATTATTATGACGATTCCGTAATATAGCAATTTTTAGCAAATTGTACTTCGTATTGTAACATATAATTGTAAACATTATGGAAAATACTAACTTTAAGTCTAAACTACACCCAAAAAATTAGTATTAGTGTTGCTCTTTATGGGTCCTGTTGTGCTGGTCTGAAAAGTACTATTCAAGACTTTGAAATTTTTTTCATATAATATTTTATATAACTGGTAAGCATATTTTTATGTAATATTCAAATAATTAATACTCAAAGCTTTATTAATTTTTAATCATTAAGACAGTAAGTATTACTTGTTTAAAAAACCATGTGTATTTTATCAAATATTGCATGTGGGGAAGGATGAACATTTTCTTTTGTGGTAAGTTAAGCACTGATCATTTTACCCCAATAACTTTATAGTACTAATAATACTAATAATACTAAAACTGATTAATGTTATTTAATCAATACCAATGACATTGTTTTTAAAAGTTAATAATTTAAGTAATAAAACTAAATATTTTAATAATTAGGTAATAATTTTAATAAACTTCTGCTGGTCGAATTGGTACTGAGTTGCACAAAAATATGATTGAGCAGCAGACATACTGGGAAAATGTGCTTACACGTTGTGTTGTAACAATTATTTTTCTTTGTGAGAAAGGCCTACCACTTCGGGGCAGTAATGAGATTATTGGGTCTGGTAACAATGGGAATTATTTGGGAATATTGGAGTTGATTAGTCAGTTTGATCCTTTTCTATCTCAGCATATTCGCCAACATGCCAACCGCGGACGTGGGCATTTATCTTACCTCTCAAAAACAATTTGTGAAGAACTTGTCATGCTGATGGGACACAAAGTGCTTGATGTTATCAAACAGGAGATTTTGAAGTCGAGGTATTTCCCTATTTGAGTGGACTCTATACCAGATATTACTTATACTGACCAGTTAACAATTATTATTCGTTATGTCAAAATGGAAAAATATAAACCAGTGGAGCGTTTTCTCACATTCATCCTAATTTCCAGTCACACAGGTCAGAATCTTGCTGATACTCTACTTCAGTACGTATCAGAGCAGAAAATTGATTTCACTCATTGCCGTGGACAGACATATAACAATGCTAGCAATATGCCCGGTAAATACATTGGTATGCTACAAATCCTGAAAAACAAGAACAGTTTGGCGGATTATATTCCATGTGCAGGCCACTCACTAAATCTTGTTGGTCAATCTGCGGTGGATTGCGGTGTTGAAGCTGTTTCATACTTTTGGTTTTTGCAGCGTTTGTATACATTCTTTGTAGCATCTACACATCGATGGAGGGTTCTCCTAATCCACATAGAACAGAAACCTCATTATCTTGTTCCTAAACACCTATCAGATACCCGATTGTCTGGTAGGGCTGATGCCACTGAGGCTGCATTCCAACGATATCAGTAGTTCCACAGTGCTCTTGAGGAAATTGCAGCTAATAACGGTCAGAATAGGGATACTCGAAATCAGGCAAACGATTTGGCAGTGCATATGGATACCATAGAATTATCCTTCATGGGTGAACTTTGGAATGACATTCTGCAGCGCTTCGACCAATGCAGCAGGTTACTGCAAAGTGCTACCATTGAACTAACAACTGCTATTGGTCTTTTGAAGAGTCTGGCGCAATTCATAAGTGATTGCAGAGAGAAATTTGACATCTATGATCAGAAAGCTTCTGACCGTTTTGGAAACAGCTCTTATACATATGAAAGTGAAACACGCCGAATACCGAAACGCAAGAAGCATGTTAGTGAAGGAAGTGCTGCAGATGCTATGGAAAGTATGACAGGAAAGCAGAAATTTAAAGTTAACACTTTTAATGTCATCACTTTTAATGTCATCATCGATCAACGAAACAGTGCTTTGAAAAAACACACTGAGGCATATTCAGTCATTCAGCAGCGGCTTGGTGTTCTGACTGAGTTTGAATCAATGTCTGATGATAATGTCTGATGATGTTATTGTGGCTGCAATTGAAAGACTTGTTGGTGTGTATGCAAGTGATCTTTCCTCTGACTTCTATTCAGAATTCTGTCAGTCTATCTCTTGGTATAAGGAAAAGTCAAAGAAGAAATGTAGCAAAGAAGCGTCAACAGGTATTGCTCAACATATGTTCAAATTAATGCACAAGACTCGAATTTCAGCTGCATTTCCAAAGACTGATGTGGCTTTGCGAATTTACTTGTCACTGATGGCTACTAATTGCTCTGATGAACGGTCATTTTCCCAGCTTACTGGAATTAAGGGTGTAAAGCGATCTACGATGAATCAGCACCGTCTTTGTGTGTTGGCACTTCTGTGCATTGAAAGAGATTTGCTATCCGAACTTACTTCAGTTCTATGATTGATGAGTTTGCTACTGTCAAAGCAAGAAAAGTGAAAATTTAATAATGTATTTATACAAAAACACATGTATTCAGTAGTACTTTACTTTAACTTAAGTAAAATTGATAATGTTTTGTTTAGAAATAAATGTTTACTAATGGATATGTGTTATTATTGTACAATAATATAAATTTTATCATTATTTCAGGCCATATTTTAAAAATCTTGAAATTTGCCTTAAGCCGCCACTGGAAGATCATCCACATTAATGAGCATTTTCTTCAGTAAACTGTTGTTAACCTTTATGCTAGCTTTGCCGCTTGTCAACGTCTTAGTATTTAGCTTTCAAAGTAAGTAGACCGAGAAAAGCCATTATTGGTATACCCTGGATATTACCTACTTTTTACTTATATTTCCAGCTGCCAGAAATTGGTTGGAAACATTTATTATTCTCGGCAAAAAACTGAGAGTTCGAAAAATGAATAAACGGGATAACGTCACTTGCTGCAAATAATAGTAGAAGATAAAACTCTTCTCAATATACTCAATCAAATGTTCTCCGTTTACCGTGGGGTTTGATTTGAGATCGTATTCGTTATGTTCTCAGGTAACTGTAGATAGTTGTGGGATGTAAACCATTCCTTGGTCCAACTATAATATTTCTTAACATACAAAAGCATTTGTGAACCACCGTAACTAAATGCAAAGCTCTTGTGGTGAAGATACTCTAAAATTGGCATAACACTATTTATATTATTGTTGTTATCTATTATTCTGTATACAGTCAAACAGTAGATGCCTTTAAATGCTTTTTAAAGTCCAATAGTTTGGTCGTTGCCACAAGTATTTTCATCGTTTAAACTTAAGGAGAGTATACACTCCTAATGATTGAACCTTTGCCCCATAAATGTATGCTTTTTGTTGGTTAAGGCAATATATCTCATCGGATGTTTCCCCTTTTCTCATATCAAATACGAAACAAAAAGCTTCGTTCGACGGAAGTAGGGTAGAAATTTGTTTTTCTTCGCCTAACAACCGCAAGACATTCCCCAACAAACGCACACCGAACAGTATTTTGTCATTTATTTCATTTTGCACTATTAATAAACATTTGATGTTATGTTCTTTCGTACCACATGGCAAATATATTTGCCACATTTTAAACGAGTGTTTTGAGAAATATTTAGGCTCGTACCTAAAGTTAAATGGGGAATAAAAAAGCATACCATATTTCTACAAATACAAATCCTGCCCCCGTTTCTGACGTAAGACTGATATATATATATTTGGTACTTTTTTTTATCCTAGGAAGGAAAAAAATGAAAAAAAGTCATTGGATGACATATTTAGCAAGAGTAATTCGTCATCGATTTTTAGCAAAAGTGATGGAGATGAGTTGTTTTCAGCAAAACCGTGTAGCGTTCAAAGTGAGGAAGTTAAAACCATGAATGAAAATGACATCGCCAAGTATATTAATGAAAATTTAGAAAATCCAGAGGAAGCACTGTTAGACTTAGACGTTTCAAATTAAAAGCCTGTATGAGTGGGTAAGAAGTAACATCATGGTAACTGTTTGGATTTATGATAAGTAATGTCATATATTAGTTCGAGACTTGATTTATGAGATACATCGATACGGGACTAGGACAGTAACTAGTCTAACCGTACTACAATGGTATACATTGCCATACTTTATGCGTTAAAGGATGATTTGTTAAAGAAAGCACAAAAATGATATTTTTAGTAAGGTAGGTAGTTCTCGGGTTGTCAAACATCGGAGAAAACACTGAAGTCGTGATTTTTTGGGATATTTTTGCTATCTGGTTAACTGTATATGATTTGAATCAAGATAGTAAGCATGTTATAAATTGGTTTCACAGATCTGATACAAATGCGATGACTCTCCATGTTGATTTTTGTTGTGTATATGAAGAATGTTTATTGTACTGAAAATATAATGGGTTTTTATTTTGTAAGTTGGAAGATTAAGGAAAGCAGAACATTCGAATTTACATTGTTATAATTTTTATATTTAGTGAACACTTGAATATGATTGAACTTTTAAAAATTGTTAAGCAGGATTTGGGTGGCTTGGAGGGTTTACGCACTATACATCTGGTAGGAATATTTCTTATTCCTAAAATGTACTCTTAGCACAAAAAGTGTACATCTTGATATCACTTGGATACTATTCATATCCAAACCTAAGATTTTTCTCATTGAAATTAAAGATAACTTGAAATGTAGTTGACAGTGAAATACATATTGTGGTCTCCATACTGAGCAAAAGGTTCCGATTTGGTAAAAACCGATGTAAAAGACCATTCTGTTGTTTTTAATAATACACCGAAGAAAAAAGAATTCTATAAGTCATAAATAGTAGTATGCAATTCCAAATCCCGTGAATATTGGTTTTTTTAGTTTTGAGTTTTTACGAACGCTGGTTACACAAGGTCACCGAGTCATTACTAGAATGAGCTTCCTCATTCCATTTTACCCACACAATTGTATGATTCAAATTAATTCTTGGGACCATCCATTTATTACGTTCGCATGAAATTGGCTATTTTTCGACCCCCCTCTTTTGTTCATACCTGTTCGCAGGCAAGTACCCACCCCCATGCGCCATTTCGATAAATAACTTAAAAATTGTGTCATTGATTCTTAATTTACAGAAGATCGCGTGCTTAAATTCGAAAAGAAAAAAAATGACGCCAGGCTATTGTTGTGAGAAATAAAAGCAATTATAATTAGATACAAGCCGAATACAAACGAAAGTAATTCCATATAAACAAACAATAAATGTCTCAAAACAAATAAGAATAATTACACCTGCACATCTGTCTTTCGCTGTCACTACTTTGTGAAAACTGTAAGAATTTTTTTTAATATGAACGTTCGCACCTTGTGAACCCCACTCCCCCCTATACGCTTTTGTTTGCTTTTGTTCGCTTTTTAGGATACCCCCGCTCCATACAGTGCGAACGTAATAAATGAATGGTCCCCTTAGATGCGATAAAGAGTATTTTAAACAATAAGATGTTAATATACAGTTTTTATGGTTACAGGCCTTAAAAATTCTTTTCGCGTTTTTTGTAATTAGACATTGCTTAGAATTTTTTATGAAAATTATTTTACTGTAACCCATTTTTAAAACTGAATTTAAGTTTGATTAGTTTTAATCCTTTAGCAGTATTAGTTTGACTTTCAAAAGGATGTCAAACCAATACCAATCTGCTTTGTAGTCGTGGTACACCATTTCTTATTTCTGAAGAGAGTCGTTTATGAAACCTGTACGTTGTAGTGTTCGTATGTTGCACATCATCAAAAGCTAAATTTCTTGTTGTGTGTTGTTTTTGAAATTGGCGTGTTGTTGGAGCTATGTGGATACAGTAGTGCTTGCCTAAACAATTTTTAAGTATTTTCACAAATTGGCACTTATTGGAAAGAAACTTCAGCAAGAACTGAAGTGATCCTGGTAGCACTTTTTTAGCGTTAGTTTGAACTATTCCACAATTATCATCACTTACTGAGAACTCATGAAGGAGCAACCCTGGCACATTAATAGGGATTACTTCAGACCTCCCTAACCTTCGCCAGCTTTCTCATGTCCACCATGTTTTCACCTGTTATGTCCTTCATGTCGTCATAGAAATGCGCTTTCGGCCTCCTCTCTTTCTCTTGCTGTATACTGCTGTAAACGGAGATCTTTCCCTAAGTCCTCTCGCCGTGGAACATGGCCCACAAAGCCTAGTTTACACACTGTTGTACTGTAAAACAAGCATGTACCACATATTTTGAATGGCTCAAACATCTAAGGGCTTTTCGATTCACCTGACGACTAACCGTCCGCAGTTCGATATTTCAAAATCCATTCATCCCTCTTCTTTATCTGCTATTGTTTTCATGACTTGTTTTGCCTGCGTTTAAGATAAATGCCTGCCGATTCACTTGTAGTGTGCCATATAATTTAATTCAACTCTTGATCTAGGAACAAGAGCTTCGTCTTCGTGTACAGTAAGTTCGAGACACGTGTCCTCTTTTTTTATCGTACCTATGAATTCATCATGGTCTGTTAATTTGCACGTGAAATATGATAAAGTGCACTAGTGGTGAAGACAGTACTGGTGGAGAGCACTATCAGTGTTACTAGTCTAATAGTACTCAACCCCCTATATTTTGTCTCATAATAAATATTTTTCCTAAAAGTACCAGACGATATCAAACGATCGGTCTTGTTCATAGGAATGGTCCCCTTGCCTATTTTCAATTGATATTTTATCTGAGGTCTCTATAAATCAAAGCCATAAAATGAGTTGCTAACGTTTCTTTGGTATTCAATAGCTAACCGTTCGTCTAGTATCGAGCTATATGCAAGTAGGATATGAAGGAAACAATTGAAAGCTCCATCTTCTGCCCCTTTGTTTGGAGGTTTCAATATGTATTGTAAGTATGAGAAGCTGTCAAGTTACTTATTCTGAGAATCCAACTTGAATAAACTTCACAATGACGACTCGATAGGATTATTTATGAATTAGTATCTTATATCAAAATGAATCGAGTCATTTGATTAAATTGGGATGTTATGAAATGTGTCATCCCATTTCTCAGGGCAAAATAAACTGAGCCTTGAGCAACGTCTATGTTACAGATGGTGTGCGACCGTGCCCAGATATTTCCCTGAGAAATAGGACTTGTCAAGTGATTTATGACGGACTCCATGGTTATATAGAAATGAAGAAAGAAACGTATTATCGCATGCCCCGCTCGAGTACGGGAGAAATACAAAAGGTAAGATTATTTTTTGGTAAAATTCAGTCTGAATCTATAGAGATTGTCATGTTTTGAGCTGCTGGTGTAAAGGAAAAGTGCTCATACTATTTTGTTCCATGTACAATAGTAGAGTAACAACGTTATTTGGGCTACCAACCGTCAGTTGAAAGAACGAAAATGGTGCACTTAAAAGACTCTGGAAGAGGGGAAGGGCAGAAAAATTTTATTATCCAGTTTTAATTTGGAACAGAGTTGGGCGAGGAACTTTTAATAGCCAAGCAAAAAGAAAGATTTTTACTATTCTGAATTCTCTGTAGTGACAGCTGTTTAATTTGCAACCTTCTATGGCGTTTCATCAAACTGAGAGGAAAGAAAATAATATTCTAGGATTGACCATATTTCAGTTTGCCCCGATAACAGCAGTGCAGAAAATGAAAGGATTAATTTACTCACTATAGTTGCTATCGTAAATAGAACCTTTTTTACTACTCTTTGGGAAGCACGAAAATTGAATTATCTTTGTGTTCGTGTCAAAACAGCACCACATGTTCAGTGCGTATTAAAACCAACATTTAATTTTCATGCAAAGTCTATGAATGGGGAAAAATTCGAGAAGCCCTGAAAAATCAAAAGATGTTTTCAAATCAATGACATTTAATTTGTGTACTTAGTAGGATTAAGATCGAGCTTTTGTTGAATTTTAGATATAAATATCTATTATCTTGTCTTTTTTTCATGTGGACGTTTCCGGATCTAATGAGTTAATTTTTTTGGTTTAAAACCAGTTAAAATTGCTTCCTTTTGGGTTAGACTGCTATAGAACAGTGACAGAGCTTTTTTATGTTAAAGGACCTACTTAGATCACTTTAAAATAGACCCAGCCAAAATGTAATACTATAATGTCTGGGAAGGGATGAGTACTTTTAATGAGAAACATTTTCAGTGATAAAAAAGTATTTAATTGTAAGTTGTGCTTCCGAATTCTATTTTCCAAAGAAAGGAATTGATTAAGTCACAGAAAAAGCATTAGTTGCGGGCAAAAACTTCATTCGGCTACGAATTTCTCAGTACTCTAGTGTCCCTTGCAAGAGACCGACCACCTTCCAAGGGGAAAAAGATGTTAAAACAAAGCAAATCACATTTCATTATTTATTTGGGCATGGTATAAGATTTTTAACAAAGCATTATTCAATCAAACAATGTGAAATCCATTTTGAAGACTCCATTCTTTTGTATTCTTGATTAGGTGTTCAACAAGGATGGCTCATGATTGGTGAAATACTTTTTGCACCAAATCAATATTGAGTGCAAAAAATAACATAAAATTTCCTGTGTACAGTCTATCAGAATATTATCAATTTCAAAAATGTTTTTTTGGCACTTCACACCTACTTTTTCACATATATGTTTAATTTTGATCACGTTTTACCCATCCTCTATCCCTTTATGCCATTTCTGTTGTATCATGATAACTAAAGAGAACGTCAAGGTCACAGATAAAGAAATTTTAAACACACAAAGTTATCATCAGAAGTGCGATCTTAAATCATCTGTTACATTGGGGCTGAAAGAAATACAAAGCAATTTAAATATTTAAGTTCGTCAAAGCAATAATCTGAGGTCCTTGGATGGCGACAGCCGTTGTTTAGTAATCCTAATATTTACATAGATATACAGTGATGGGAACGTTGAATTGCCTGGCATGTGTGAAGTACGTTTTAGAGTTGTTGAATTTAAGTGTGAACACCTGCATTCAACTTTGATGAGCGGGGGTGCACATTTTATAGTTCAGCTGCATTTGACTGAAAAGAAATTGGATCTTAAGAAATAATTCTCGCTGCCGCAGCCACAGTCCCAGAATTAGATTTGCTTCTTGTATGTACACTCCTATGTATGTATATATGTGTAAACATTATTTCTTTAGTGTCTACATAAAAACTCATTTACGTTTTCTAAAATTTATCCAGATTTACATTACTATTGTTATAGAGTATACCTTGATTGATTTTTCATTTCTGTACAGTATATGGTCTTTAAAGTTCATACAAGGGTGTGTTGGAATAGAAAGACAGTTGGTTACACTCCTTACTTATTTAACTCTGACGAAAAACAAGACGTATGATTTTTATTTGATAATGGAAAACGTATTTCTGTGGTTCGTAACATTCCCTTCCTCCCATTTCCACTGGTGTGTCGAAAGGACATGACGGGTCAATTTTTTTATATCAAATAGTTTTCTTTTCTAATACTGTAACTTCTGGTTGATTGCTTTCCAACTTATTATTATTATTGTTGTTGTTATTATTATTATTGTTGTTGTTGTCATTATTATTATTATCTAATTTTTTTCTCTTTGCTTGTTGTGTCGTCAAAAAAACACCGAGTGTAATCCATACGCTTGGAATGTTGAAGCAATAGGCAATGGAAGGTACTCCGTATTTATTGACAGCTCTTCTCTTCAGTAAATATGTTGTTCCCAAAATGGTGATCTTCTACATAAGTTCAATATTTGATAAATCAGGCAGCAGTTTAAACCATTTTTGGCAGACGAATGATCGACTATTATTGCCATGACAAGAATTTTAATATTTCACATCCTGTTGATTTCAATTTTAAGGTCTTTATACTTCCAAAACGTTACTACATCCTTTACTGTTCTGTTTCGTTCAGAATCGTGTTGAAATATCTTCAGGATGACAGGTTTTCATTCGATGGTCTTCAATCGCCTTCATTTCCCGATCATTTGAGACCAGCACATCCCAGAGGAACGTTACTTCTTCAGCGTTTGTAACTGATACCGGTTCATGCTCATACTAGTTTTCACGTACTTGGATTTTGTAATGCTTTAGGATCTTATGATGTAAACACGCCGTTATCTTATTATGTCTATGGATATATTCTTTTACTATTCATTTTTTTTTTAATTGTTTACTAATTACTTGGAAAATATTATTGGGGAAGACCAGGCTCATTAATGAATAAAAAGTCATTGCATTTTTTCAGTTTCTCAAATTCTTTTGGACATCCTATTGCCTACTGGGGTTGTCACATCGATTACATAAAACATTTTGATGACGAAGTCAGATCTGTTTCCCGGTGATGCCTATTTTGTAAAATTCACAAGGACGGTGTTCCCGTCAGGCAAATTTTCTAATGATTTGCTCTTACCAAAACCAATTGGCAAAATGGCTTTCACTTGTCCTTGAGTCAGTGTTCGATAAAAAGTCTACTTACTGTGTGAAGAACTCTTTCACATTTGCTAGCAAATAAAAAAAGACTGTTGATCCAGCAAATTCTGTGCTTTGTTTTTTTGACATTAAAAGTCTGTTTATCAACGTTCCGATTAAAAATTGTACTAAAGCACTGTACCATGAGGACATTGAGTCAACCCTATTCCAGAGGACGCTTTTGTAGAACTAGTGAATTTTGTAACAAAATCGGTTAAATTTAGTTTTTGAAAATGTTTTATTTACCAGGAAGTTGATAATGTGGCCATGGGGTCGCCATTTTGGACCGGGTCGGGCTTATATATTTGTAGGACATTATGAAAAAAACTATTTAAGTATACACAAAATGTGGATGTCCTTATATATTATAGCTGACACGTTTGTCCTATTTACAAGTTAAAAAGACAGTAATAAGTTCATGATTAACCTATACAATCTTTATCCATCTGATGTTTACTGTCGAACAAGAACAGGATGGTTTTTTACCATTTTTAGGTGTTTTATTTTAAAAAAAAAGAATACTTCTATTCCGAAAGCCGACATTCACTCCAAAATACGTACGGTCGGACACTTTCAGTTCCACGCAGTTTAAAATTGGTCTAATAAGAACTATCGTACTGTAGTTACTTGCTCTTCGGAGAAATTTTAAAGATAAATAGGTAAGATTAAGCAAATTTTGTTGATGTTTGATGTTTAAGAGAAAGTAATTCGTATCTGTCATACCACTAGATTCAGAATAATAACTAGATTACAAAAGGACAAATTACGTTTGTTAACAGGGAGATAGGGTCCATAGGAAGCTGGTTTTATTGCAGATAGAAGATCACAGTATTGAATTTTCTGCTTGTTCTTGTGATTTATGCCTTTTAAATTTTCCATGTTGAAGTAAAAGTCAGTAAAAAGATATTTCCATACTCTTTAGACCAATGGAACTTCCAATGGCATACCCTTTCTTTCCTCCTTCTTACAATTCCGTGTATTCTCTTCGTAAGGTATGCAGTAAATAAGGAGAGTGTATGGGTTATCCTGCTCCTTCACTTTTACTTCAAAAGAAGCATCATATGCTTTCTTCACAAAATCAATGATTTGTGCTTGAAGGTCTTTAAGAACCACATATCCTTAGGTTTTACAGGACCTGTTAGTACATTTAAAATCTATTGTGATACAAATATAGACTTGGAAAAGAAAAAAATTAGTTTGATTAATTCTTTTATGCTCAGATTTCTCTAACTAACTCTAGTAATGTTAAAACTTAGGTATTGTTTTAGGTTTTGTGATTGTAAGACCTGTTTTTGGACATGATTGTTTACAATTATTGTCAATTTATAAGAACTGTACTATCCTGTTATAATATACCATAAACTAAAACGTACTTTTCAATATTTGTCTTTGATGTAACAAAAGAAAACAAGTTCATTAATAGAGAAAACTAAAACTTCGATTGGTTTGTGAGTGAAAAGTTACAAACTCAACCCAAAATTTAGATAAGTTAATCAAACCAACAACTCATTTATCATTTCATTAATAATTTATTTTGAGAAGGATTTTCTCATCACCAGATCTAAAAGAATACAAAAAAAGCTTAAAAACAGTATAAAATGTTAACAGATGGAATACATTTTATTGATATATTCCTTTTCAACTCATCTCGATTTTTCGTTAATTGACTTGAATTTGACTTTTTGCATAATCTTCTCAGATCCTTGCACATTTCTTCTTAACACTGTCTTTCCATTGATTCCGATCAGCAGCCATTCTTTCAATTGTAGGAAGAGGCATATTGAAATCCTTTCGTATTTGGTCTTTCCATCGCTTGGGAGGTCTACCTCTAGATCTTTTCCCACCAAAGTCTTTTTTGTAGGCACAATGTATGTTACTTGCATCTCCTCTTCTGATGACGTGACCAAACGAAACTAGTCTTTTTTTCTTTACCATTTCGATAATTGTTGTTTTCCGTTAATTTCTTATACAAAATTAGATAAAACTGTGATTTAGCTACAGAGAATATCTTTCTCACCAAAATGGAATATTTTAAGCTACAAAAATCCAAACTTTGGATGACACAAATTAGAAAGCACAAGTTAGCATACCTACTACATGAAAATAGCAAGAATAAAACTATACATAAATTCAATAAAGCAATAAAATGGGTCTGTCAATAATAGCACTATCAATGATACCACCTGAAATAATAAACACCCCTTGACCTTGCTTGACCTTGACCTTGACCTTGACCTTGAAAAATATGATACACCTTGTACCTTAATAGAACATTCAAAAATACTAGCAACAAGATAGTTGCTCCAAAAGTACGTAAAACTAATTGGAATTCTTATCTAGATTTCATGGTGACTGAAGCTAATGGCAAGAAACGAGGTAAAAAACTGTAGCATATACGTTTTGTCATTTTAGAGAAAAGAAAACAAACTAGCATTCTTTGTAGAAATCAAATTTTGCGTAGCGTGTCAGTTACTTGTTGCATTAAAGGTAATGAGTAACTGCTTGCATGATATTGTTATTTAGGAGAAATTTTTTGACATTAAATTAAAAAATATCTTTGAAGTGTAAGTATAAGTATCGATACGGTAAGAGAAAGTCTAGAAAATTCTTCATGTTTGATGAAGCATCTTCACTGACCAAGGAAAATAAATGATAGTTTCAAAATCCACACACCAAATTTATTCTAGAGCAGTGGGAAAATCTTTGACCTTATTTATTTATTTATTTACAAATATTTATGCAGGATAAAAACCTTTCAATAATTGTATAATTAAAAAGTAATGTATAAAAATACTGTTATCAACACGTGTCCTGTTAAAAAAAGACAATCTGTAAAACAATAAGAACCTGATAAAAACTAGAACCTATGATTTTTTAAAATATATTTAAAATTCATTTTTGTATATTTCCTTCTCAGTTGAAGTGGGAGATCTTTAAAAACTTTAGCTCCCATGTAACGAATCGACTGTCTCCCATATTCCAATTTGACTCTTGCGACGTAGACAAATAGATTTTTTGTTTCTCGTGTTCACTTTCGTGTTTGATAATCCAAAATAGTTTTCGAAAGGTGGTTTAGCATTTCCAAGCAGAACGTTCTTGACAAACAGGCAAACTCTTTGTTTTCCACAATCCATGATGTTGATGTCAGGATTGACATGTTGACCATTTGCCACAATTGCTCGAGCACGTCTTTCGAAGGACGCGATTCGTTGAACCTGACTTTGATTGAGAACAGGTTTCAGTATACAACAATATGTAAACAACGGTAAGATGATGGCGTTGACGACCGAGAGCGCAGCACTCATTGTAAGAAAGGTCCTTATTTTGTATAATAAACGTAGTCTTGTCGACATTTTCTTAAACGTTTTGTCAAAATGTGAATTCAAGTTCAGTGTGTGGTCGATTCTTCTCCAAGATAATTGTAACGATTTGCCACATTGACTTTTTGGTCATTTATCTTGATCACAATATCTCTCTGCTGCAGATTTATCCTTTTGGACGTACCAAATAGTAACACTTCAGTTTTTCCTGGTTTCAAGTTTAACAACAATTCGTTTTCCGTGAATCAGTGATAAAGGTTTTGTAGATCGTAATTAAGATGACGTTCTACTTCGTCCAAACTTTTACTTTCACAAAAAATAACAGTATCGTCAGCGTATATTACTACTTTTGAATGAACCAGGTTCTCAATAAGATCATTGTAAAATATAACGAAAGGAGAGGTCCCAAAATGGAGCCTTGCGGTACACCCGTGTATACTGGCCTTTTCTCCGACATGACTCCATCAAAACACGTACGTATGTGGCGGTCGAAGAGGTAGCTTTTAAACCAGTCCAGTTCTTTTTCTCGTACACCGTAACATTCGAGCTTTTCAATCAATTTTCGGTGTGCTATGGTGTCAAATGCCTTACTAAGGTCAATAAAGCAGGCGCCAACTAGTTTTCCAGAATCAACAGAATTTCTGATACTGTCCAGAAGGGTCAACGTAGCAAGTTCAGTTGATTTAATTTTTCGAAAACCAAATTGAAAGTCAGATATCAAGTTTCAATCTTCAAGATAATCGTATAGCTAAGAGTGCACTTCACGTTCTATGATTTTGGATACAACCGACAGGATTGATATTTGGCGATAATTTTCAATGTCTGTTTTACTTCCTAATTTAAACACCGGGGTAACTTTGGCAACCTTCCATTCTGTTGGAAAAGTAGCAGTACTAAGTGAGAGGTTGATTAGGTAAGTTAAAGCATAAGTTATTTCATCAAAAGCGTCCTTCAGGAGGTTTGGTGAAAAAATATTTTGCAATGCAGGAGGGGTTCATAGTTATTTTGTAAAACAGGAAAATATGTATTAGTTCTCTACCTTTTCATTCTCTGGGCATGTAGATCTTCTCTATATTTGCTATGAGGTAATGTATTCCTTTTTTTCAGTCTTATTTTCATATCCATTCTGTTACAATCCAGTTGATAATTTTAAAGGTGTGTATTATTACTGGGACAAGTACTCCACTGAAGACTGTTATTTTACTTGTAGCATTCAATTCTCGGTCATATATTGGCCTTATTCGTCTGTAGTATTCTTTATGAATCTTCCTTTAATCTCAAGTAATTAATTTCATCATTCCTTCATTAAGATCCTTCACTAATTTGAGCAGATCCTCTAGCTAATTGTAGTTTTTAAAATACGAGATATTACGAGATAAAATTAGTTTTTGCAGAATATGAGAAGAAAGCCGACGAACTCCTGAAAAACTTTCAAAAGTTTGGGGATCACATGTCAGTAAAAATGTACTTCTTACCGTCCATCTTAGACTATTTCTGTCAGAACTGAGGAGACTTAAGTGAGGAACAGGGAGAGCTTTGTCACCAGGACATTAGTGTCATGGAAAAACGCTACCAAGGCCAGTGGAATGTGGACTTTCTTGCGAACTACTGCTGGTATTCAAAACGGGAGATGGTGGATACTCAGCACAGAAGAAAGTCACTAAAAAAGGCCCTTTATCCACGAATAGCTTTTGTGTAATGTATAATCTTTATTTTCTGAAGTTTGTTAAATAAAATGCATGCTTTTTTAAAGCATTAAATCCCAAATCAAAGATGGTAAATAGCACTAAAGTGCCTTAATAACAATTATTTTACAAAGTCGTATATAAAAACTTGACCTGCTTGGACAAAATGAGTATGATTTTTGGATTTTGCATAGCAAACTACCCTAGAATCAGCTATCACATGCTTGACCTATCACTGCTATTAAACAAACAATGGAGTAATGTGGTTAATTCAGGGTCCTTAAAATAGTTTAAATTGAGAATAGAAAGGGGGAACACAGGAAAAAAAAGGAGAAAGCAAAAGGGAAAATGCAATTACCGCTATACCCAAATAAACTACAAAAACTTTCTTTCGTTATAAAGTGGTCATATTATACCTTTATTGATGGTAAATAGTTCTCGGATGGTTGTGCAACTAAAGATAGCAGAAGAGAGATAGTTAAAAGCTATCATTAGAAACTGCTACTTGTATTACTACTAAGATATTTTAACACTGCAAAGAGCTGGAATTTCAAAGTTTTGTTTAATGAACAATTAAGTGTATATGTCAGGCGATCACAAATGGAAATATTAATTTTCCCTGATGAGTCTTCCTTACTTTTTCTGGAATTCATTACATTGGATTACACAAAGAAGTGTGCAGGCTTGAAAATAAAGCTAAACATATAGGTTCAGGTTCCCCCAGAAAGTGTGACCGACAATGTGGTAACCTCTAGCTATTACCCAAAAGGCAGCTGTAGAAACGAGAGAAATCAGGGTACAAGATGGCCTTGAACCTACAACTTTCCATATGACGTACATAGATGCTACTCGTAACACTCAGAGACAAAGGTCTTATCAAAGAAAAACCTTAGAGTAAATACTGGGCTACAGGACATTTAGTTGTGGTTCTAGGTGGAGAATTTTTGTGCAGAATTATTAATGAAACTAAAGCATTTAACTAAAACATGTATTATTTTAACTAACACAACGGATAATTTGTTTTATTTTTTGTTTTATTTTGAAAACATCTCAAGATTTCATAAGATGTCTATTGTTTACAACTTGTTGTGAGTCTTTTATATCCAAATGACATTAACCTCGAGATGATAAGCATCAACGCTTAGCTACCATCTAGCTTATCACTTTTTTTCATCACGTCACGCGTTGTTTGTATTGTAAATTTATTTTGTAACTTAAAGCAGTTATCTTCTGTAAATATTGCTTATGTTTTTTACAGTACTATTGTTCTCTTCTTCAGACATGTCCACAGTGACCTATAATAATTATGGATAGCTCTAGGTGACAATGTAAGTGTTGCAAATGTCTTTCTGAAGCAAGAATAAACATTGTATTTGTCGCCTCTTTTAATTATTTTCAAATCTCGATAAATGCTGGAAGACAGCCGGAGGATAAAAACACCTTTAGTTACTTTTAACGGGGGATATAAGTTGTCTCCAAGAAACTCAAATCTCAAAACTTGTTTAGAAGCAGTAGAGAGATCCGGCATATATGATAAAACCACACAGCTCACTGTAAACAAAATGTCTTTAAAATTAGATCCTCTAGTTATATATATATATATTACAATTAGCATTCTAGTTTCTACTTTCTGTCACTGATCTTTGTCTTAATTACTGGTTGTCTACAACCAGTAATTATTATGAAGCTCAATAGTTAACTTTTTTGTTTCCAAATGACTATGAAAAAAAATGTGTTGAAATCTAATTTTTCCTATTCTATCTTGAATTTTTAAATACTGGCTAGCTATGCTACTTGGCTATGGCTTTGATATCGTCTACTTTAAATGACAGAATGGGATCTAACTTTATATCGCAAGATTTGAAGTTCAGGTAAGAACCAAAGACAATTTACAGAAAGGTCAGAAGAGTCTATACTTTTAAAAAGCGAGTAGTTACGATAAGATCTGCATTCATAAACATATTATACATGCTTATATGTGAGAAAAAGGATGAACGATGAATGTCAAAATACATTATCATAACTTTATTCCAAAGAAAGAAAATATTGAAGGCAATGTTATTCTATGTTTCTTTTACAAGATACAGAACAAACTTTAGTTTGGCTTTGAAGGTCATTTTCTATGAAAATTGTTTATTTCGGAGATGAAGATTTTTTTTATCTCCGGTCATTAATTATTTTATTCCTAATATTTCATCTTTTTAGACGATGAGATTTGATAGGTTTTCCGGCAAGAAACGCTTAAAGAGTAGAAACTATTGTAAATGGCAGCTGCCAGGTGATTTCCACAAAAGTCACATTGACATTAACTTGCACAAAACAAGGTCAGAGAAAATTTTTTGGTAGTTTTTCTGGGTTTACTTAAAATATATTACAGTAAACTGATGGTTTTCATGGTAGACTATTGTAAGTTTTTCCGGAGTCTATCAACTTTTATGAAAATATATATTGATATTTCTACTTTAATTTCAAAACCAAGCAAGCCTCCTTTTTTTACGTCTCAAATTGTGCTTTTTAGTTTGAAGTATTAACGTAAGAATAAAGTTAATAACAAATTTTTTGGAACCGTTTCACTTTCATAAAGTCCATTTCATACTTATAAACAAGGCAGTTCTTCTATATACAGAAAAGATCAAAACATTGTACACACTGTAGGAATTATGGCCCGTTGAAGAGAAAAATATTTCTTAAGGGTTGCCTTGCAATATATTAATCAAAGGAAACTTCCATAGAGTGTTTACGACAACAAGTCAGAACCTTTTAATTTCTCGCTATCGCTAACTTAGTATGCTAATTACATTTTTAGATTTCTTTTCCCCTAATTAGAAGTGTCAAAATTTTTTGTTTATACCCCCACCAGCTGGAAAAATTGACAGTTTTGTGAGTATGCCTATAAGTTAAATTTTTTTTTGGTTTTGTTATTCTTGTTCATATACCTTCTAGCTCTACTGTAATAATAGTTCTCTTATTTTGTGTTTCTATTTTGAACCTTACCATCAATTTCTAAAGTAACTTTGGATATTTTGAAATTTAAGCTTGCTAAATCAAATACATTAAGACCATTCAATTATCTTTGATGTTTTTAATGAAAACTAAAGGTCTACTGAAACAGAAAACAGAAAAATGAATTACAAAGTTGGTTCTTTCAAATATGTACCTTTATGCATTAAACAAAATGAAACAAATGAAATATGGTGAAACAAAATATTATATATTTTGTTTCACCATAAATATGGATGTCAGAAGAAAAAGAAGAAAAGAAGAAGAAGAAGAAGAAGATGTATTGAACAAGATAAAAGAAGCTGTTTTGGAAAATTGAATTTAATGAAACCAAAATACGATATAAATTAGATTACTTCTACTTCTTGCACTTAGGAACTAGGGTCTGCTTAAAAAACATAACCTTGAGCGATGTGGATTCACTATGTAAAAAGAGTATGGGTGGGGTAATTGATTTAAAGCAAGGAATTTTCAATTCTATTATTTATTTGTTTATCTAAAAATACCTTTTTCTTACCTGTATGATTTTATCAGGCTATGAGAAAGAATATGTATGCAGTTACTGAGTGTCGAGCGTAAACATCTTGCAAAAAAATATGTTGTACGAATTGCCTTAGCAAGGTTGCCTGATCTGTATTAGATTTTGGGACACAATTGAAGCATGTACGAGAATCAATAATAGAAAAGATGAGTGGTAATAGCTTTGGTGAACTATTACTTCTTCAGCAATAAATAGAAATCCCCAAAATCAAAGTATGCTGCTTGATCTAATTTGAATGAAAGCTCTCACAATACGGCCTTGTCTGCAGAATAAACGTGATAAAGGTCAAAGGTCGGACTTTAAAGGCAAATGGAGCCTGTTGTCTCAGACATAGAACATAGTTTGTTACGAAAATTTTTTTCTGGTGAGGCATAAAAAAATCACTAACTTCAGAATAGAGGTTTTCAGAATTGAGGGCTTTTTATAATTCATCAAGGTGTAGAAATATACAGATCATCTTTTATGCATAATCGATACAGGAACCACGTCGGAGATAAATTTAGGAGAGATTAAAAGGTATCATCAAATGTTGTAGTCAATCATGATGAGATAACACTCTGTTACTCTTAATACCATTATAATGAAACAATAAAGGGGGATTTCACAATCACCAACAATTAAACAGAAATACTTTTTAGAAAATTAGGGTATTGGAATCTTAGGATAACATGTTACGATGTAAGGGAAATTTTTTATCCTATTTTCAAGGAAAAAAACCTGCTTAAAGACTACATTAAAAATGGGATATATGATAATGTTAAATGCACGTTTTCTCAGTATCGCTGCCATTAATATACCTTAATTGATAATTAAAAGAGGGAAATATGTATATATTAAGCTCGGTTTTGGGCTATTTTGGTGCTACATAGATGTAATTAAAAATCTTCACACCAAATTTTTCTTTGACGATTTAGAAGCCCTTCTCTAGTTCCACATTACTGAATACTAAGATGTATTTCCTTGAAGTAATTATTCTTGTTAAACTTATCCAACAGCTAGTAGAAAACATTCAGAATTGTGTATATTCGGATGATTGCTTTCGCACAGCATTTTGCATCCAGATACAGAGTATGATAATTATAATTATTATTATTTCTAGTAGTAGTAGTAGTAGTAGTAGTAGTATAATAGTAGTAGCAATAGTAGTAGCAATAGCAGTAATACTACTAGTAGTAATAGTAGTAGCATTAGTAGTAATACTACTAGTAGTAATAGTAGTAGTAGTAATAGTAGAAGTAGTAATAGTAGTAGTAGTAGTAATAGTAGTAGTAGTAATAGTAGTAGTAGTAATAGTAGTAGTAGTAGTAATAGAAGTAGCAGTAATAGTAGTAGTAGTAATAGTAGTAGTAGTAGTAGTAGTAGTAGTAGTAGTAGTAGTAGTAGTTGCAGTCGTATTGGTGTTTGTAGTAGTATCATCATAATAGTAAGGTTGTAAGTGATGGCGGGTCTGCCTAAACAGGTAGTCATTTAAGAAAGAGAAGAAAAGAAAAGGATATGTTTTACATTTATTGGAGTCCTTTGACGTCCATTAGCTGAATGTATATCATACAATGTGATCCTAATTGCTAACATTTAATGGCCCAACAGGAAAGTTTACAGTGATAAAATTTACAATAATAAAAGAGATTAAAAAGAAAACGGAAACAAGAAAAAATAATATTTTCATACTGGTGGTTATCGTAGATATTGTAGCTATTAAGCGATTTTCTTTCTACACTATCTGATAATCCTCAGATAGTGTAGATTAACTACATAAATTCTAATTCTAAATTAAACAATTACCATTTTCTCCGAATCCAAAATCTTTAGTATTTTAAGGTGGACCATTCCATAGTGTGTTTGCATCAAAGAAGTGTACAGAACACACAATGATCTTAATAAAGAGCTAGGGTTTTTTTCAAAATTAACAACGCAAGTCATTGAGACATTCGTTTACTTAACCATATTTCCTAATGTTTTTTATCAGGTTTTTTAAAGTAAATTGGTTTACGTAATATTAAAGTTAATGAAGTAAATATTTTCAACGCCATTTCCGACTGAGGAAGGAAGCAGGGTAGAGGGATTGTGATATCTTTTTTACTTTACAAGTTGTTTTTTTAAAAGTTCACCTTACATTTTTGCTTGACAGTATTGATTCCATGCGTGGAAAATTGTTGTAGGGTTAGTTTATTGTAATAAGGCAACGTCGTCAGGCTACACAAAATGAAATTCAGCAATCATTCAATTTATTTGTCTCATTACTAAATTACTTCTAATCTAATGACCTTGACTATGTTGATTCACATCATTGACAGCTAAATACTCTATTTCTTTCTTTCTCTCTCTCTCTCTCTCTCTCTCTCTCTCTCTCTCTCTCTTATTATCTATCTTTCCCTCTATCCATCTATCTATCTATCTATCTATCTATCTATCTATCCATCTATCTATCTATCTATCTCTCTATCTATCTATCTATCTATCTATTTATCTATCTATCTATCTATCTATCTATCTTNATCATTGACAGCTAAATACTCTATTTCTTTCTTTCTCTCTCTCTCTCTCTCTCTCTCTCTCTCTCTCTCTCTCTCTCTTATTATCTATCTTTCCCTCTATCCATCTATCTATCCATCTATCTATCTATCTATCTATCCATCTATCTATCTATCTATCCCTCTATCCATCTATCTATCTATCTATCTATCTATCTATCTATCTATCTATCTATCTATCTATCCCTCTATCCATCCATCCATCTATCTATCTATCTATCTATCTAACCATCTATTGATTGATCAAATCATTCACCTATGTTCTTTGCATTATATATGCCTTTTTATAATAGAGTTTCTGTCATGTTTTAAGTAAGAAAGCATAAGAAAAACAGCTGAATTGTTTTAAAGTGATTTCCTCTTCATCAGTACTTCGTCGTTCAAAACCATCGTGTTCAAATAAAATAAGGAATGTGAAAAAAAATTGTATAAGCTATACATTTGTATAAAGCTATTTCAAATTATTAAAGAAGAGTAAAACAAGAAATAAAAGATACGGTTGCAAAATTTATCTGATGAAGGACGAGAGCCAATAGACTGGGGACAGAGCATGTGGTTATGATACCCACAGGCGCTGATTTGAATTCAGTTCAGTAAAAACATATTCTTAACTTTTCTAAAACGACAAAGTAAATTATTTCATATCTTGTTTGTATAGTTTTTCCTCTGTATCATCCAACGCTATATTTTCTAGGATTTGCACGCAACATATAATTTCTGATGATTGTTATGTAATTATACGTAGCTTAACAATAATATTATTTGTTATGATGCCGAACTGTTAATGTTTATGATTAATACATTGGCTCAGATCCTGATGTGTAATGTCAGACCTTTCATTTGACAAGCTGGTTTATTTATAAACTGATAAAAAACGCTTCTAACATTGATATTTTGTGGAAGAAATGAAAAAGTGTTTCCATGCTTTCAAAAAATTTGCTGTATATATTATTTAACAAATAAGTAGATTATTCTCTCAGATTTAAAATGTTCTTTTACACAAAGCAGAGATAAATAAACTAAAGATTCAAATAAGGGCATGTATTGCACCAAACAAATAGACTTTTTTACATTATCTATCTTTCTTTTATGTTATCTTTTTACAGAAACGCCGGTTGAAAATATAAAATCTGAAAACAATAATTCCCTCTTTTACTATATAGATGTTTCCCCCTGTTTAAATATAATAGCATAAGTAATTTGTGTATACATCGCTTTATAGATGACAACGGATCATCAAAGCTTTTCTGATTATAGCCAGGTAAGTTTTAGTATTAAGAATGATCAGTTAAATCTGCTTCGCTTAAGTGTCTATTTAAAAAAGGAGAGTAAGATAAAGAATAATTGTTCGTGCAGTTTAAAAGAAGCTTTTATCATACCAACTTGAAGAAATTGAAAATGGCTACTATTAGTACAGACGAAATGGCTGTGTATGTAAGAAATGTACAAGATCTTAAAGTTCAAGCTGGAATCAAGAGAATTAAGGTTTCACAAGCTGCAGCAGATATTTTAAAGCATTGTGAGACTCATGTAAATGACGACTACCTCTTGAGTGGAAGAGGATCAAAACGAAATCCTTTTGAAGAAAAGAAGAAGTGTTCTCTTTTGTGATTTTTATTTGGGTGTATAAAAGACTTTAATTAAAGTGACAGGGAATAGATTTACGATCACTTACAAAGGACAATGTAAAGAAATGAAATAATTTATTTAAAGTGGAAAATGTGTACCTTGGTGGTTACTGGTTTCTTGTTAGTCCTCTATTTTGCAAAAGCTTGACACTAACGAATAGGAATTGTTTTTATTTGCCTTTAAGAGGAAATACACAAACAAAATATTTCTGTCTTGTCATGTAAATCATTCATATAAACAAGTGGCCTACATTCTAATATTTATTTACATTTTATATTATTCTGTTATTTGTTTCATGTACTTTACAATAAACTGGACCAACAAAGAAGTAAAGGACATTCAGATATTTTATTGGATTTTCCTGATAAACATGACAGGAGCAAAGCAACCATGAAGGAAAACTACCTTTTACCGACTAACGACTAACTAAATAGTAATTTGTAATCATATATGTTTTTCTCTACAAGGAAGCTGTTTGTCTAATATATTCAACTACATGGAAATTACAAAGTATGATTTTCGATTTTTCACAATTAGGAGTTCTAAAATAATCTGAATTACAAGTAAACGTAACGACATCTTTGACTCTGCTCTAATCATCAATGTCCTACAATAACAACCTCATATCAATGTCAATAGATCGAGTATACATTTTAGTTAGATGTAAAATGTTTTGGATTCTTTACCGTTCGTCAACAAGCTACCAAGCTAATGCATTATTTGTTTATTCATTGATCAATCAACACAACTATCAGTCTAATCCTCTATCCATCTATTCATGTATCGATCTGCCTTCCTACCATCTATTCATAAAAATCATAGATCTAAATATCTCTGTATTTATCTATTAATTATCAACCTATTCTTATACCATTGTTGACATCAATTCATCTATCAATCTGGCTGTCTACAGATCACTACTTTTAATGCATTCATTCCTGTATCTATCCATCTTACCATCTATCCATCTACTAACCTAATGATCTATCAATTTATTTAAATCTCTGTTTATTTAACTTTTTAATCTATTTTTTATATCCATAAGACTATTGATCTAGTTATTTATCTAATATCTATCTACCCACCCACCCACCTATTTACTTACCTTTTAATCTTTTAATATACCAAACTAACCATACATTTTTCTTTGGATGAATCAACCAATGAGATATCAACCTACATATATATGTATGTATGTATGTATTTGTATATATATATTTATATTTATATATTTAAGTTGTGTTAATCCTTGTCAGATATGTCTAATATGATGCTTAAAAACAGCTGTCATGAGCCCTATTTCCAGGTCAACTCATGTGATATTGATCTAAAAATAATGTAATATAATCTTTAATATTTTTATAGCATTACAAAAGGTAAAACGATCTATTGACATAGCAACATTCATCATTATATTTTAGTTGTACTCAAAGGCTTATTAATACTTTCTATAAGAATGTCTTTTGAATTTTGATTCAAACATCAAGTGTAGTTTGAGTCAAAACTTCAGCTTCATCAACATTGTTGGCGAAGAACGCAAAGAGAATAGATGATTTCCAAGCTCAAGTTACAATAAAATAAGCCTTTCTAACTACTTTGTACGAAGAAATACGATCAATTGGTTGAAGGGAGAACACTTTATAAGGAAAGGGGAACAGAAATTCTAAAATGTTTGCCACGTTGTGCCAATATAAACTGGTTTTGGACAACCGAATTAACTCCTATCTGATAATGAATTCATAAAGTAGTTCGTAACTTAAGGTTATTTAATGTCAAATGACAATGCAAAGAAAAAGCTGAGAAAACAAAAGGAACATTCGTGCGTACTGAAAAGGAGGCTGTGAGAGCAATACTACTCGATAGGAACTATCCACAATGATTTAAAATAAAGTGAAATAACAAAATAGTAACCACAGCCTCCTTTTCAGTATGCACAGTAATTGATAGCAAGAAATTTAAAGATAAACAATAAAAACAAACCAAGGAATAAAAAGTATATCAATAAAAAAGAGTGAAAATAAATGAAAATAATAGTAGTAACGAAAATGAAAATGACGATAGTAATAATTTTTGAAAAAATAAAAAAATAACAAGTATTATAAAAATAAAGGCAAAACCAGAATGATAATTTCGACCAAAGTCATTTAAAATGCAGTTCAACAGCAAAAACAGTCAAAATACCGGAAATTCACTTGCATTCATGGCACTAGCAGGTAGCAATATCACATCAAAAATTTTTTTGTGAAGTTCGTTGAGTCGTTGGTAAAGTTCACGAGTTGTAAATCCCACATAGATTTTATATGCATGTTGTATTTAGCGCCATAAACTGTTGGAAAAAGAACAGATCCCACGTAATGTATGACAGCGTCTTGCTTTAGCTGTGTTTCATACAGTATAAACTTGACAACGTGTTGGGGTTTTTTAGTTTTGAAAAAAAACTATAGAGATAATGGAAAAATCAATTTCAAAATAATCAGTAACCATAATGTCAACATTGCTTTTAAAAATTATTGCTACCTTTCTTGAACGTATAGAGTCATGTAAAAAACTAAAGAAACAGGAGAAATTTCCCATGGGTTCTTTTTTTATCCTGGAGTAGGGTTTTTCGGTCCATATTGGGGACTGGCTTAGCTATTTTAGTCGGGGTAGCAAACAATTGATTAAAATCTATTCTTTCATAATTAGGTTTTCATTGCCCCAGTAGGAAAGATTAAAATAAATTCAATTTTCTTTTTTCAATATAGTAAGCACTTTATAGCATAGACTACGTGAGGTAATACCTCTATAAGATAAATTTTTTTTAAAAAGTTAGTGCTACTTAATGCCCCATTAATTTTTACATAGCGTAGAATTTACATGTGCCACTATTTTCCTTGAAGTAAAAACATTTTTCAATCCTAAGCGGCTGTGGCAAATTTTTAAATAGCGCAGATTGCATTTCATAGAAGATTTTGTTTTACACTTTATTTCTGTAAATTACACATTTTTCTTTCTGGTTGTCCTTATCATTTATATCTTCATATCCATTAACTCCATTAGAATAAAATTCTTAACAATTTTCCCATACATCCTTCTAGTGTTGACCCTATCGATCTTTTCACATTCAAACGCTAAAACAGTTGAAATCCCTAGATCACCTGATACTTAATCTATCTATCTATCTATCTATCTATCTATCTATCTATCTATCTTGGTCGATTTTCACATCGCCCAAAAATCGACCAAGATAGATAGATAGATAGATAGATAGATAGATAGATAGATAGATAGATAGATAGATAAAGTATCATCTGATACTTAAAGGGATTGTTAACGAGCAACCTTGTTTATTTTCTTACATAAAACAATGAGCTGAGTATCCCTAAAAGAGAAGAAACAATACATGTATGGGATCTTGTTGGAAACACGGTTAAATGATATTATTAGTAAGAAATATAAGATAAAAACAGTTTTCATACACAATAATTTATCTTTTTAAACGAGTCTTCGCACAAATCTNTATCTATCTATCTATCTATCTATCTATCTATCTATCTATCTTGGTCGATTTTCACATCGCCCAAAAATCGACCAAGATAGATAGATAGATAGATAGATAGATAAAGTATCATCTGATACTTAAAGGGATTGTTAACGAGCAACCTTGTTTATTTTCTTACATAAAACAATGAGCTGAGTATCCCTAAAAGAGAAGAAACCATACATGTATGGGATCTTGTTGGAAACACGGTTAAATGATATTATTAGTAAGAAATATAAGATAAAAACAGTTTTCATACACAATAATTTATCTTTTTAAACGAGTCTTCGCACAAATCTTTAGTAATTGGTTCGGTTTTTAAATAAATTTGTTCTTACACATTTCAACTCCTTCCTCTTTTCTTCTCCTGCTTTCCTGACTACACTTTCGTTGAACCCCCGATGAACCACAAGGAGACAAAACAAGGTTAAAAGATTTTTTAAGTAATTGTGAAATGTGTCCTGCTATTATGCCTTTTTTGCCACTTCTACGGCATAGTTACTAATGTGATTTCTCATGTTTTGCACTCTGACGCACATATGTGAATTCTCCTTGAAGAATTGAGTTCATATGTTTTGTATATTTGATGCCCAGTGATAGCACAATCAAACACAATATGCATCTCATCTAATCATTAAGCTTTTCTTCGCAACAATAAACCTTGAATTTAATCCAAAGAAGCTGCGGAATAGTAACTTTCAGATGTAAGGCTAACATTCGTAGAGCATGACACTGACTGGAACGACTGCCTTAGAAGACAAAATTTAAACATGAAAGGAGAAGTTAGCAGGAAAGCTTCATATTCTATAAATAGCAAAAAAGCAGTTCAAAAGGCTGACGAGGTTTGAAATTCGAAACAATTGAACTGATAAATATTCTAAAAAAATTTTCACATACAAATTATATTTGATTTCAATTGTGCTATTACTGGGCATCAAATATACAAAACCTCTGGACTCAAACTGCTGACTCAAAAGAGAGAAATGTAACTCTATTGCAGTCAGAGCTTTGTTATACCTTCTAATTTGAAAAAATATTTAATATAAATGAAGCGCCCTGCTTTTTTATACCGCATCGCCTCCCAGCTTTTATTTATAAGGAGTACACTCAGTCAAAGTTAGAGCTGCTGGAAATGACAAACTGGAATTTTCCGTTTTGTAGACTCCTTGGATACAAGAGGTAGGCAATTTTTCTAGTAAATCAGTGTAATTTATCAGTGGATTCCAAAAATGCCAATACATTGAATGGAAAAATATAGTGATTCCTGTAGACTATCATAGAAAAGAAAAATTGTAACTTATAGCAGATTATGCCTTTTATTCTTATCACTTCATAGCGTATGATATTTTATATGCACTGAAGTGATGAGGTTTCTTATTTCGCTCTTCGAGGAATCGTTTTGCACTGAGAGAATGTGTTAGATTTATCTAAAATGCATTTCTAGTATGACATTGTGATGCGAGTCTTTTAGAAGATAAATGGTAGAAAAACACAATTTTCTCTGGGTTTTCCTATATTGTTGCAAGAAAACGATTAATTAATGATAAATTTACAAAAGAGTCACCAAAATATCGTTTAAGAAACAGAAAACCTTAAATATAATTAACTAGTTAACAGTATGATCTATTATGTGCGTTTGCAAAATCTTATTGAGTCAAACCTATCACAGTGAGTTACATTTCAGCAAAGCAATGTAATTTTTGCCCCTAAGACTATAATTACAGTAACTGTTTTGGCATTGACTCGCAGGTTCAGGTTCCAGTAAGGAAGAAGATGTACGGTCCACTGGAGAGTCTCCGGCCTAGAGAGGGGTTAAATGGTCCTTTATTTTTTTATTCACAAAGCAAATCATGCTGTTTTCCACATTTTTGAGTTTGGACTGTAATAAGCACTTCCTTGTTCTGAAACTAAATCTTTTAGGAAGAGATGCTTAGCTCTCCGTGTAAGGTCTTCTCATTACGTTCTTTTTATGAACGTTTCTACTTTGTCCTTAGCAACGCCAAGTCCGATCCCGTAGTGGCCCTAAAATGTAGCAGACATTCAATATCTATATCGTTTACTCTATCCCAGCCACATAACTTTACAAGAAATGGAAGCAAGATCTGCTTCAACCCTCCATAAAACCCACAAAAAAGTGCCCAAACTAACATTGAAAAAACCTTTCTATATCTCATTAATACGCACGTCTACATCTCTAGCAAGCTTCACAAAGTATTTAATAAAAACACCATGGAGTTAAGCTACAGCTTCCCAGAAAATGTCTCAAGGCGTCAAAAATCCTAACTGTCAGGAAACTGCCCCTGTTACTAGTTATTTTGTTTTGTTTTGGTTTGTAAATATTGTATCTAGGATTCGTGATTACCGATAATTTCTCTGTGGTATTGACGCAAGTAGACGATTGTTCTCGGCAAGAACTAAGTGAGTCACTTGGGTTAGGTTCAATGTCACGGGCAGTATTGCGTGTGTGATATCGGTAATTTGCATGTAGGCGTGTGAATTTAGAAATCAATGAAGCCGATCATATTTTAGATGTGATTCATGTAATTAGACATTCNTCTTATTTCGCTCTTCGAGAAATCGTTTTGCACTGAGAGAATGTGTTAGATTTATCTAAAATGCATTTCTAGTATGACATTGTGATGCGAGTCTTTTAGAAGATAAATGGTAGAAAAACACAATTTTCTCTGGGTTTTCCTATATTGTTGCAAGAAAACGATTAATTAATGATAAATTTACAAAAGAGTCACCAAAATATCGTTTAAGAAACAGAAAACCTTAAATATAATTAACTAGTTAACAGTATGATCTATTAAGTGCGTTTGCAAAATCTTATTGAGTCAAACCTATCACAGTGAGTTACATTTCAGCAAAGCAATGTAATTTTTGCCCCTAAGACTATAATTACAGTAACTGTTTTGGCATTGACTCGCAGGTTCAGGTTCCAGTAAGGAAGAAGATGTACGGTCCACTGGAGAGTCTCCGGCCTAGAGAGGGGTTAAATGGTCCTTTATTTCTTTATTCACAAAGCAAATCATGCTGTTTTCCACATTTTTGAGTTTGGACTGTAATAAGCACTTCCTTGTTCTGAAACTAAATCTTTTAGGAAGAGATGCTTAGCTCTCCGTGTAAGGTCTTCTCATTACGTTCTTTTTATGAACGTTTCTACTTTGTCCTTAGCAACGCCAAGTCCGATCCCGTAGTGGCCCTAAAATGTAGCAGACATTCAATATCTATATCGTTTACTCTATCCCAGCCACATAACTTTACAAGAAATGGAAGCAAGATCTGCTTCAACCCTCCATAAAACCCACAAAAAAGTGCCCAAACTAACATTGAAAAAACCTTTCTATATCTCATTAATACGCACGTCTACATCTCTAGCAAGCTTCACAAAGTATTTAATAAAAACACCATGGAGTTAAGCTACAGCTTCCCAGAAAATGTCTCAAGGCGTCAAACATCCCAACAATAACATTGTCAATAACAGTAAACAACATCAACAAATCCAACTTGCAAATATAGAACTGAACTCGATGCCCCCTCCCAGAAAAAAAACCCAGACAAGAAACAGCATATATATATATATATATATATTCTTCCGATGCTGGTATCCCAATAGTCAATGGTCATCAGCACGTATCGTCGCACGCCATCTCAGCCGCTGGTTCGTGTCACGTTCAACCAGTCCCTTGCTCTTCATGTCACTTTTCACGACATCGCTTCACCTCAGCTTTTGTTTTCTAACTGATCTCCTCCCCCTAATTGGTTCCCTTCTTGTTCTCTGTACTGCACTATTATCTTCTCTCCTTGCAACGTGCCCAAACCATTTCAATTTTGCTTTTCTCAGCCTTCCAACTATACTCGATATTCCGGCACTTTTCCGTATCTCCTTATTTGTACATCTTTTCAAAAGAGACCATCAAAAAATCCACCTCAACATCCTTACTTCCTCAGCGCCAAGGTGTTTGCTCCGTACATAAGTAATGGAAATATCATTATTTGGTACACCTTTATTTTGACTCGCTGAGGAATTGCACACCACACCCTTCACTTCTCTCCGCTTCTTCCAGCCTGCCTCTCTCCTTTTCGTTCTTTCACCTCTTTCTCACAACCTCCAGCTTCATTCACTTAAGACCCTAGGTGTTTAAAGCATGTCACCTGCTTCACCTTCTCATTATTCACGTCCTTGATCTTTATCTCCTTGCCTCTTTCCTTGCAGCATATCATAACCTCTGTCGTCTTGATGTTAACCTTCATTCCTTCTCTTTTTTGTGTGTGTCATACCATAGCCTTGTCCTCTATTGCATTTCCTTTTTCGATCTTGCTGTGATAACTATGTCGTCCGCAAAGAGGAACTCCCATAGTTTATCACTTTGGAGTGTTTTTGTGACTACATCCATGACCGTAATGAATAAGAAGTGACTGAGAGCTGAGCCCTGGTGTAGTCCTACCTTAATCTCAAAGGTCTCGGACTGTCACTCTTCCGTCAACACTGATGTCTTTGCTCCCTCGTATATCTCCTTTGCAATCCCCACAACCCTTTTAGGTACTCCCTTCATTCGCAAAGCCTAGAAGATAATCTGCCACGTTACTCTATCATATGCTTTCTTGAGGGCAATGAACCTGCAGTACAAGGTCTGGCTTCCTTCAATTTCCTTCTCTTGCAGTGGTCTGACTACAAATATAGCATTCATAGTGCTCTAGCCCTTCACGAATCCATACAGCATCTCATCTATTTCCATGATCTTTCGGAGTCTTTGGTCTATGACCTTCAAACACCTTCGTTGCATGCTTCATAAGACTAATACCTTTGTAATTTCCACATTCCCTGTTGTTCCCTTTCCGTTTAAATACCGAAGCTATAAAACTTTCTCTAAAAATCTCTCCAATCTTCCGGTATCTTCTCTTCACACATGATACTATTGAATAACCCAGTCACCCACTTTTCTCCCTCTTTACCCAAAACTTTGAGCATGTCGGCCGAAAACTTTGATGGCCCACAGGCTTTGTTGTTTTTCATTTTTCCTAAAGCACTTTTGATTTCCTTCATTGTGATCGACTGTGCGGGTGCTTCAATTTGCTGGCATGAAAAAGCTTCCTCTCGTTCATTTTCAGTTTTCAGTGTAGCACTCGTTTACCTGAAATCCTTTTCCTTCCTTGCTCTGATGTGTTTCGTCTGTTTTTATGCGCTTTCTGTAATTGCTGAAGTGTTTTTCTTCCAAGCCTTGATAGCGTCTTTCCTCTCTGTAACAGCTTGCTGGACGTCGTCATGCCACCACCACTCCTTTCTTTCCAACCTTGCGGCTCCCTTTGTTCTACCAACTACTTCTTTTGCCGCACTGATCATAGCCTCCTTCATATCTTTCTACTTTCCCGCAACATCATGATCGTTTTCCTGTTTGCGGTTTTTCACAGACTCAACGTATCTCTGTCTCTTTTCTCTCAAAAAATTGGTACATTTACGGTTTCTTTGCTCTTCTTCGCTTCGCTTATTTTCTCCATGGGAGCTGCATGATCAGCAGTCGATGTTGGCTTGCCATCTCCTCTCTATTTATTACACCACAATTAGTAACTTTCCTTCTGCCTTCTTGGTTAAGGAGGAAAACGTCGATCTGTGATTCTCTGCCGCCGCTGCTGTAGGTCACCAAGCCTTACTCCTTCTCCTTAAAGACAGTATTTACACAGAATAGGTCGAACTCTGTGCCACTTCTAAAATTCTGTCTCCATCCTCATTCCTTCTCCGAAATCCAAAGCCTCCATGTACCCTATCATATCCATCCTCACCTGTGCCCACGTGCCCATTCAAATCCCCTCTTTCAACAATTTTCTCTTTACTTGGTAATCTCAAGAGTGTTTCTTCAAATCCTTTTCAGAACTCTACCTTTGCCTCTTTACTACAGCCTGTCTGTTGGGCATACCCTGAGAAAACGTCAAAAATCCTCTGTCCAACCACTAGATTCACTTGTATCAATCTGTCAAAGAGTATTGTGACTTTTACAACTTTTTCATTTAGATTCCCATGCAATAGAACACCCACTCCATTTAGTGCATTCTTTCCTCCACTGTAAAATAGCTTGAAGCCATTACTACATTCTCTCACTTCTTCACCTTTTCACCTTGTCTCTTGAACTCACATGATATCTATCTTCCTCCTCCTCATACAATCTGTTGCTCTCCCAGTCATATACCCACATTTCAGTAACCTATCTTGATGAGCTTTACTAGACTCTTAAACCGTTTCCGTGGTTGGCACGGTACCCATTGCCCATTTCTCACATCAGTTGGAGGGTACTGACGCGTGTCGTTTCTGGAGAACTCTCTAGCTCTATTCACTGTCGTGTTAGAACATGTCATGTTTAGTTGGAGCGAGTTTTTACGGTCGCATGGGCTTGTTGACACCAACCACTTTCTTGGGTGAGAAGTTTAGCAAGCGTAGGGGCGTGTCCACACGCCAGTGGGCCCTGCACCCTGCACCCTGCACCCTGCACCTAACGAGGAGCTCATCCTCGGGTGACAAAATTCGGGTGTCACTCCCTTGTCAGACCCTCGTTGGCTTAGTGGCCGCGAAGCCACCTATCCAGTTTGCATCACGTGGAGGCGAGGTTGACTTGGTCAGGAAGTGGGTCACAGACAGGCTATTTAATTCGCCGTTCACCATAAGACTGTCTGCCACAGCCACCACTCAGCGATGAACTGTGCACTCCATGTGTGCACGTGTAGGGAGTATTTTGAAAATAAACTGGAGATGATTGCTGTGGTGATTTGCCATTGCCAACTGGAATGTGTAATAGTCACTAGATCAAATTTAGATTATTGAAGACAAGTAAAAGTAAAGTTAATAATTAGTTGTTTACAGTTTATAGATCTTCGTCATGAACACAAATGTAGGCACAGATGCAAACACGAACACGTAAACGTGAATGGAACCAAGGGAAAATATATCCAAAAGAGTTTCGATTGGTTAGTTTCACTAACGACTTAAGATAACTGTTATTTGAGGTCTATTTTGCTTTTAAAATATCGTCTCACTTAAACCACAATCTAAGTGGGTGGTTTATTTTGAATAACAGAAAAACTTATTTCTGTTTTTGCAGATTTAAGTGACTCTGTGGTTGCATCAGAAAAATAAATCATATTCAGTTATACTTGTTATATTTTAAGTAAGGCAGCAGTAAAGTTTGGACTCAAGTCAAAAATGGAATAGAATATTGTGAAAATATGTGAATAATGTTGAAGTGATGGGCGATTAAATAGAAAAGCAAGCAAAAAATTCTGGTTGCGCTGATATATATATATATATATATAGTTGACGTGGTCAGTAAGAAAGTTTAACAAATGGGAAAATCGATTACCTGGCTTTTACGAAAGGAAAAATTTTGGATTGGAATTTCAATTACCTAGCATGAAAGCATAAATGGGGGTCCTGGGAAAAGATTTAATGATCGACAACCCTTTTTTCCGTCCCCGTTTTCACACTTTAATTGCCAAGGTAACTGCTGTAATTTCTTCAATTACATCTCATTGATGACAAATATTTTAAAATCCAGCAGATTGCGTCTTAAAAAATCGGTCGTTGTGTCGATGAAATTTAACGTTTAAATCTATATAAATCTGGCCATTTGCTGTCCTTAGTTGCTTCAAATTCTTAATTTGTGCGCGCATGTATATATATATATTTATATATATATATATAGTGATATATATATAGTGATATATATATATTTATATATATCACTTAATTGAACGCTGTTTTTTCAGAGGATCCACTGCCACTCTATTACAAGGACCTTTCTTTTCGGTTGTTGGGATGGGCTTATTTTTTCTCCTTGCTATATAATTTTTTATCTTGGCTGGCAAAATCTTCTTCTTCCGTATGGTTTATGACCATAGATTTTTTCAACTTTTGTTTTTGAAACTTGTCTCTAATATTGCCGTCAAAATGCGATGTTTTCCTGTACCCTGCTTTTTTCAAGTTTTACTCTGGACCCCTTTTAAAAATAAGACTTTTAATATGGCCTTCTGTGCTGGTTATTGGATGACTATTTTGTGGAGATCAGCTAAGAGATCAAAAGCTTTGAGCATTACTATGACCAGGACCCATGTCTCATCACAGTATATTAATCATCCTAATAGTCGAATTAGTAAAGGCATATCTTCTCTGTGAAAGAGTTTTCCTACATGCTCATCCTATACATTTCTAATATCTTCTCAAACAAAATACTCTTCAGTTGACAATGGATGTAGCTTGCATTAGTGTTGTTGTACGCATTACCATTTATTCCGCTTACATCTTACACCTTGTTTTGCTTTTTCTAATTCTTTTCCAAAAATGATCTAATCCCATTTTTTCTTCAAACACTCCTCTGTAAACATTAAAGTAACTTTTAAAATGTTTTGTAATTATTTTTGTATTTTACCATGTCATTTATTTGTTTTTTCATCAGTTTCCTTTTTCTTTTCACTTCAGAGAGTTTTCTTTCCCCTTTGTTAAACTACTCTTAACGAAGATCCTATTTTGCTGATAGGCTTTTCAGGTCAAATATTTGTTCTTTACTTTTTTATAGCTTTTTAGATATGTATTTCGATATGCAAAGCTGAACNAAAGAGTTTTCCTACATGCTCATCCTATACATTTCTAATATCTTCTCAAACAAAATACTCTTCAGTTGACAATGGATGTAGCTTGCATTAGTGTTGTTGTACGCATTACCATTTATTCCGCTTACATCTTACACCTTGTTTTGCTTTTTCTAATTCTTTTCCAAAAATGATCTAATCCCATTTTTTCTTCAAACACTCCTCTGTAAACATTAAAGTAACTTTTAAAATGTTTTGTAATTATTTTTGTATTTTACCATGTCATTTATTTGTTTTTTCATCAGTTTCCTTTTTCTTTTCACTTCAGAGAGTTTTCTTTCCCCTTTGTTAAACTACGGAGACCTGTAGTCAGGTCAGTTGACCCACAAGCTTCATGCTAAGATAGGATGGGTTAGTTCCTATAGTAACTAATCCTAATCGTGCTATTGCCCGACCCAAAGTCCAGGATGAAAAAGAGTGGTTGGCCAATGGGCTAGCAACTGGCTTTATCAAAAAAGGAAGCTGCAGAAATGCTAACATCATGTTCAGAAAATCAGAAAACCTTGGATTATTAGCTAAGGATGGATGCGATTTTTGCGTTGTTTAATGAGTCTGGATAAAAAGTGGGAAGAATTATTTAGTCAGACTGAATCGTTGATAACGGAGAGAACATGTGAGAATGGCAGCAAAAGGTGAGTAGACAATGTTTGCAAGAGGAAAAATTGCACAGATTCTGAAAAAGAGGTACAATATGAAAATCGTCAAAACATGCAAAAAACCAAAATAATAGCAAGAATCAGGCATATTAAGTTTTAACTCAAAAGATATATTTGCTACTTAAAATGGAATAATGACAATATTAAGCATGAGTGTAGATCACTCATTCTTAATGTTTCTTTCGCGTCCTCTTGTTGAAGAGGACGCAAAAGAAACTAGTGGGATGAGAGTAGAAAATAAAAATGGATCTCGTGTTGTGGTGTCTTGTCAATCTATCTTTGAAAGCGGGTGTGTAATTCATCATTATCCTCTTCCCACTCTTGTTCTATCAGAGCATGGTACTGTATTAAAGTAGTTTGTAAGTTTCTGGGAAAAATCTTGCGCTAAATATATTACTATATTACATATTATATATATATATAATATATACAATATATATTATATAATATATATTATATAATATAAAATATATATAATATATACATATATATTATATATATACTATATTATTATAAATATGTATATAGATGTTGACTGGCTTCCATCCCAGCATCCCAAGCTTTTTCTTTGCTTTTCATAGGAACCGTCTTCTTAACGTCTAGATGCGTGGATCAACACAGTTTTCCTATGTTAGCGCTCTTTTTCTGTAGCAAGAGTTTGAATACTACAATTATGTTTTTCCATTTATTGATTTACGGCTTGCCTGTATTTCTAGAGACAATCTACAAAAAAATAATCTTTTGCTAGTGTGCTCCAAATTGTACTATGTATCTGCACTCTTATTATATTTATAAAATTGATTTAAAGTTGAAAAATAGCTTCCTTTCCATTTAATGTTACTTTTTTAAACTCGTTTATTTCCTTTTGTTGAAAAAGCTCGCTTTCTTATTTAAATAATAGAGGATATACAGTTCACAAAGCCTTCCCTACTTGCTAATTTTTCTGCCCATTTTGAAACAGAAAACCTTTTTCGCATTGAATGCTACTCGGTCATTCTACAATCCAGTCATTGAGGATGATTTTTCATAATTATATTTTTTGCAAATATTAGCATAATTGCGTTGAGCGTATTAAAAGCTTTTTCCTTGATTAATTTCTCAAATTATTCTTAAATATTTGGTATCCTTTTTACAGTATGAATAAGTACCCATTCTGACGTAGTTTTTCTCTACAAGTTAACATCAATTATTGGTGTAAGTTTTGGTTTGAATAACTTCCTAACTTTACTATACCATTTGTTTCAATAGTAATCTGGTCTAAAACGTCCACTCTAAAAGGTCTTTCCGCTCTTTGCCACAGTATTGAAACTTTCGTTAGTAATTGTAAATTCGGTGGTGTTTTGTATTTTGCTCTCGACGATTATTTGAGAGAAAACCTTTAGTCTGTGGTAGGAAATTAAGCTATCAGCACTTATTTCTGGATAAAGCCTGCACTAGTTTATCCGTCCTTAATAACTCTATACTCCTTGTCCATGACAACGACAAGATACTCATCATATTCACTTGTTACTTTGACATTTTAATTTCTTTGTCAGTGATCTTTGCTTTAATATTCATTCCTTACAATCTTATTTAAGATTGTAGCTGAAATACTCAATTTTTTCCCTTTTGAATCTGAAGTTGGAGTACAGACTTGTACCTAATAAATATCCAAGAGAGACCTAGCTAACATTATTAGTTTAACGGAGCTTACTATTTTCCAACATCATTTCGTTGTCTACTTAGTATTCTTATCTAAATATAAAACGTCACACTTCTCTTCCGTAACTCCACCACCGGAGTATATCACATGGAATTTTTTTTGCCTTGCTTTTTTAAGGTCGCGTGGTATGGCTAATTTCATTAATGTCTAGGCGCGACTTGAAGGCAGGTTACATCAGCCCCGCAGTATGGGAAGCAATGGAAGCAGACCGCAGCAGCTGGAGATCAGTGGTAAAGACCAGCATCCAGAGGGGCTAGGAGAAGAGAAATATACAGTGGGAGGAAAGGAGAGAGTGCAGATGACAAAGAACAGCATCAACACCAACTGAGCCAAGCGGGATTTTCATCTGCAGCAACTGTAACAGAGTCTGCCGATCAAGAATTGGACTGCACAGCCACAGCAGGCTCTGCAACTCCACAACAGACTGAAACATGGCGTAGAACTTCATTGTCTTTCGAGATGGACGGATGCCAATGCAACGCTACATGTAGTCTTTTTGGTGCCGCAGTAATATTACCAATTTTCCTTTTTGTGCTAATGCTCTTTTATTTCACTGTGCAAGATTTTGTGTTTGTTTCTGTCTGGTATTACTCTTAGCTACATTTGCTTGATAACTATGGATAGTCTCCTGCAGCACTGCTTGGATTCCAGTGATTTGAATTAATTTACACGTGCCTTGCGTACTATAGGCCCCAAGAGGGGCAATATTATTTACGCTTTTTTTCCTTGCAGTTGTTTAAGCCTTGAACGTATTTAAAAAAATACTACTAAAATACTATTTAATATATTTACTTTTTTATTAGTTTTATAGTATTATCATTATTTTTAACATTACCAATAACTATTTGATATATTGATACTATCCTTTCATTTACTTTATTATTTTCCTGTATAAATTGTAACAGCTTATTTTTTAAATCTAAGGTTACTAGGATTTTATTTTTTCAGTTATTCACATTACAAGGTTATAAAGATATTGCACACGGAGTACTCAGAATACTATATTTCATTCTTTGTATTCTATCATTTACTTTTTTTCAATGTGCTCTAGTATAATGATTTTGATGAAAACCATATTTCCTCTTCATTGTTTATTTTTAAGAAAAATATCATTATCTCTCTTTTTAAGTTGGCTGCGCAGAATTAACACAATTCTATTTTTGCAGTGTCATGTAATATCTAGAGCACTGGAATACGACTTCTTGCTACCTTTTCCCGGGAGGATACACGAACAAAGCACGGTCCTGATCTCTTTAGCTGCAAGTGGAACAGGAAAGGAGTGGAGTGTGTTCAAGCAAGGCATCTTCAACAGGCTTAAATATTCCGAATGAAAATTTAATTTATTCTTCAACTCCAGCCCTCTCGTTTTGTTTTCCAATTACTCTTTGTTCATGTCTGATATACATCTTGCCTTGCAGACCCCCTCGAACGACAGTCCCAAATATCACTTCAGAAAACATCTCCTTATCGTAAATCTCTCTCCATACCCACTTTAAAAAGTTAAAATTAATTCATATAAAAAATCAAAATTAAGATTTATCGAATGTAGCAAAAGCAAACCAGGTTCAACAATGTTTGTAAATTTTTTTGTTGCCTAAATCAATTTGAAGCATTAAATATGGTTTAAAGTGTCTGTTGAAACTAAAAAAACAAGGCGATTCAAAAAGACTTGGAATAGTTGACAATTAACTTTTGTGTTATTCATGTACGAGTAACTCAAAAATTTTAGTACGAGACAGCGGATGTAACAGCCATGAATATGGGCTTATATGATAGCTGAAAACACTGTTCGAAAGGAAAATGGCAGGAAAATATATTTTTCAATTTATTGTCTTTGGTTGATTTAAACGTGAGACTAAACTCTTGCATCAGCAATTCACCACAAAAAGTGCTGTGAGGTCTTCACTCAAAGTGTGGATGAACCAAGAGCACACACGTGATTGGATTAAAAGTATGTTGGGACTAATTCCAGTTGTAGCCTATTTGAAGAATTTCAACGTTTTTTAATGTATCAAGAATTTATGATGTATTAACTGTTATGGGGTGTACAAAACATATCCCTCTTATTCCTGCCCAATTGGAATGACAAGTGGAAAAAGGCTTCCACATCGGTGATCGTTTGGGCTAAAGAAGCTAGTGGAAAAGAAAACATAAGTCTCTAAACATAAGAACCATGACAAGACAAGATATAAAGGTGGCAGATATAGTTAAAATATGGCAAGTTAAAACTGCATGTCTGCAAGAGACAAGAGAAAAGGGTAGCAAAGGGAGAGAAATTGGTTAAAGGTATAAGATTATACTATTATAAAACTAGATCAAAGAGAAATGGACTTGGTATTATTCTGGACTGGGAGTAGTAAGATAAGATCCTGAAAATCTGTACAGTTTCCGATAGTATCATCCAAATATATAACAAGACAACTTTAAACATCATATGAGCTTACACCCCACGGAGCGGCTACAAGAAAAAGAGGAGATTTTGACAATTTGGAGAATAGTACGAGAAATATCCCACCGTCAAAGCAACTTGTATTAGGAGCAGATATGGAAGGGTATATTAGGAAGAACAGTTTCAGTTACGAACAGCAACATGAGACTCAGGGTATGGGGGAAAAGGGAGGTCACAAGGTTATATACCACAGAAATGAGATATTAAATAGAACAGAGGCAAGAAAAAGAAAGACTGTGAGTTATGAGGAACTTCTAAGTTAAAGGAGATTCAGTTAGCATGGAAATATATTGAGGTGAGATGAAAGTGACGGACCAGGGTAGTACTACGACTGCAGGTAATGTGAACGCAAAGCAGATCATGACCGAACACACGATGAAAAGACTTGATTAAAGAATACGTGAAGGTGTGTAGTATCAAAAGGATTTGGTGAGTAATTGCAATGTGTTGCAGTCTAAATAAGCAAACCTGCTTTAAATCGACCATGCTGATCAAGATAAACCACCTTTGGAATGTATCTTTTAGTTGCATATAATGTCTAAGTATCTATATACAAAACAAAACAGGTTGAAATAGTCTTATTATTCTCCTGATAATTTGTCAAAAAAATAGATAAAATTAAGGCAATTCTGTTGAGTAATAATTACCCTAATGAAGTATTGGACAAAGTTTTTCGTTAAATTATCTACGTTTATTTGTCCGGTTAAAAGTGGTCCCTAAAATTGTCCTGCACACCCCAAACTACACTGAATAGGTTAGGTTTCAACTAATTTTAAAAACCAAATTACTATGGCATTTTCTGAATGCTATCGTGCTATTGCGACCAAGGTAACTTTCCGCTATAAATTCTTCCTCTGTCTAGAAAGGATGCCTTGCCTGCCACAAATTTAAGTATGGTTCTTTATAAGATATTGTGATGCAAGACACCTAGACTTTACGTCCTTAAGATGCATCGATAAAATAAGATAGCATATCTCTAGCGTTTACAGAGAAATGCTTTGTTTTAGTGGAGTTTAGCCAAAAAGAAAATTTAAGACTGTACACAAAATTGTTAGTTGTTGTTCCATTATAGCACAACATTTACTGCTGAACATTGAATACAGTAAAAAAAAATTAACTAAAACAGCTCAATTTATTTAGCAGGGCCAGGTCTACCTTCCAAGTAATAGTCAACTATCACCACCTTCTCAATCTACACAAAAAATTGTGTATGGTTGTTAACTGTGTTGGAGAGCCAGTCTCAAAAAGTGGCGGGCTTTTTCAATTCTCTCTTTGTTTTCCGTATCAGTAAAAACTCACTTGGCTCGTGTTTACTTATTCTGGGGTCTTGGTCCAGTGGAGTGACAGCGAGAAAGATTGTGACGAAAATGAAAGTGATTTTATTTGCTATATTCAAGGTTTGCACCATAAATCGTATTTGACGCATAAACATTGCGTCGACTTCCACGCACGAAGTAAGTAAATCGAACAAGTAACAATTTAAGGTATAATCTTTGTAAACAAAATAGATTTCTTGGCCATGCATCGACAAGAAGGTGTAATGATCTAATACTTTCTGAATATAGGAAGTAGTCATTGTAAACGTTTAATTAAACTATTGAAAAGTATCAGTAAAGCAAGCCTTGACCTTCCGATCGTATACTATTATATCATCTTCGTCAGATGTTATTCTTTCAGTCTCATTCAAAGCTGGAATGACATTCTTTTTTCTCTGCTTTTCTTTTCGGACACCCTACTTTAACTGATGCGCTTATTAAATGTGTACGTTGTGGTCGGAATTTATTTTGATTTATCCTTAACCTTTTACATTTAAGAAATCAGAAATACACCAAGAAAGCAACTACAGGCACAATACAATATCTGTGTCCCCATTAAAGGCTAGTTTAAAACTGCCCACAAATGGGTATGATAGAAGATAAAATGAATTTTAAACTTAATTAAGAAGTCAAAGGAAATGAGAGTAAATTGAATATGTCTGACACATGTACAGTACAACAAGGGTCAATGTCTAAAAAGTTTTTGTCCTACTATTAAAGAGAGTTTCACGAAGTAAATTTCGGATATTTTAACGAGTTTATGAATAATTTTATTACCGGGTATACCGCATTGTTAAATAGACCTATTTGGATGGAAACACTTTATCATATCGTGAGTCGAAAGCTGTTTTCTGACCTTTCTTACTAAAGGTAATTTTCCCATCATCAGGCTACTAGATGTGACCTGGTACAGCTCCTTTAAATTTTTTCATTGCTGATCTCCTTGGTAACAGAAATGGAGTTGTTTTGAAAAGTGGTGCATAGCATGTCTTGTGTTGGTTGTGTAATTTCCTCTTTTGCTGGAAGTTATATTTTAAGAAAAGAGTAAGATTATGAACGGTATTATTACACACAAGTATCCCTATCGGTAGCACCTTACAAATTTATCGATCTGTCTATCTGTCTATCTTTCATGTATATATATATATATATACACACATATATACATATATATATACATATATATGCATAAATATATACATATATATACATATATATACAAATATGTGAGCGTGTGTATGTATGAATCTAATCCTGCGTTTCTTATCATTAGGAGGGTGATTAGACCTGTTTAGATACCTAATCATAGAGTTAGATCCATAGGCTTTTCTCGTCACGTGAAAAAGGAGCAGATGTATGCCCAATGTTAAAGCTACTGCTAAACAAAATATCTACCTGTGACATAAGTGAGATTGAATTTTGAGTTAAAAAATTTAGATGAAAATAAAGTTTTTCTGAGACTTTCGTAAATTATTAACGACAAATAAGAGGGAATTAACGTAGGTTGTAAAAACAATGCATTCAAATGTTTACAAGTAAGAAAATATTATTTTAACGGATGCTCTGTGATTAACTTCGCTATTCAAAACATTTTGGTACTATATGTAAATAAATAACTCAGATACAACAACTTAAATACAGTATGAAAGGAAATATCATTGATGTGATAACAAAAAACAACTGAAGATAACAAGAAAAACATCTGTAAATAGATTTTTCTAAAAGAAATATTTAAAGAACTAAAGCAAATAAAATTTACCACAATTTACCAGGGCGTCCAAGAGGGCAACCTCCATGTGGTGACGCCTGGATGCTGACTAGCCAGGTTTTCCTGACTGGTTGGTAACGAATAGCCTTCGTTTCAAGGTGTTCTTCTGTACCATGGAAGAAATCGATCTTGTCGTTCAAGCGATTTCGAATCTGGCTCCTCGTCGATATGGAGAATATTTTTGAACTTATGCCGTCCCCGGTAATAAGTGAAAGTTTTTTGTTCCTGGTTTCTTTCCAAATCGATCTCCCTTGCTTTGGGGTTGCTGTTGCTTTTCAGTGTTGTCCTTGCTGGTTTCTCTAAGTTGCACCCAGGAGTAATCCTGGAAAACCTTATGTGGTAGGATAACAACTGTTGGCTCTATTTCACCAATGAAAAACCAACCAGGTAATGTGCGTCTTCGATGCCCCTGTAGCTGGTAGAGATATCCCCGGTGCAACCTACTCGCTTATACATAATGGAGGGCCGTTGCTGTGGGCTGCAGATATTCACTTGTTCTGGCGGTGAGGGGAGGTTTCTTTCCCGTTTCATGAGGCCAGATCGAGCTCACCGGGGTGGTCTTCCAATCTGCCTCAGCAGCTTACACAACAACAACAACCATACTTCGAGTAATTTTTAAAAATCTACATTGCATAAATAATAATAAAAAAGAAAAACGAAATCGAATTGGGTTTGCAGGTAAAAAATTGTGGAAGAATCTTTATGTAGCTACAATTCCGACAAATTTTCTACACTGCTTCAACGAATATTCATGTCATATTCTTCTTTGTCTTTCTGCTTCTTTCGTTGGAAGCCGCCACAGCATATCAATCTCCTCCATTTTCTAGGGTCTGCATCAACTTATTTCTGTACTCCTGATTCTGTCTTGTCCTTTTATATCACATCCATTTTTCTTCTTTTTGGTCTTCCTCTCCTTCCTCTTTCTTGGGCATCCATATCCAGTATTCTCTTTCCAATATGTTCTTCTCTCCTGGTCACATGTCACATGTCACCACCTAAGCTTTGTTTCCCTTTTCTTGTCTCCCAGTCCCCTAGTTCATTCATGTAATAATACACCAAATAATCAACAATAAAGTTTAATAGATATGGAATTTGTGTATAAGGTACCAAAAACAAAGTGATTAAAACGCTAAAGGGCAGGTACTGTTAGCAGATGAAAGATAAGTATAAGAGGCAAAAGAGACATAAAAGTTTTCAAGTAAGGTAATAATTTAACATAAACTGGATCATGATTCTTATTCATCTTCCACCACCGTTGTTTAGTGGCCACAAACCGAATCAAGAGAATGATTTAACAGAATACAACATTGCCATTGTGGAATACTAGCAATTGAAATACCTTGCCAATCTTGCTTAACAACGTAAAGAATGTAAAAAAAGGCTTGGCAAATTTGAATTCAGAAATTTTAAAAATTGTATTCAGAGGCATATATTTATTTAAAAGGTTAATGTTCAGTGGTAGCAAAAATGAAATACAATTTATTAGTTTAAAAATTCAATGTATCCACTTGAAATACTAACTACGATATCATTTGACAAGATATATCTAACTGAAAAGTCTGTATATCCTACATCTAGCTGAAAGGTATTTGCTATATCTAAATGAAAGGTCGATCATTTAGTTATTTGCCAAAGTAACTAGATTATCGACCTGTAAGTGCTTAGTTAACATAATGCTGTCGCTACTCACAATGAAGAAGCAAAATACAAAGTGTGAGAAAAATACTCTTGTATCATAGAGAAAATGCAAACGATGACTGACAAATTGAAAAAGAGAACGTGATTACGTAAAAATAACAGAAACAAGTGAAGAGAAGCAAGTACTGATATTGCTCAGAAGGCACAAGGTGACTATTTGCAAAGACGAAAAAATGCAGTAAAAATGGAAATGTCTGTTTCATCTTGCTCACAACTTAAGAGAAATACGAAAAGCATTTTAGCCAGCGATGGGTTAGAGAAGATAAACACAAAAAATATAATGAAAGGGTTGAAAGATTTTATAAAAATTAGGGACATAAAAGCTTTGGAGGGAAAGAATTGTAGTGATTTCTTCACTATTGTTATTATATGTTATTGACAACAAACTAGAATATACTAACTACTAAAATTCACCCATAAGAGGTACACCGAAGCCAAATGCATGTTGATAGATGTAAAAAAATACGACAATTGGAATTTAGTTAGGTAACGTACTGAACATATCTTCAATTCTTCTTGGTGGCTCTTAAGAACCATTTGCTACTCCCAAATCTAGGAAAGAAAGAAAACTGCGTGTGGAGTCAGCAGGGATAAATAGTCGACGTTAACCAAAATCATATTAAGAGGAAAAGAAATTAAGCAAGTGAAGAAAAAAGATGTCTCAATAGGAGGACTCGTAATGTGGTTAAGTGAAATCCTTCCAGTATTGCTCCAGACTTAAAACCTTGTGACTATGGACCTAGTGACACGAGTTGGAATTTGGACCTTTCATGCCACGTACAAGACTTTAGAAACAGTTCACATAGCTCAAGAAATAAAAAAGAAAAAGTATTCAACTATTAGAATATCATGAAAGCAGATAGAATAGGGGCTGTTTTATTAACATTTAAGAACAAAAAGCATTTGATTTATGCTAGGCCAATATATAAAACGCACGGTCTCATAGAGATATTGCAACCATGATGTCTCCTCTAAGCTTAAACCACTATAAAGTGGAAATATGTTTCTACGCGCATAATAACAAAAATATTTTATTCAAAGTAAAAGAAAGTCGTCATCTTCCAGTGCTGCACTCCTAAAAAGAACCCTGACGACAAAGATAACAAACCTTACATGAGACTTTTATATTTCCAAAAAGGAAAGACCATAGTGAGACATCAAGATAATAAAAAGTAACATGAATGCAAAAAAATAAAAAATAAATTCTGTAAGAGAGTTTATTATTGAGAACAAAGCTCTCAAAGATCTAAAGGAAAATAGAAAATTGTTTGGGGACTTTTGCAACTACAGTGGCTTAGTGATTTGTAAAGGTGCTTACCATCTCTTAGATATTTACAAGGTAGCTATGAATTCACATTTGCTGTCTCCGTCCAGCACAGATTTGAAGCCTTCAATGACATAATTAAAGTGAACCACTTTAAATAGCAAGCAAACTCTCTGGAAGACAAGTAGAAAGCAATGTATTCCAAAATTGTAGCTAAGAGAGAGGAACAGGATAAGGAATCAAGTGAAGCATGAAAACTAATTAAAGGGAAATACAATCCAAACCAACAGATCAATTGAAAAAAAAGTAATCAAGAATCAAGAAAAAAGACACCATTCGGACAAGATAAAAAGATAAAGAATAGGTGCGAAAGACAAACACATGACGGTGGGACCAAGAAACAGAAAACGATGAAAGTAGACAAGCTTATGTCGTTATGGCAGAAAGAAACCTTGGAAATGAAGCCGTATAATAATGTGCATTCTGGAAAATAAGGATTCATTGGGGACCACTAAAGATACAAGCAGTCGAAAGAAGAGGGGCAAGAAGTATAAGATAATGCTGTTTCTCTCTTTTTTTGTGGGGGAGGGGGTCAAATTGAGAAAGAAAAAAGAGGCAACCAACATTTTCAAACAGTGGCCATTGGGTAATTTTAATTAAAAGTGGTATGAAATAAAATGTGAATAATGAACATAGGTAGTATTGCAATCTGCCAAACTTTACCCTTTTTTCCATTTCCTAACTAAAAATGTGACCCCTTTTGTTCTTTAAATTATAAATAGAATGTATCGAATAAAAAGCTGTTTAATTTTGTAATAGGATTTTCTTTTGAGTATTTACAAAGAAAGCTCCATTTATTACTTGTGTTTTTGTTGACAGCTCAAGAAAGGATTCTTCATTGCATTTCTTCGTCTCTTACCAATGGAATAGTTATTAGTGTCTTTCTCTTTTAATAACTTTTATTAATAAGATATAACTTAAATAACAGCGTTGACATGTATTAAAGGCGAAAGCAAAAAGTGGCTACTGAGGGTGTATAAAATTAGAATTAAGGCTTCAAATAAACAAATACTTCTTTGGTTATGATCTAGCTGAGAAATATATTGAAAGGTTTCTTTCTAATTGACAAGCCAATTCTCTTAGCAAAATTAACTGGGTTTTGTTAAAGGGCAAGACGTGTTTACTTTTTTAATTGCCTAAATTTCAAAGACTTGAAGAGAAGTATGGAGAGTGTTACGTAGCAAATATTCTTGTAATGTAGCAGCTTCCTACAAGAAAGCAGATTTATTAGTGACCTTAACAGTATAAAAATAGTACCCTCTCTTTACAGCCAACTGCAGATGGGTTTTCAATTCACAAAAATTTACTATTTGTAACTTAATGTTTGTTAAAGTTCAAATTAGCTAGATTTGAAATATTGTCAAAAAGAATATTTCTGGTTTACATTTTCATCCTATTATTTTAAAAGTAAATACACATTGTAGGGGTAACTTTTTTACTGAGATTTTTTCTCTTGGTTGTCTTGGCACGGGATTTCCTAAAAGTACTTGCAAATATATTTTTCCAGCTCCATCTGATAGGACGTCTTACTTTTTCCCCTGTTATCCGTTATACAAAATGTTGTGGTCAGTGTTTCTCAATTCCTTTACAATACATTTGTTGCTAAAAATATTGATGATTCTAAAACCTACAAAGAAAAGGAACTGGGAAAGAATTGTAAAGTATGTTTTTGCTCCCAATAATTGTGATACAGATGGTAAATTTTAACTTGCAGTAAAACATCTTTTTAAACTTTTTCTGTTGAACTATTCTGCAACGATAGATTGTCCTATGTCTTTATATCTCCGTTTTTTTCGAAGGTAAAATGAAAGTGTTTCTTAGTTTCCATTTGACTATCAACAGCCTTCAATTAACTTTTTAACTTTAGCCTTGCTTTGTGGTATTTTCCTTTTCTGCTTTGTACTCTCTTTCAGCTGCTAGGAGTAGAAAATTGTTAAATTGACCACAGAAATTAAAATAGCACAAAGATTATTTAAGCAGTAAAACTGCAGCTCTGAGTTTTATTAAGCATTTTTACTTTCCTTAAAATATGGGTTACAAAATCGACATCACCTCCGTTAAAGTGATCAGAGTTCATGCCAAGGGTTGCTCGTACAGATGACGAGGATGGGCTTTACTCCCCTGTCAAACATAGAAGTTGAAATAATTTCACATCATTCTTGAGAAAAAGGGCATATATCTTTAAGGCAACTACATTTTTCGTATTCATTCCATTTTGGCCAAAGGATAGCAACCAGATTTTTATTTTCCATTTTTGATTCGTAAGAGCAGCACTCCTCCATTTTTAGAGTTTCTGATTGATCTGGGGAGCTCCTAAGGGTGGTAGCCATTAAGATCAAATTTTAATTGGCTTCATGAAATATCTTTTAATACTGGTATTTAATACTACTCTAGCTAATAATATTCAGGATTATAATCTTTTTAAGTTTTTCATTTCTGTACTTAAACAGTGCTTTAGCAAGAATTCAGTTGTTGCCTTCTACTGTGAAATAGAATGACAACAATAAGAATGAATGCAACATATGTGAATTAGGAACCTGAGGCTAACTAGAGCTTCGTAATTGGGCATTGATTGAAAACAGAACTGGAAAATTATCTTTGCAAGTTGGTACCTTTAGATAGAACCAGATAATCCTTTTCTTTTGCTCTCTGGTACTACTCCATTGGGGACCTACACAAAGGCATTATTTGTTACATTCTTGGTAATTACTACTTTAGACATTGAAGCTTATTCCATCCAGTCAACCAAAGTGCAATAATACGAAGGTCCAAGTCAAAATCGAATGCCTTATCACAGATCAAGAATATCTTGCCCAGGACCAAAAATATGGAATAACTTAGTACCTGACGTAGAATCAACAATGTCAACACATTTCAACACAAGATCAGAGAAAACTATTTATAAAATATGCAGAAAGAGAAAGATGATATACATAGGGTTTGGAATCCATTATGAACTAATATATATAAGAAACTATTTAATGTATAAATTGTGGAAGTGTGGAAGTGAAGAATCCACATGGGGGAAAATCTGTCCTGCCTTTTTCAGTCTTTATTCTCACATTTATGATATTACCATAACTGTGAAAAGTGCAGTATCACAACACGTGATGTGAAGCACAACAGAGAGACAGAGAGAGATAAAACTTTGTATGACTTGATTCTACTACAAGCTGGCAAGTATTGCTGTAAAAAGGAGCAAGAGCAATGACCTGGTCAGGTATTTTTAAATCACTATCACTAGATGAGACGGTACAAGATAGCTCGGACAGCCCTGCCTTTGGGTTTTTTTTGTCCTTTTGACTTCGATTTGCTTTGATTAGTCATTTTTAGGAGAATGTTTTATTTTTTAACTATCTGTTGTGCAAAAAGAATGCATACAGGAAATTTGAAATGTGACATATTAAAATATAACCAAAAGTTTTTTTTTGATTATTATTTTCTGAAGAAATCTTTTGCGAAAAAATATAAATATAATATAAACATGAGATTTTCAAAAGGTTAAGAAAAAAAGGTGCCACTTGAAACACTTGATAATTAAAGTATCTATTTCAAAGCTAGAAGTACCAAGTAAAGTCACTAATTTCAACAAGAAAGTTCTTGGACGTTGACTATTTATTGATAATGCTCCTTAAACCAAAGACTTTGTGCGACGAGACACTGCTTGTTCCAAGAATATGATTTAAGTACCACACCAATTGAATTAATGTTTGCGGGAAAGTGGATACTTTAAGAATTAAGGAATTAATAAAACTCGGTAAATAATGTTTTATCTAGTCCAGGAAGAAAATCAGTAGAGAAAGAAGACCATTATCTCTCATGGAAAATAAGTGTAGTTTCCACTATGGGAATGCACCTTTATAAAGTCTTGAAGACATTTCATATTTTTTTTTGAATATCTGTCATTTTTCAAAATGACGACAAAATTGTGATGGTTTTTTTTTATTCTTTTTCATTCCTCATGAATAATTCTCTGCAGTTCATCTTTTAAATATTTTTTGAAGTGGTTAAATTCGAGATCTTTTTCGTCCGCATAAAAATGTGGACGAATTTTTATACAGTTCATGACCAGCACTTTTCATTGTGGCAAGCAACTAATGTCACGGGCTTGTTGTTTTTATAAAGAATATGTGTGTTTTCGCAAACACGTTATTTCAGTATTTTGTGGGTTTTATGGTGCTTTCGTCAATGCTAAAAGTTCGTTTTTAATATGCTTGTAAAGAAAAGATATTTTTTTGAGTTGGTGAGCAGCAATTTTTCAAAATATATCAAGCAATATGTGCTGAATGTTTTGTTTTCACGAGATTCTTTGCGGTTTTATCATATATTTGCTTACATAAATCTTTTGTTCAGTGTTTAGGGACGGTTCCTCCTTAGATAATATCCCTTCTCCAAATTTAGTTATCATAATATTTTTGAAATTCTTGTTGTGTTTTGGATGGTAACGGATCTCAAAAACCTAAATTCATGTGAAAATAGTACACTTTCTTGATCTAGAGCTTTTTATACTGGAAAGAGCGGCTTTTTCCCCTACTTGTTGAAACTTGTTTTAAATTTACCGCAGAAGTATTTTTCCAACTAAAAAAACACCATTTTGTACGTCAAAAATTTTTCTCCATTTTTGGCAGTTTTTATGACCTATTTCTATGTCGTATTTTTAATTCAAATACCACGCTACTATAATCCTTGAATGTTGCTCAATAAGATGTAATGTCTATCATGTTACTCTTCTATAAAAGTAAAACAAAAAATCAATTTCATTTAAAATGAGGCCTATTTCCTCTATAACAATATAATTGATATGACATTTATGTTTCTAAAGCTGAGCAGAAAATCAAATTTTTAGGACCCACAAAACGCAATACTTTCTTCTAAATTTCCCTTATTCAGCTTTGCAACTTCCTTACATATACTCCCTAAAAATAACTTGTTTTGGACTAGTACTTTGGTTGATATAATTAGTGTATGACAAAGATCTGAACACCTGCTTCCAAATAAAAGAAAATTTTAAGTTTGTTTGCAGCACGTGAGATCGACATAAATAATTTTATAAATTTATTTCCCTAGCTTGATTATGAATTACAAAGAGATAAATACCTTCTACTCAAATCAATAAAATTGGATCATATAGAGCTTCACGTAGTAGACCTAATAAAATGATGATTTCAATAAAATATTCAATAATGGGAACCTGCCATGTGACCATCACAGGAGGTGATTTATCATTCAAAGACTGAAACCAATATTAGAATCTAATCCACGGCTGTTAAACACAACAATCACCTTAAACAGCATTTTGGTCAGGTGCCTCAGACAACAGTATAAATTAAAGAGAAGCGATGCTTTCCTTGAGTTAAAAAACAGGCTGTAAAATGCTGGTATTGACCAGAGCTGTATCACTTTGGAGAAATTTTCACGAAAAGAAATAATGAGATACGAATACTGAGTGGTATAGGCTACCATAAGCTATCATAAACAAAGGCCACTTTACTAAATTGAACTCTTAAATTTTAATACAAACTGAGCTTTAAGACTTCGTTAAAATAAATTCCGTGTTTTAAGTACGTATCTAATATAGCTTGTTAGGATATCCAGACGTTACTTCAGAAATACAAAGAAAATTTAGTAGTAAAGTTACGTAAATAAATGATATCATAAAAGTTGAAAAAACCCCAAAATAAACATGAAAAAATTAACAAAGAAAGAAAATAAACATTAAAATTTGAAGTAAAATAATATACTTATCAATAATGTTAGCCAAATAGCCAATTTCTGAGAAGCCTGGGACCAATCATCATTCAATTCAGAGTTGCGCTGGTTTATTTAATATTCTTCAAGAAAAATACAACTCAGACAAGAGCTCGATTTTATTGACGCTCCGAGTCCAGTCATGAGAAACGTACACTGAGTGCTGACTAATGTCAATGTTAGCAACTGTTAACCAACTTTTACAAGCTGTATATATATATAAACTCAATACTGAAGCAAAATGTCATGAAAAATTTTATCACCGTCTCCATCCTTATTTGATAGAGTAGCTAAATACCGAACTGGTTTACCAACATTTGTTGAGTCGCCAAAATGGAAGAACGTATAAACAACAAGCGACTGTATACTTTATGCAAAAAATGCAACCAATTTATAGCATAAGGAAGTAACTGAATAAGCGCCAATGACTCTCATTTCTCTCGCTAAGTTACCAGCAAATGAAATTTGAAAGTAAATAAATAGGCAAAAACTATTCCATCAGATATTTTCATGGCAAATTCCTACAAGCTTCTTGTTACTTGGCATAGCTATTCATATTTTTTCCCTGCAAGATTTGGCGATTTTGATCCTGATACAGAAGAGACTGCAATAGCCACAATATTTCACAAAAAAGGAAGAGGAAGATGTTTATTATAATTCGACAAACATCGTGAACAACCTTACTTATAACTAAATGTCAAATTCAGGGCAAAAAAATATTTATTTTCCTCAATTATAAGCAAATCTAATAATTTGACGAAAATCAAAGTTTAATAGTTTACTTAAAATAATGAAATGGGTCTAAACTGTGATAATTATAATCATTTTAAATGAGATTTAGCACTTCCATGGCCAATTAGCCTACATGTCGATTTTTTTGATAATCAAGTCACAAGCAACCCAAGGCCTTTTCCATTCTGCTACTACCAGTATTACGTCTGTTACTAGTACTACCATTATTATCCACTAAAAGTAGACTGTTGGCTTCATCAAAGTTAGAAATATATTACTCCAACAGAGTTCAAAATCAACAAAGCTCCAACAAATGTTAGTGAATTAACCGTTTGTGACATATCGGGCTTCCAACATATTTCTTCACTGAAACCTGAAAATAATAACTTTTCGTTTCTCTAAAAGCCTTTTACTGTATTACTGCCAAGTGTAATTTAGCAACCATGACTTCCTGCATTTATTTAAAAATTCAAGGTCCTTTGGTCAGGGATGAATTATAGATCTACATGTTCTTGTTTGGACTCGCGAATTTATTATCCATCCCTATATTACCTTAACACGGTTAGAAATACCTTTCATGACTTTGGAGAAGTTTACATGATGAAATATATACACAAAAGGTATTCATCCTGATTTATTACGACAACTTCTCTTTTGTTTATTGTTCTTTTAACTACTGTATACGCGGAAGCTTGTGCACATAGCAGGAGTGAACAGATTTACAAAGGCTATAATATCAGTATTACTCTTGATAGAACACTTACACTGAGAGCCCAGATTGACAAAGTATACAGGAAACTATCATCGAGGCTAAAGTAACTGAAAAGAATACGTGATAATATTGCAACGAATGTCGCTATCACTACCTATCAATGCATAAGGATATTAAAAATGCTTCAGGTATAATAACATTAAGTGAAATTAAAATTAAGTGCTTAATTGATCAAAATCATCGGGTTTTTTCTCCTTTCATTGCTTTGACAGTTTGTGTCCCGAATTTTCTCTAGTTATGTAAGAAACTGCTCTATTAACACTCTGAAACCGCACTGGCACAGAATTCGAACTATATTTGTATAAATTGAACATCCTACCTATGAATATCGGGAGAAAAGTGTTTAAATTATCATAACAATTTTGTTGAATGACACTTTTCAAACGTAAAGAGAATATTCATTTTAATAAGTTAAATACACTGGGAATCAGATGCACCAAGACGTTTTCAGCTCCTCTTTAAACTGGTAAAAAACTAATTAACTTTTGCTACTTTGGGCTACTAATGCACTAGCTTTCACAATTGTAGTTAAATAGTAAAAGTATAAAGAGAGGAATTAAGATCCAGACGCAATGCATAGAAGCAGCTGGGAAAAGATTACTCTGTCCTACTATACAAAGAGACTCAGATAATAAAATGAAGAAGATCAAAGAGGAATCGTTTCAAGATGTTTTGTGTGGACTCTTTTGATTTGGCGAGGAAACCAGCGTAATGTGCTAACAATTCTTGGATCCGATGACCTAGTGATTAAGTAGAAATATGTCTTTTAATTATTGTCATCTCATTAAATCTTTATGTTTCTGTGTATAGTATGCATTTGCAAGATCATAACAGCTATTTATTAAATTAATATAATTGCTGGTCTTTCCTTCCCATCTGACCGATAGAGAGATTATAATACAAAATGACCAATCCATTTTGCTGAAAATATTTCGAATTACTTTCAGGGTAAGCTGAATATCATCATCTAACTAGATCGTATAGAAAATTACCGTATTAATTGTCGGTCAAATAAAGAATAGGTGATAGCTAGGAGCTGCAGTACCTATATAAAACCAGCCAGTATGGTAATAAACGCTTTTATTAAATCATCAATATTTATGAAATAAGATGTTTTCAGAACCTTTCTGAAAACATATTTAGGGAGGATTCAGAAAGGTTCTGAATGCTCCCTGAACTTTTTTATGATAAAGAATTGGCTCTTCTGGAAAGAAAGATGGAAATTAAAGTAATTAGTGTAGAATTGCTAAATATGCTCAACATCTTGCTTGCTCTTTAGTCGATACAAGATGAAGCTAGCCCATGCTTTAGTTCTTCTTTTTAAAAGGTGGTTTCTGTGGAATCAGCCTAATATGTAATAGAGAACATAACCTGAAATTATTCCTCTAAGACTCAGGTAGCAGAGAGTTTGAAAATACCTTATCTGTCCTACTTAGGTTAACTTTCCTTACATCTGTTGGATGTTACAGAGACTGAGAAATTTGTCTCCATCAACTTTTTTCACTCCAAGTCCTTAACCTACCAGGTAGACGTCTGGCAGATTAAATCTGTCTCATGGGATGGAGGGCCTTTCAGCCTTAGCAAGCAACCCTGGTAGATGTGGTATCTCGATTAAAACACTGATTGTAATGCTACAACATCCCACCTCCCTTTTATGAGGTCAATGCATAGTTGTTGTTGTTGTTGTGTAAGCTGCTGGAGGCAGATGGGAAAACCAATCTCCCCTCACCCCCAAGCAAGTGAATATCCAAAGCCCACAGGAACGCCCCCCAGTATGTATCTGTGGCCAAGTGGGTAGACTGCACCGGGAATATCTCTCCCACCTACAGGGGCGTCGAAGCGCACATTTCCTAGTTGGTTTTTCATTGGTGAGAAAGACCCAACAGTTGTTATCCTACTACACGAGGTTTCCCAGGATTACTCCTGGGTGCCATCTATATATTCCAGCAACGACGGCACTGAAAAGCATCAGCAACCGACAAGCAAGGCAGATTGGTTTGGAAAGAAACCAGAAACAATAAACCTTCACTTACCGCCGGGGATGGCACCACTTCCAAAAGATTCGCCAAATCGACGACTAACCAGATTCGAAATCACTGGAACGATGAGATCGATTTCTTCCATGGTACAGAAGAACTGCTTGAAACAAAGGCTATTCGTTAGATAGGTTAAATTTATTTCTATTTGCAAATTTTATATGACAGTTTCTATTAAACAAATGGCCTTCAGTACCTTGCAAACTTTTAGTTGTAAGGTTATATTACGTCCCATCAGCAGATGAACAAATAAAATTGCAGAGTGCTCAATATTTACTAAAATAGGGCCAAAGTAAGTTAAAATTATATTTCAATATTCTGATAAAAGTACAAAACTCTGAGTTTCTTGCTCATGCATTCATTAGATGTTCACATAAAAAACTGCTAAAAAAAGTTATATAAAAACTCTCCAAACTCAAGACTGACTCCTCATCTGAAAAGTTTTTAATTGGGAAATTTGGTAGTAATGGTTTTACATAGTTCCAGAAAAACCTGTTATCGTCAAAAATACTTTCTCCGAAGCTTTCAGTAATACCAAAGAAGTTCTTTTCAATTTCCCTTTTGTTAAAAGCTTTTCTTCCCTCTAACCCTCCTTTATTTTCACTCCGATCTTCATGGTGTTATCTTCTACGCTCTACAGGATGTTCCAGTTGTCAGAGTACAAGATCTTGACTCTTAGAGTAAGCTTCACATGTGGTTTAGATTGTCTTTGCTTCAAGATACTTGCTATCTACTACTTTCTTGCATCGATCTTCCTCCTCTGACTCTTGCTCGGTAATTGAGACAGTATCAGATTCATTTGATAAGGGTCTAGGCAAGTATCACACTAATATATTTGTCTTTGGTGACTTTATTGCTCATTACATCACTTGATTGAGTCATTCTAGAAAGACTGACACACCTGAAAAAGATACTGACAATTTAAATCTTGCTCATAATTTTACACAACTTATTTATTTTTCAAAAGATTTCCTTATGATTTGGACCAATGAAAGCCATTTTTTAGACACATTTACTTTGAGAATTGTATAGTTTCATCATTACCTCCTTTTGAATTACGGATCATGGTGTTGTCTCTATAGAGGTAAGACATCTAAATTTAGTCAGGCTGGCTGTGAAGGCTTTTCTCAATTTTTAGGTGATTTTCGTTGGAATTCAGTCTTCAGCATATCGGCTTCAGATGCTGCAACTGAATTCACAGAATGGAAACAGGTTTGTATTGAAACATTTATACTCAGTCGAAGCTATAAAGTGTCACAGCTCATTCCCTCCCATCCCATCCTTCAATAGTTGTTGCTCTTCTGACATTTCTCATGGCAACCACGTCTACATCCAATTCTAACGTGATGGAACTGATAAGATTTTTTTTCTTTCCGACTGGCTAGCATTGTTTGTAAAAGAGTGAGTATGACTTCTCGTTCTAAACCTCGCTGTGCTTGATGAGTTTTTGCATCAACAACATTTACAACAGGTTATATTCTTGGTCCAAGTCTCTTCCACTTTAAAATTAGTGATCTTCCTAGTAACATGTTTTGGTTCATCAACATCTGTGAGTCTGGAATTGGGCGCAAAACAAGTGTAACTTGCAGAAGGTTAACCATAAAACCTTCAGGCTATCAGACAAGTGGGGTAGGAAGGGGGGTAGTCGTTGGTTTCCTTCAGCGATGCAAAAATCCAATTGGTTTTTTCAGTAGAAATCTAATTCCTTAAAGCACACCAATATTTATAAACAGTCATTCTGATGTTAAGCTTGCTAAAACTGCTTTTTCTTTTCAGAAATATCCTCAATGAAGCTGGTTTATCATTTCATCTAGACCTTTCTTGGGTGGGTTACATTTAATCTATTAGTAAGTCTGTTTTTTTTAAAAGGTTGGTTCTTTGTATCCCAATAGGATGCACCTTAGACATAAGACTATTTTGAATCTTTACAGATGTGCCACCCTTCCTTGCATGAAAAGCTGTTGTCACATCTAGACAGGTGGTTCTTCATATCATCTTAAGTCGACTTCAGAAATATGTTTGTAACTTTACAGGTTCTCATCTTGCTGCTACTCTTCAACCTTCGTCTCATCCATGAAATGTCACTTACCATAGTCTCTTCTATCGGTAGCAAGCATGGAAAGTGTTCTAATGAGCTTTACCTGCTGAAACTAGCTCAGTTTGTGGCATCTCGTGTGATTGTTTTCTCTTAGCGTCTTGATCCTTATGCAGTAGTTGCTCCTCGTTGTAATGAATCTTTCTATGAATGTATCTAACTATCCATATATACCGGAAGAGTATAAATATTCAACCTTGTTTAAATGTATTCAGAAGAACAGAGAAGTAAAATAACCAGTTAACTTTCCCTTTATGTTTGTTTGAAAATAATGCTTTTTATTAGCAAAGTTGCAAGCATCTTGGAAAAAAAAACCCGTATTCTTTTCAGGAAGACCGTCAAGAGTCATAAGAAGAAAAGGCCATCCAAAAAACAAAATTTGTATGAAAGTATGACCAAAAATTTATTATTTTCTGACATTTTAAGGATCATTGCAGAGCAGCGCTCACATTTTTGTACTTTTTACGATCTTTTATGTTGATCTAGCGTCGCAACAATACTTAGGAATAAGGTCTTTTTCAAAGTTGAAAAAGGTATCAGAAAATGAAATTAACTATTAGGTTCAATATTAATTATAGCTTTTTTTTCTTATTCATTTTGATAGCTTGTCAAAAGAAATATTTTTTTAAATTATAACATATAAATATACATATATATATATCTTTATTAAGAAGATTGTTAAATGAGTGTTAATCTAAATATAATTATTTTATTCCTGAAATAAGTTCGTATTAATTGAAAAGAAGCATATATATATATGTGTGTGTGTGTGTGTGTGTGAATTAACACAACTTGTTTGCAATGCTGGCCTTTATTAATTTTAATGTCTAGACAGGCTTGACTTTGATAACATGAAACCAGCATCGCAAGTCAAGTTATAAATATATTTTAACACAGAGGTGCCATGTGCAGGTGCAACTTCCAGACAGATTCAAACATTTTTTTAACTATTTCAGATCTTTTCAGTACATTTAGTCATGGAGGTAATAAACCTCAAAAGATATGTCATTGGAGGCACCTGTTCATTGAATGTTGAACAAGAAAAATTGCATTTTAACATAACTTGTTTGCACTCTTCCAGCATTTAATGATGACAGATACAGAATAAGGCTAGAAAATATGTTTCATTCACCGGTGCTTGTTTTAGCTCGGAGAAAAACTCAATAATAAGCACAGCAAAGTAAACTTTTAAAAACCTGGTGTTTATTACGATTTCATTGAGAAATATATTGATAGAATAAAATTGTTTTCTATTAAAAAAAAGAAAAATTACCGCACTGTAAAAACGCTCACCAATCTTTTTTATCTTAACTACCTTTGGCAACTTAGGGTATAGATTCGACTCCAGTTAAAATAATTCGTTGTGTTTCTTATAATTTTTGAAGTTTGGGTCCTTGGGTCCTAAGGAGCTTCTTGAAGAAGAAACAAGGCAGGGTCACGAAGAGTTTTGTATGCAGCATTCATTTAGGAAGCAAGTTTGCTTTTAACTTTAAACAAAATTACTCTTGTCTTTTTATCATGTTTTTCTTCTTTCCTTTTTCATTGTTTTGTGAAGAACACCTCAAGGAAAAGGAATTTTATTTGAAAAAAGTCTTAGAAAATCATTTTCACACTTTTCAAAACCAGACCTAAGATAAACCAGAATAGTAAGCCCAATTCAATCTATACTGTATTACATAATAAATTGCACAATTTTAGAAAAAGCGACCTTTCACATTCCTCCTTTCGCTCGTCAGTCCATAGGAAAATCTGTTGAGATTAAATATTACCAAACATTTCTGAATCCAGATTAAAATTCATTGCTGTGTATAGAGATTTGCTTTTATATTTCTTTCCCCATGCAGGTAAAATAGCTTTATCAAGTGGCATGCTCTACGTAACAAAGTCATGTGATATTTTATTAACTGTGGGATCATTCAGGAATATGTGTCATTCGAAGTGGTTTGTTTGTATTATATTCGGTCTGTTCTTAAATGATACTAGTTTTAAAGACTTGCGATGCTACTGTCTGGCAAAAGTATTAGGGAGAATGATAGTGCAAAAGTTTTAGTATTTCTGTTTTAGACATTTGACACTTCGGTTTTTACAACTGGATAAAGTTGGATTGTGTAATATGATTTATGGTTGTCTTAGCGGTAGTTATCCAAAATAACAAAATTAAAGACGAAGTAAAGATATCAAGTTTCTTGTTGCCAAGTCACAGCCTCATAATGGTTTCGTGTTTCTCTTTTTATTTCTATGCTTTTATTTTTAGTTAAAATTAATCAAAATGATGGTTACCAGTTACTTCCATTTCCGGTCTTATCACATTACTCTTCTTGTCTCATTATCGTCTCATGGCCTTATTGCCATTTGAGTTTTGCTACCAATATATGAGGGTAGACAATGAGTTAATTACCTATTTAGCAAATTGATCCGCAGTTCTATTTGCTGAGAAACTCGCAAAGTAGCAAAAGGATAAAAGAGTTTGTATTAAGTGCTTTTAAATAATAATCTCCTGGTCGTAAAAAGTCAGCCCTGTTTACATAATTAATCAAGAGGTAACTGTCATAGCAGCACAACGAGTGATCTCAATGAGTCTTCGGGTTTATTACCTGAAAGAGCTTGCTATAAGCGTTGCTTAGCAAAGAAAATATTTCATCTGACACGTAAGTATAATATGATAGGTATTCCTTACTGATACAATGGGGTTTAAAAAAATGTGAAGTAAAACATGGCCTATTGAGTTACAAGAGACTGGAGCTACTTTCGAACATAACGTACTTTAGAGTCCAGCAAAACAGGAAATTGAAAATACCCCAGGCTAAGATCTTCGGCTTCATACAGCCTAGATTCGTTAAACGAATTTAATACACAACAAAGCATCCCAACACAATTAGTTGTGATGGTTCTCATGTTTGATATGGTACATGTTGTTTTAATAAAATGTCCATAGATAGCCAATATCACCCTTCCTTCAATAATTGCATATGGTCATCCTATAAGTTGCAAAAAATCCTAAAATGAACAAACACGTTTTCTTTAAATATCTATACAACTACTGATTTCTCAAAAATCTGAAAAGGCGAAATAAGGGGTTTTTTACCAATTAATCACTGCATGTGGCTAATTGCATTTTTCATGTATTCTTATCCTATAAATTGCAGTAATAGTTAAAGTTATACATAATTTATTTTAGGGAAGATTTTTTAAAGAAAAATCGAGTCACATTATTGCATAGAGTGAGATTGGTACTCAGGTCAGCACAGAAACTCAGATTTTCATTTCAGCACAGCAACCAGTCAATCACAGAAAACGTACAGTTAAATAGCTCAGGAGTCAGATATGAAATATTTATTGTTTGGTTTTAAATACATTTGTATACGACTGCTTCCACTATACTGATGTATGCTCAAGCTTCTATCTGTTTGTATTAAAAAGGACATTAAAGTATATATATATATATTGACGATTATTCAATTTCTTTTCGAGGTGAGTTGTTTTTAATGGTGGAAAGAAGTAGTCTCTTTCTTAAACCTCTTTGGTTTGCGATTTGCGTCTTATCATTTTATTGAGAAATGCATTACACTCAAATTCCGACTTAAAAGGCATTTAAGTTATAAAAGCAAATTTTGTCACAGTATATTTCAAATTACTTTGACAAAGCTATGGTTAAAAATGTATTTCATAAAATATAAGTTTGTTTTAAAGTGCTGAAATTTTGTTCAATGCCCCCCCGCCCCCCGCTAAGCAAATGTAATTCTCAAATTTTGTTTATTATGGATAAGTTAACACTAACAATATCGATACACTTCCTCGTCTCTCTTGTTAAAACACAGAGATAAATTACTTTGTTCATATTTAGTCAACAGTTTAGAAATAAGTATTTAGTCTACATGAAAATGCATACTATCGCATACTTTTTTCTTTACATTACAAAGCAACAATATAAACCCAATTGAATAAGTGTCACTCATTAATTGCGTTACAAAGATAAAAAATAGTTTACGTTACGTAACATATTTTCAAAATTCTCTATCTTGGAGGAGGATAATAATTCCATTTAGTACCTACTCACTGAAATGCTTACTCCAGACACTAGCTATTACGCCAAGCTCACTCCTCACACACACACCCCTATATTCTTCGATCAAAAAGCTGTTGTCCAGCTACTTTAATAAATATACTAGCACGGAAAAGTGTAGAATCAGAAAAATGGTATATCGAGTTCAATGTTGACATCAGTAGAGGAGAAAATGAAAAATGCATGCATACATTTGGCTACTTAAGAAATAAGACATGCGATCAGGTATGCATAGAAGAAATACAAAGGCCGTTTTAGAAACAAGTATTTCAAAGAAAACATTTTTAAGAAGAGAAAAAACCTGTGACTTGGCAAGACTTGACATAAGATTATCCTAGATTAAGCAAATGGATGCGCAAGCTGGACCATATCCTTCTCACAAGATTTTGAAACATCAAAATCTGGATATAGATTAAGATTCTAAACATGCAATTCATCGAAACTGTAGAAGAACGGAGTATAAAAAAGGTGGGATCAAAACTAGAAGCCACTTAAAGAAAAAGACTGTTATTTAAGGAGCATGTCCTAAGAAGAGAAGAGTTACTAAGTCTACAACAGCTTTGACAGAAAAAGAAGATAGCAGAGTACGGTGACTTGTATTAAAAGTCTGTACACCTAGATGTAAAACAATTACATTGACTTACTGCAGAGAAAGACGGCAGAATGCTAAAAAAAGCCAAAGGTATCTAATTAATTGAGCATGAAATTTTTAAGAAGAATCTCTTCTTATTTATGAGGAGAATCAATACCAGATACCTCTGTTTTGGAAGGTAAATCGTCGTTCTGCAGATGGTTCCATCCTACAAGCTCAGATTTGAGTGAGATGTCAAGTAACAAATGCCTAGAGAAAAAAAAGTGCAACCAAAGGTAGGATTCGATTGCAAAATAATCTGATTGAGAAGAAAGATCTGATAGCCTTGTTGGTAAAGTATATGGTTTTTTAAAACCCCTAGCAGTTTGTACGGATCCATTTGGGGGAACTCAAATTTACCAGCTATATTTCTTTTTGCTTTAAAAGACTGTGCTTTATTATTTTCAAATATAGTTTCTAATAAAATAGTGGCTATCTTTGTTAGTTTTGGTGTTCCTAAGTTACTTGCTTTTGCTTATTTTCTTGAAATCTACCTTTTATCTCCTACGAATGAAATAGAGATTTGCCCCCAAGTCCAATTTATTCAATTTTTATCCAAGTCAAAGTAAGCAGATAGATCAGATTTTTCATTTTCAATATCTTGGTTTCAAGTACCTGCTGAAACGGATATTTCGTTGATGTTAAAATGTGGAATAAACAAAGTAAGGGCAGTTTGCAGCGACAGTGAAAAAAGCTGATCATATAAAGGTAGTATATAAGAGTACAAAGTATATAAGAATGGCGACGAGAATCCTGGTGAAAAGGTACTGAAGAAGGAAAGCTTATGTGTAATTTACATACAGTTGTATGGTAGCATCAATCACTGCATGGAAACATAGAGGAGCACCCTAATAACGAGCCAGCACCATGGGCTTCAAATGTATTATTATCACAAAAAACCAGATGGATTTATTGGAATACCCTGAATGCCAGGAAGGTAAATGAGGCCATACATCCCACAAATCATCCGATACCAAAACATTAAGATGTAAAATGAAACTTTAGGATGCTAGTTATTTTTAGAGATGGTTCAGAGAGGTTTAAAATTTGCTTTCTGGCACATATCGCTTATACAGCAATAGGTCCCTATTTATGGACATCACACCAGCTCAAAGGGAGTTAAATGTTAGGCTACACTCTGACTTTGCAAACACAGAGAATGCTCATCTAATACACAATGACTTGATAGTGGCAATTAAGACGAACCAGGAACACGTTCAAGTTGTTTGTGGAGTAATAGAAGAAAAAGCACAAGCAGGGTTGCAACTGAATTCCGAAAAAATGCCACTGTGTAAACTAAGGAATCAATTTCTGGGCAGTGATACATAGAAATGAGAGAATGAAACCAGACCGTGAAAAGGTCAAAGCTCTTACATTTGTAACAGCACTAAAAAAAAGAAACTTAATAAGTTTTCTTTCCATTATGCAATGAAATTTTGCCGTCATTCCGCACTTCTCTAAGCGATCAGCTTATCAGCGGCAGCTCATGAAAGACAAAGGCTATTTTAAGTTGACTTCTAAACACTAAAACTCCTTTAAAGATTTCATTAAAGCGTTTAAAAATATGTTTTGCCACGATTCTTTGACATGGCAAAACGAACATTTATCTTTGTTGATTCACGAATCGCATATGTAGGCATAATATTGGTTCAAAGGCAATCAATAACTTCCTCGAAACCAGTTGCATCACGGACAAAAAGTGAGGAGAAACCCAGAAACCCTAAGTTAGATTTAGAGGCCATGGTGCTCGATTTGGGGCTATATAGATTCAGCCAATATCTAGTTTGTGCATCTAAAACAATAATAGTAGTAACAGATCAAAAACCTTTATGTTCCATTTTCCATGGAAACAGACCAGCTTTATTCCGAACAGAAAAAAAAAGATACAACACCAAGACATATGCTTCATGGTAGAGTGGTAAACAATCTCACAGATTGCATCTCCCTACATGGCGATCAGTATCTCAAGATACCATACGAGGAACAACAAGAAACAAACGATATTAACAATTTGCTCTTAACAATACACTGTACACCGTTAATCGATATTATATTAATTAGAAAACATTGCTAAAACAAACTATCTGGAGCAATATTATAGCTAAATCGATTGAGCTAATAACAAGTGGGAAAATATTTAATATTTATAATAAATATATAATATTTTAATTTAATATTTAATCAGAACGTAAAAACTTCGAAGCTTTTTATCAGCGCTTCCAGAGATATCATCATCTAGTTGCTGAGTATTACTTAAAGGCTATATGAAATTTAAACATTGCCATACTTTCAGCAATGAAAAGACATTTCAGGTCATATCTGTACATTAAGTGCCACCACACTTCTGTAATTCGGTCTATTTCTTCCACTGTCGTCAGTGAAATATGTTGCAGAAGCAAAGCATTTAGTTTTAAGATTTTGTAAGGGGAAAATTTGTCAATTTCACCAGTATACCGTCAACTCTTCCGGTGTTAACTGACATATATAATACAATCTGAAATCCATGTAAATAGATATCAGGTGATGGACCTCCATTTAATTTAGAAGGTATGAAAACACTTGTTTCCAAGAGAAATGTTGCATTACAGCAAATTCTATCTCTTCGCCATTTACCATCCACCCCAGCAGAGACTTTTATGAAGACTATGGGTAAGACGGTAAGAGTAGCGAATCCCAAAAAAGTACTAGCGGGAGAGACATTGCAAGATATCCGAAGTAACTAATGTGATACTCTACATTCAGCGACAGAAATCGTTTTTTCTACAAATATATTTCCAGAGAATATGTTCCCAAGACAAATCGCTCCCAATTCATGAAGGCAGATCAAAATATGAAAACTCAAAATTCCAACAACAGGGGAAAAGTAACAGTAGAAAATATCGTCCTCTTACAAAGATATTTATGGGGGACAATGTTATGATTTCTCATCATAACATAGTCATAACAGTCGATAAAAACAACCCAACTCCTAACCAGAGACATTAAAGTTCTCAATATTATTGGTAATGGCAAAATCCTGGTAACAAAGCAAGTACGCCATGGGACAAATGTATAAGTGCCATTCTGACGAAGTCAAGCAATTTAGTGAAGGGTTTCCTGGAGTTCAAACAGGACAGAAGAAGAACATTGCTTAATGAGACGAAGTCAAAGAATTATATAACGTTTGTAATATGCCCTATGCTTACGTTATCAATTTAGAAAACAAGGAGATTATTTCTGTCAAAAAGAGAAAAATCACTCCTGTTTTTAACCAGGAAGACTGTAACAAAGACGACTATGTGGTTTTTAAAATGAATAAAAGTGTAAAAGCAATTGACAATGGAGACCGAACCCAACATTCTTTAACCCAAATTTTGTGAACAACAGACGAAGCACAAGTTTTAATTATGTGTTGTTAAGAGCAAGAGAATTACTATTAAAAAGAAGGAGAATATAGTTCCCTCTGATGTTGTTTATTAATAAATGTGTTTATTTATTTGATTTCAGATATCAGGACTTATAGAAATGACACAAAAAATTTACATAATTAAAAATATGTAATAATGTGTAGCTTAAATAAGGAATTAGGTTGTGAATATTACAACAGTTAAAAAAACCATTACATCATAAGAATTCTGGTTGATTACAGACTACAAGGTTCAAATTAAACCAGAAACTTTTACTGTGAACAAAATCAAAATTAAAAATGATTTTTATCATCATCAAATAACAAAATTTAAAACGTTTTGAATATGTCAAAAGAGCTTGGTTGACCCATTTCTATATTTCCATTTCTTAACAAGCTCTTAACAAGGAAATTTGAAAGCCAAGAACACCATTGAACAGCTAATGTCAAGACCTTCACTGGGTTAACATCACTGGGTATGACAAATTCTAGAGCCATAAACAGACATCACAGGTATTATTATTATGATGATGCGTCAAATTCAATTTAAAATAGAGGAAAGCGACAGCTATGGAGCACGTTTTCAAGCACAGTAAAAAGGCAAGTATACCAAAGGTAGGAAAAAGATAAACCTTAGTTAATATGTAGTTCTGTTACCGGGCTGCAGTTATGCTTGAAATATCTGAGGAAAGAACAAAAACTCATACATACTTCTTTACAAAAGCTTTCTTCAGGGGTAAGTCTTAAACTTGTAAAATCTGATTATCTATTGTTCAACAACAAAAGAAATCAATTTATACTCATAATGCACTCATAAAATTCTTTAATTATGCATTTAAATCACCTATTAAAAAACAAACACCTGCCTTGTCCTTCCATGACTGTAATGAAAAATTTAATAAATTGGTAATTATAGTTTTCGAGTTTCTTACGTATTGTGAAATTCAAAAAGGAAAAACAACATGGTACATATGTTGATCAAAGATTAGATTTCAAGCAATTTCGGTTGTGGAAGTGACGTCTTTATAGTCTTTATCCTCACATTATTCTGTGAGGAGTGAAAAATCACAATAGATGATGTAAAGCACAAGAGGGAGGGAGGGAGAGAGAGAGAGGGGGGGGAAGCGAGAGAGAAAGAGAGAGACAGAAGAGAGAGACAGACAGACAGACAGAGACAGAGAGAGAAAGAGAGAGAAGAGAGAAAGAGAGAGAGAGAGGGGGGGGAAGGGAGAGAGAAAGAGAGAGAGAANGGAGGGAGAGAGAGAGGGGGGGGAAGGGAGAGAGAAAGAGAGAGGGAAGAGAGAGACAGACAGACAGAGAGAGAAGAAAGAGAGAAAGAGAGAGAGAGAAGAGACAGACAGACAGACAGAGACAGAGAGAGGAAGAGAGAGAAGAGAGAAAGAGAGAGAGAGAGAGAGAGAGAGAGAGAGAGAGAGAGAGAGAGAGAGAGAGATTTCCATAGCTGCATGTTAGGCTTATTAAACTATCACTGCCCGTTGAAAAACGTCTAATAAGAACTCCCCTTTTAAAGACGCTTGAAAGAAATTTTTTTCTTCGTCAAAATATATTAATGGTATTCAATTTTTTATTCAATTTTCTATTTTCGATTATGTCGAAATGCATCTCAAAAATCATGTGTCAAAATTTTATGGACAATTTTCTATGTGTCAAAAAATAATGCAGGCTAAAACTCCGGTTTTAAAGGCCTTGTTAGCAAATATCAAAACTCTCACTTTTTACCTTCTTATGAATTTCTCTATTCAACATGAATTTCCTTGAGCTACTCAGTTACACCTGTAGATCACCAACTCTGTTGGGTTGAGTATACATAGCTTATGGAATGGTGAAAAATCCAATATGATAAGCGGTTTCGTGCATAAATTTCACTTATATTTAATAAAATTTGCAACCTACTTACTTTAAGTGCTTCCAATTTAATAATTTCAACCGATTTTTAATGATAATGGTTTAAATTTTAAGAAAAGAAATTATCTGAATAAATGAGATGGTAGGTAATATGTTACAGTTTGTAACTAAAACTTTGAGATTGTTATGAATTTAGGAAATCCTATCTGTGTGATGGAATACTTTATTTTGTTTGTAAATTTTTTATGCCTGAAAAAGATGGCCGAGCTTTTCAAAAACAAATGCATTGATTCCAGCAATACCAATGGTGTTACAAAATAAAGCCAACGTACAAAAGCGAAACATCTGATTACTTGTGTATGACGTCGATTTTTTGGTCCAAAGGATCTCCTTCGGCCTTTGTACTGTTATAGTATTAAACTAATTTCCAGTTTTCCATTTTCTCCTATGTCAATTGAAAGTGGCAATCTGCAACATAAATTTCCATTACTTTGGTTCTCGAATTACCATTGTCAAATCTTCCTTGAACTGTCAAGAGAGCTTCTAATAGGACCTAGCGCTTGGAATACATGGCGAAGAGGCGCGTCCCCAAGGTGGTAGATAGAGGTAGCACCGTAAGGTGTCTTGGACCAACGTAGTCTGAGGGAAGGAAAACCCCGACAGAAAACCCAAGCCCGTCAAGACATGGGGTTGGGCTGCAGGCTAACAGTATGCACTCGGGAAAAAAGTCCTTGGCACAGAAACCATGAATATCATTTCGAATACAACATAGGGGATAGGGGGAGATTGTTATCTTCGACGGCGGTATGACCGCTGTGGGTCAAAGCCTCCAGGACGTCCTGCGTCCGATAACACCTTTTGTCAACACTAAATCAACTTTTATTGTTGGACACTGGAATGTCAGAACTATGTACAGAGGAGGGACAACACTATAGATCGCTGGAGAGATAGAGAATTACCAACTGGACATTCCTAGGATCAGTAAGATTAGATGGACAGGCCCAGGAAGGATGAAGATGTCTTCAGAACAAACGATCATGTAACTGGATTGGATATGTGTGACGACGAGAAGAAAAGCTGTTTGCGAATGGTTTTTGCACTTATGCAAAAATGAGCAAACGTCAGTTTTTATAAACTGCCCAACAAGGTGGTGACGAGCTTAGGTTGTTCGAATTTGCGGCAAGCTTCAGCAATATGCTTTCAAACCTTATTTGACATGAAGCTTTATTACGGATACTTGGAGAAAAATAACTAGTTTATAGGGTATAGCTTTTGAGATAATGAGACGTATATTCACAATGGTCCTAAAGCGGTTTTGGCGATGACTCTATAAAGAGAATTAGAGCACGTAGCTCGTTATCCAGACCTCTAATGTCTCGTTTTTGGTTTCACGTTTTTTAGTACCTTTTATATGTTAAGTAACCTTTTCGTTTATAGGATCAACATATATATATAAAGAATAGTAAATTTGGTACTAAATTGATGATTTGATTGTAATGTAGTTTTATGTGCCAGAGATAGAACCACAGGGAAAAAGTCTTGTGATTAAATTTTAATGTCTTTTAAACTGAAGTGACTATTTTTTTTTACTTAATTCAACGGTTTGTTGTCTCCATAGATGAACTGGGCAATTTCGTATTGGTTATTCATTGTGATTAGATATTAAGGGAATATTTACAAGCACAGATTCATGTAGAATCCATATTCCTTAGAGTTTTCTTGTGACTTGGACCAACCAAGGATTTCCAACAAAAAATATTGATTTAAACTAAAACTAAAAACACAATAAATTTAAGAATATTAGTAATAGGTATTATTTTTGAAATTTCATGTATCATCTCAATTTTGCAAAGTGCCATAACCATTGGTTAGATCGATCCAAACTAGTCCATTACTTTTTCTGGAGATTGTTTGAGGTTATTTGCAGGTACCGTTATTTGGTAAGTAGCTATTTTTCTGGCTTTAGAAGCCCGTCTGGATAATAGGAAAGGTGAGGTTGATGATGTCATTAATTCTGAAGACAATGATCGGCTACATCAACCTTTTTGTCATACAAGAATAAAATTCTGTAGCCATTAGTGTTTATAGAGTTTATCTTTGATCTCAGTTTTGCTGAATATAACCTGCTCTTGGGCATTCAAGAGCTTTTATAACACATACTTCGACAAGATTGTGTAAAGTCTGACAGTTGGTAAAATCTTTAGCTTACCAAAATAAGAGTTACATACAATTTCTTGCAAAATAGTGTACTCCGTATTGTCGCGCTTCATTCTTTCACTTTTGTAAAAACAGTATTATATGGTATAAATGGAGAGGACTTAGAAACGCAGAAAAGTTAAGAATATGTGTTTATCGAGCTGGATCCGAACCAGTATTTATGCTCATCTGTACCACATGCTCTACCAACTGATCTATCGGCACACAATTGAGCTTCTTAGTCATTTTTATTGTAACTATATCTTTCATTAATATACCTTTTTTGCCCAGGTCCCTATTGTTGCACAGAAAGATGAAATAAAATAACATAGATTCTGACTTCTCTTCGCCTGCATGATGCGGTGGCTGCTCATATTCCCCCCTCTGTTATCTACAATGGAAAATGGGAAAGAAAAATAGAAACCTAAATTAAGCCGCATCCTCAACCTTTGCAATAACTCTGCAAGAGAAATTTTAATGTAACCAAGTGACATATTTGATCGCAAATTTAGGATTTTTCAACCAGTTTTTGCATATGGGCGGGTTGTGAAGACTAATATAAATGCCATTCAAAACTTAATGCCCCCAAGTGCATTAATGATGCATTTTCTTAACCTTTCTGGTTTATATACTTCTCTCCTTGAAACAGACGTAAACATGCCTTTTCCTTCATTGTCAGCTTTCAAATGGTTGGAATTCCCCTAAATAGAAATGCGTCTGAACAAACTAACTGTAAAAGAACTCCTTCTCACAGAAAGGGAAAACCGAATGAATATTTACAACCGATTTGGAATAAGGTAACAAAGAAAAAGATAATTCCATGTACTAATGTAATATTAAATGACAAACACGGTAACCCACTTTGAAGGTTCCTTTTTATCTATTAGTATTACGAACAATGGAGATCTAATGCATAGAAAAAAATCCCTATTAATTGTTTTCGATTTATTGTTTTCGGTTTATTGTTTTCGGTTTATTGTTTTCGATTTATTGTTTTCGATTTATTGTTTTCGATTTATTGTTTTCGATTTATTGTTTTCAATTTATTGTTTTTGATTTATTGTCTTTGATTTATTGGTTTTGATTTATTGTTTTGATAAAGCCTGGTCATGAAAAGTCTTGACTTTATTCTTGACTGGTTAGTTCAGTATTTTCCATCAGGGTCACCAATACACAACATAATAAATAGCAGCCTGTTGTTCTGAAGTCTCAGTGGTTGACTGATGTCATGTGAGGCATCACTATTGGCGTTATGCGATGGAAGAAATCTTTAAAAGCAATTAGATAGAAGCAGACAGTGTGAGGCTTAGTATTGCATTCAATAAAATGCAGTGCCACAGCATTGTTTCTGGCAAGAAAACTGAAAATTAGAAAGCAAGCAAACTGAAACAAATTAAAAAAACTCTAGACCCAAACCCTAGATGTAATAATGTTCCAACCCTGATAACTAGCATCCCATATTATCTCCAAGTGAAGAAAGATAGTACCCTTAATTCCCTACCCTTTCATGCCTTTCTTAAATACCTTAGGAGCTCTCAAAAGGTCTCTGAAATAGAGCAACTGCCACGTTTTAAGTTTTTGATCTCCCTTTTACATATTTTCTGTTTTTCTGAAGAGCCTTTGAAATTAGGTCACCATTCGGAAACGCCAACCCTAATGCCGACCACTTACAGTTCAGTGGGATGAGTTTGTCGAATCCAAACCAAACTCTGGAAATAAATTAAAATTTGAGTACAAAATATTTGTAATATTCTACATGTGCTTTTACAAAACAACATTAATTCTGATCTTGACTTTAAGCTTAGGAAACTATGGACACATTAAGAGAGGGACCGAAGTTTATTTTATCCTGCTCTTAGACCATTCAAAGATACTTTCTAGAAAAATTATTATTCACCTTTTGTTTGATTTGAGATCAATCTTCTTTGGCTAACTTTAAAAGAGTTTCAGTTTTTATGAAGAAAAAGATGTCAAATCATCATCTAAGCAACAGTGTTTGCCTTGGTACGGAAAGAATGATTCAATCAGTTCCGACATGCCAGTATTTTGACACAAAATGCTGATTGACCCTCTGTATGGATAGGAGTCAATACTTAGGAGCTGTGTTGGTGCAAGAGACCATAAAAATAAATATCACAAGAGTTCTTTTCTGGGATTGTGTATTTTTATTTGATATTTTTATTGCCATTGTAGTCAAAGTCATGAAAATATATTGTCTATAGACATGAAATAAATCTTAGAGCTTAAAAGAGAAACAAACACAAAGAAAAATGTTCCCATAATACTTTTTATCATCCTCCTGTCGGTCTATCTATCTCATTAACCCTCATCCTCGAATGGCTTTTAGCCTTAATCTGTGGTGCCTCACTGGTACATAACCCACCCCCCAAAAAAAAAAACAACAACAAACTATTGGACAATTGGGACATAAGTAAATATGATGACTAGAAAAGCCATAAATATTTTTATTTAACTTGCCGAAAACTTTCCACTAATGACACCCCGAAAAGCAAATTCTCTAATAAATTTAACACCCCCCAAAAAATAAGCTACATTATAAAAGGTATAATATCGAATCAATAATCTTTTGCTTTTTAACAAGGACGAGCCTTACAATTGTGAAGAGACCCACAAAAAACCCCACTGTCTCGTAATGTTGTTCAGAAAGAAGTGCTGTATTTCAAATCTTCTATTTAGGCAAATTTTCTTACCTGTTTGGGTGTTTTAAGCTAAATGAATTACTATACTATCACATGGAAACTATTTGTTTAATTGTAGGGGGGAAAGAGAAACAGAATGTCAAAAGCTATAAATTCTGGTTCTCTTTCAGTGTTTCCAGAAGTCAAAAGAAGAGGTAAGGCGTGAAAATAGCTTCAATCCTTTAAGCAGACTGTATTGTAATAAAGATTTTTAAATAGCCTTTGATTGTTAATAAAATAATGTTAATTCAATTCAGCTCTTACCTATTCTAGGCGTTCATTGATATCATTTTAAAAGAAAGCTTTTTTGTCTCCTTGTAATTTAATCTTTTCACTATTTCATTGTTATTTCGTGTTTTATTTGAAAAATAACTTTTTTTCAAAATACGTTTCGCAATTTGAAACATAGCCATTTGTGGATTTGAGCACTTTCATACAGATCTTCCTTATATGCGCTTTGTTGATTGATGTTACATTGAGTTTTTTCAGTTTACTGATGCACTATTTTGACATTGATACCACATTGCTACGACAAGGTTAGTGGAGTAAAATTGTCAAAGAGCAGTACGTAACCATCGGGACTAATACTGTTAGAATTAGGAGTGGCAGAGTCATTGATGAAAGGTCATATTCTTTTCAACAAATGTTTAGCCGCGCGAACCTTTTTGCATATGCTGTGATTGATCAAGAAAGATTGATAATATGAACAATCTGAGATGTTATTCAATAGTGGTTTTCAGAGACTGCAGCTCACCTAATTCTGAGGAGAAAACTACTGCAGATATAATGTCATTGAAGGAAGACAAAAATCGGCACTTTAAATGTTGCTTCCATTATTTAGTAAATATTTGTTTCTTTTCTTTCAAGTAATCCTTTTTTGACTGAATTTAATCTGTTTTGATACTAGAGTATACGTACAGTGTTCTCTTTACTACTTATAAAAGTAAAGGAAATTCCAGAAGTCATTCCAATGTCCAAGCAAAGTTTGCTGGATGACAAGGGTAATTCCTGTCTGCCATAATAATTTGTCAATGAGAAATCACGGATATGTTTGATATTGTTGGAAATGTGCAATTAATATGTAGATAGAAGCCAAAATTGATGCAAATACTTTGTGACTTGCCTTTTTGAAAGCGAATATTTTCTGTTTTTGTGAATTATTCTTTAACGGTTTTAAATTGTAGCAGTTATTGCTATTGTCAACGTTGTTGAAATTTACCTTCTTTTGTTGTTATTTGTCTCGAAGCTTTTTGACAATCCCATGTGGAAATGTTAGCTAGATTTTACAATGTGTTGCTGAGCCTGCAGCTTGAGTGAAATGGCAAATAAAAAAACTCAAATTTATTATGCCAAAAATCTATGCCACCAATATTACTTGAATAACAAAAATGACATTATAACTGAAGCCAAGCAAATTAAGGTAAAAATAATTAGACTTGACACAGTGGTGAAAGCTATTAAGGCAATAACCTGCAAAAATAATCTGAAAGAAATTATAGTCAACTTATTAACCATCTTGAATCGAAAAATCTACTTTCCTCAGAACAGTATGGTTTTCGTAAAAAATGCAGTACAGAGCTTGCAACAGTGCTGTTCCTTGATGAGATACACAGGGCCATGAACCATGGAAACCTTTCAGGTGCTTTGTTTGTCGATTTCAGCAAAGCATTTGACACCATCAGCCATTCTACCATCCTGGATAAGCTTCCAGAATTTGGAATTTCAGGAGATGAACAAGCGTGGTTTACTGACTACCTTTTCAATAGGAAGATGAGAGTCAGCTATGGGGGTACTGTATCGATACCACTCCCAATCTACTGTGGAGTCCCACAAGGCTCCATTTTGGACCTCTCTGCTGTTTCTCCTTTATTTCAATGAACTTCCATCGATACTAAAATACTGTAAAGTAATAATGTACGCAAATGACACTGTCCTTTACTATAATCACAAGGACCCGACAGAAATCGAGAAAGTTCTAAAACAACTGTGTGTTGTGTCGAAATGGTTACAAGATAATGAACTTATCATAAACATGAAAAAGGCGACGACAGAGGTTATGATGTTTGGAACGAAGAAACTGTTGAATCAACAAGAACGCAAAATGGACATTCGATACCAAGGAGCATCAAATTTAACATCTGGCTATAAATACCTAGGTGTTTAGCTCGACCCTTCACTGACCATGCAAGAACACTTTGATTCAATTTGAAAAAAGGCATCTACACGCATACGTCTACTGAAAAGAATAAGAACGTTTATAACGGACATAGCCACCCTGAGAATTTACCAAGCCGTTCTTGTTCCGATAATTACATATTGTTCGTTGACCAACTTCTACCAACAACCATCTCAAAAAAATTAAATAATGGTACTTGAATATCGTATTCGTAAACTACCAAAAGAAGAAGTTTCATCCATTAACAACATTTTTAAAAGAAAAATTTGTCTTACAGTATTCAAATGCATTAACGGACTTTTTCCAAATTTCGAAGATTATTTTGAACTCGTAAATCACGACAAAGGAAGCAGAAACAATAAACTTTTGAGAGTGCCCAAAGTGAAACTAGAAAGTACTAAAAAGTCTTTTTATTACATTGGGGTAGTAGTTTTTAATGACTTACCATTAGGTATCAGAACAGAATCTAACTATGGTTCTTTCTGTAAAAAGGTGGAACTATTTCTGAATTTGTAAATTTGTCTAAGAAAATTTACACCCAATTGCCTAGTGTTTTAAATGTCACACCTGTTCAGATGTTCATTATTTTCCTAGACACATCTAGACACTCGCTTAACCTTTAATTACTGATTTCAAAACTTGTACAATATTTATTTGTAAATTAATTGCCTTTCTTCATTATTTTAATTGTATTATACTTATTTTTTATTTTTATACACAGGACGTATATGAAAAACAGTTTTGTAAAGTGATATAATGCACCTGTTGAAATATTATCAAATAATAATAATAATAATAATAATAATAATGTTTAATGTAAGCTATTTTTGTCTCTGAAGCGGAATTATATCTTATTATAAATTAGCATAATTTAATGACGTTCTTAGTGATTAAGAGAATTTTCCGGCTATTTTTATAAGCTATAGAATGCAATCACACCTTTTAGAGTAGTCTAATAAATAAAATTGTGATCAGTATTCTATTAAAATACAGTAAATACACAAAAATCACGCACAAGTAGTTGAATAGAGTAAAGTACTAGGCATTACCCTGGAAAAAATATATTCTGGACAAAAAAGAAAAAAACAAACTTGAGTTCTATTTGATATTGTGTCTTTCTTTTTTTTTCCTTCAGCCTTTTGACTTCAGAAACAAACATAATCACAAAAATATATGTAGAAATCTGTTTACTGATTAATTTCCTTGATTGAAACCTACAGTTATTGGCAGTATTTGAAATGAAAGCAAACCTCAAACGGATTTTTTTTAACCAGACATTTCCGACATAACATAACATGCTGCACGTGCAAAATATACCACAAAACAACTTTGGAATGCTCAGGAATTTTAGTTAAAGGCATCTCGATGGCAGTAAATGTTTTCTCAGCTAACAATGTCAATGAGCCCTACTTTTCATACAACCTATTGCTTTCAAACCTATGCGGGGTAACGTTGCAAGTGACACACGAATCCGAGCAAAAATTCCATGTCTGTTGAATTAACATGAAAGTTTAGGTTTTGTGGATGGCGTTACTTTTGAAAGCAAGTGCTCCAAAGTTTTGTGAGAAAAAATGTTTCAAATTTGCTCTATAAATACATGTAAAATTATTTTAGTCTTTTCTAACTTTTGAAGTATTAATAACAGCAAAAAATTTGGGGACTTTTTTAACGAAGTTTTAAGTTATAACTTATAAAGTGTTAACTTTCGTCCCAACATCTCAATTTGCAAAAATATTTCTTTCATTTTCCATTGAAGTATTTGAAAAAAAGAGAAATGGAAAATATAAAGAGGACAGGTATTAGACTAAATGCATCGAAAGGATGTTAAAAAGACTTCGAGTACCAAAACTTCTGGGAAAGGGTTCAAAAATTAAAATACGACGTTATCTTCAAAGAATTGCATTCCTCCAAACAACATAATCCCTTTTCAGTCTTCACATCCCGGAAGAGATCATGTTCTGAGCAATAGTAATTAGCCAGTTTCTTGTGGTGTAACAGCTATATTCAAACCTCAGTCAAAAAGGCTGGTCTACATGGGCCCAAAGAGTGTATAGAATATTCAGCTATGATAAGGTACACTTCATAAGAGGTAAAGAGAAACAGCCAGCAACAAGGAGTCAGTTTGGTTAGACTGGGATAATGTCTACGGATCCTTCCCTTATTAATTTATCAGACTCACCATGGATTTTTCCTTTGTTCCAGAAAAAAAAGTCTGATATGTCACCGCATACTATAACGCATTAAGAAGGAGGTTTTTGACAGGTTCAAACAGGATCAGCTATCAAGACTTCCAGATTGGTTTACCAATGGAATATACAATTTCTTTAGTGCTATTATTTTGGCGTGTGAAAATTGTGATGAGAGTTGCCATTACAGAAGGTCGTGAATTGTACTCACTCTCGGGCTGGAATTCCCTCTGGTTAGAGCTTTCATGAACGATCTCAGCTTTTTGCATTTTACTGTAAATGACGCCAAGCGTACCCTTAACTGTCGGGTAAGGCTGTTTTGATAGTTCCATATTCGATTCATAGCAAAGTAATCTCGTAATTTTACACTAAAAAGAGGAAAGACATTTGAAATCCAGTTCCAATTCAGTTGAGAATTAATCCCTACAGTAGGAGTAGAACAAATATAAAGAATCGCTTGCTGGTGCACACAGGAGCTTAACCATTTAGAACTTAAAGCTTGGTGGCTGAAGGCTTTAAGGGGCTGGGGGTAAGAAAACTGCCTGAACGGCAAAAGCTGTGGTGTTTAAAAGTCGACTTGCTATTAAGGTCGATCTAGCCACCATTGATATACAAGGTCACGATGTTTTGTGTAAAAACCTGGAAACTATGATTTAAGTCAAGATTAGAAGTGATTAGACTTCCCTAGATAAATAACGAATAATAGTTTCTATGATCATAGAACGAAGTGCATCGGACCAATGATTGTGCTATATTCTGTTTAATGTATAAGATCTTGAGCTACTCCAGAAATAACATTATCAAGAACACCTGGCGAAATGTGGGCAGAACTGTTGAATGAAAAAGAAGGGAAGAGGTAAAAAATATGGAATTGAGGCTGAGAAAAAAGGTATTCTTGGGTAGACTTTAGTTTGAGAAAGCAGACCGGAATGAATCGTGGCGAATTTTAACAGCAAGTCCACTGTCGCTAAGAAGAGAATGCTCTTAGCCATAGAGGTGTGTTAGTGTGAAGATTTCAACCAGTGTGGTGCATGTAGCAGACATGGTACAACAAAGGCAGTGGATGATTTAAGATCAATTTTAAACGAGAAAGCTGAAATGAAATCTAGTCAGTGGATAAAGTACCGCTTTGGCCTAAGATCAATTCTAGGCATGGTATTTCTGTATCTCCACAGAAACTGAAAATGTAGAGTAATGTTAAAAGGGACAAGTGCTATTATATCATTATAAATAAAAATAAATAAGAAGCCATTGCTTAATGGTTTGTGCAGTTGAACAATAACCAAGGGATTCCAGGTTCGATTCCCCGAGCGGGCATGGTGAATTTGAAACTTTACAAACGAGAAAAAGCCATTCGTTGGCGTCAGGAAGGGCATCCGGCCAAGAAATTCCTCACTGCCAAAATAAAGTCCCTCTGAAGGACACCGTCTGAGCCTCAATTGCTGGGGGGAAAGGACGTTAAAACCATTTATTTATTTCACCTACCCTTCAAAGAGTTAAAAAAGCAAAATAATGTTTCTCTAATGTTAAAATGGTCTTTATTTTCCAACTCCTTACAATTATCGCCGTAATAAAATAGCAAACGTTATAGATAACGGATAGGATTGAAGGATGATACTGAAATGTTATTTGAGACAATTAAAGACCTTTTAAAGGAGAAAACCCAGAATATCGATGGAAAACATAACACACGAGTAACAGTTAAAGATATATCTGTCTTTGGCTCCACCTTCTCGCTGAACTATGTACTTGATCACCATAAGACAGAAGAGATTATTGAAACCCTGAATATAAGTTTCCTTTGGAGAAGAACTTGTATTTTCAACAAATGTCTGTTCAATACACTGAGGGCATAATTAAGCAGTATTAAAGTATGGCTCTTCAAAATCTGATTGTTGACAGGCACTAAAGCTGCTTCTAATTCATTGTGCCAGATATTTAAGAAGGATTTAAAATTAATTAAAATTTAATAATTGTTGTCTTTTGCATTATCTCATGACAAAGCAAAAAATCCAGCAACTGCAGATTTCATATCACAACTCACTGAACTATTCATTAAATCAGTAATTATAAAAATAGCCTTATTTTCAATGTCCAGAGAGCAGTAGTTGCCAATGTATGACATGATTTTGTAAACGTCAACTGGTTTCTTACCCTTTCACAGAGTGTAATTAACAATATCCATAGAGTCCTTATTCTTCAGTTGATTCTACTGTTTAATTTTTTCAAGAAGGTAATTCATTTATAGCAATGAATTGAACAGCTTCAGTAGTGCTATCTATGTAGTACTTTTTGTGCACCAATGTAACCTTTGAAACAAGTACCAACATTTACTCATTTGCTTGGCGTTTCATTTACATTTCAATGTTAAGAATTGGTTTCTTTATTAAGATACAAATACAAAAANCAATGTCCAGAGAGCAGTAGTTGCCAATGTATGACATGATTTTGTAAACGTCAACTGGTTTCTTACCCTTTCACAGAGTGTAATTAACAATATCCATAGAGTCCTTATTCTTCAGTTGATTCTACTGTTTAATTTTTTCAAGAAGGTAATTCATTTATAGCAATGAATTGAACAGCTTCAGTAGTGCTATCTATGTAGTACTTTTTGTGCACCAATGTAACCTTTGAAACAAGTACCAACATTTACTCATTTGCTTGGCGTTTCATTTACATTTCAATGTTAAGAATTGGTTTCTTTATTAAGATACAAATACAAAAAATATTAATTAGTCAATAATCAGAATTGTTTTGTGATTAAAATTATTTGATTTGAGACCAGTGCAACAAAAATGATATCCGTCAGCTGTTGGTATGCAAAACAACACTCTTGGAAAATCAGGATACATGTTTGCAAATGAAAAACTATAGTAATCAGACTCAACATAAAGAAAATCAAAAATGCAAAGGACTAAAAAGCAGAAACATGAAAATAGTAATTGGAGAAATAACTAAATTAAAGAAGAGCTGTTGTTAGAAAATAAATTGTGAAGACTTCAATAAAATTCACAATCTGGTAGCAAATTGTTAATTCCTTTTTTATATCAAATACTGTTTGAAATAATCCAATGAGCTTGTATTATCAGTTATAATTTATGCAAATATGTCTCATATTTGGTAATACTAATTGTTGTGAGCGTACTAAAGCACATTCCGGCTATAAAATATGGTTTAAGAGCCTGTGTGTAGATTATACATGTCTAAGCAGATAATCATTTGTGTATTGAAACGCATTTATTGTTATAAGTATAATATTTCCTGTAATTTTTAATCCTGTAATCAATGTTTTAATTCGATAGACAGTACCCACTACCCAATTCGAACTCTAGATAACTCAACCTTTTCTTTACTCAAACATTTTCCAATTACCCAAAGCTTTTGCCTCACAAAGTTCTCATAATTACACCTGTTAACTCAAATACTTTTCAACTTGAATTCTACACAAACTGTTGCTAAATATCAAAATACACACACATTCATTTATAGCTAAATTTATTTTCTTGCTGAAATGGTGACTTATATATAATCTAAGCTTTCAAATAATGGTCCAAAATGTCAACAAACTGTTTCTTTTCAATGAATTCCTAAATACATTTCTATACTGTCTCCATCGTTAATTTCTTTGCTTTTGTTTACATTTCCTTTAGACGAAGCATACGTTCCAGTACTTAGGAGAAAGAAAACTGTTTTTCTCAAGCGGTCATGCTTTCATTTAGAAAAGTGTTCCAGAAATTTGCCATTATTTTTACGCAGATTGTATACTTATTGGTAGGGGTTTCTTATTGCATGCTGTTGTCCAGAGCTTCTCCATCGACTAACATCTAATTTTCTTTGTACACATCGAAATCTTTCACTGTGGATTCACATGGATAATTTTTTAACCTTACTACCGTCAATTCCTCGTTTGCATTCTTTTTTCTCTAATACGATCAAAGAATTGCTGAAGTACATACATTGCTGCCATTGTATAAATATTGCACCATCTTTGCTAAAAAATCTTTGCTAACAAATAGTCACCATACTTTGATTATTTATACCCCTTTCAGCTCACTGGGGGTTGCTTATCTTTTTCGATCTGGACCAATCACCTCTACTAACAGTTCTTCATTTGTAATCCCACGGGCCTTTTTTAGACAACTACATAGATTATTACAGCACTAACAGTGTTTAAAAAGATTATTAACTTTAAAACAAAGAATCGAACTAAAGTCAATTGTTACATGTAAATGCAATGTACATGATATTACTTTGACCACTGAGATTAAAGGAAAAGAAAAGATAATCCTCTCGTACGAGGAATGCAGTAATGTTGAAAGTCGAAAAAATGTGATATTCGTAGAACGACAGTTTAAGTAAAGTTACAGCACAAGTGACTACTTGTGGTGAAAACTAAGCATTTACTTGTAAGTACTCCTATTTTGAAAAAAAAGCCAGTTTCTTTGCCTTGTTATCCCATGAAGGTATTCATTTTAGCTTAGGAAAGTGTAACTAAAGAAATGATCTCTCTCTCTCTCTCCCTCTCCCTCTCCCTCTCCCTCTCTCTCTCCTCCCTCTCTCTCTCTCTCTCTCTCTCTCTTTCTATCCCAGTGTCATATCCTCTAAGGAAGTTGGCGATCATATTTTCTAAAAGATGGTATTTCGAAAGACAAACAAGTGGCAGCTGTTAGTGATGATGACTACACTTTCAAATCATTTAATGTCGAACCTTTAAGGGTCCAAAAATCAAAGAAAATATAAGGATTTGCTTCAGGCAATGTATTGAGCGTTGGCAATGGTTTAGTTCGCACCTAATTAAGTTTAGTTGCTCATTTCTGCATGATTTCTTTTATTGTCTGGATGGTACAAGTTTTAGAATATTTGTAAAGAAGTGTGTTCTTTGTAAATATATATTTGTAAAGAGTGATTCCTTGTGTCTTTATTCATCTCTATCACATATAGCAGTCAACTTATAAGGAGAGATTAGTTTTGTTTTTTATAGCATGTGTAAAGGACAAAGTACATTTCCTATTAAGATGCTTAAGATATATTGACTGTAATGTTAAACCTCATATGTTTTTCTTTCTTTTTGTTTTTTTTCGTCTAGAGGCTGCACAAATTTACCAAATATTCTTGCTACGTCTGTTGCCAGTTCACCCTTTCAGATTCCTGGAGAAATATTACTACTCTTTTGTTGAGGTGCTACTATTTAACTTATTTTTGTTGCAAACTGAGAGAACAGACCAGGCCATTTTCACCTCAAAAAAGTAGCAAGATTTGCTTTAGGAAACTCAAAAATGTGGTCATTTGAAAAACTAATTGTGTGGCATTCGGAGCACAAATAGAACGAAGAATGCAAATGAAATATCATGATGACCACTACTTTAGTAAGACTACAGTAGCTAGGTTCACCAAATTACTAAATGCATAAGTATACCTAAATATTTCTCCATGAATAACGCCTGGCCTATACTTTGGAATCTCTGTTGGCGTTCAGAAATTGGTGAAGGACATGTATTTTGAGGAAGGGTTAGCAGGTTTCATGGTGAATGACTCGTTTTCTTTCCAGTAGAGTGACCAAGTCTCCTCAAGAAACAGCTACTCGGTAAAAATTGAAAAAGTGATCCAAGACTTGAATTCAAGTTTAAGCAAATTGGGTCTCATTTTGACTATTCTCAAAAGACGTGTGTGAACCAGAGTAAAGGGCAAGTAGAGAAGCAGTTCTATGAGGATATTTGCAACATGAAAACTCGAACCATGGGCAAAACAAATGTCAGTATAATGGAATATTACCAGTGGTAATTGAAACAAATGGCCGAAAGGCACAGCAAAAGGGAAATCAAAGTGATCCCCCTTTCCTTTAAGTCTATATGTAAGCCACTATTATGAGCATATTTTTTCATTCCATTGATCTTTGGTGATTGTGATCCATAGCATGACGAATGTGATTTCTTTCAAGTTGATTTAACATTATTTATTAAGTATATTTTATCATACTATATTTTATTTAGGTATCATTGAGCTCATTAATAATCCCTACACAATAAAACAAAATGGTTTAAATATTTTTAACTATTAGCTTAAAAATGTGTTAGATCACATCTATGAATAAAAAAAGAGAAGTCTTAAATGTAGACCACGACAATGGCATAATTAGAGTTTATAGCATAAAAGGGTGATGACTATGCTGATAGTAATGACGATGATAATACAAATGATAACAGTGATGATGATAAAAATGACAAAGGACTGATGTTAAAAGCAACGAAAACAACAGTTTATGGTACAATAAACAGTCTGTGACATGCACCTTATTTTGCGAAGGATGTAAAGACAAAATTTGTGATCACCTTCAAGAATCAGTACCTTGAAAGTGTTGTGATGAATAAGGACCTGTATTTACTCCTTCAGTCTCAAACCAGTATACGACAAAGAAGCAAAGGAGAGTAAAACACTTTTCTGAGCTGCGCTATCCGTATTTCAACCCTGAATGTTAGTGTCCCTTAAAGCAGGGCTGAAGAAATTGTTGAAGCACTTTCCCCGAGGAAGCTTGATATATGTTTTTCTAAGCAAGCATGCTAACGAGGTAGTTAAACTAGAATCATCAAAACGAAAGATCCAACCTTCAAGTGTCTCTACGGTATATGAAAGGATACCTTTGGTGATATTAGCATGCTAATATCAGAAAAATAAGTCTGTATTACCTTAATTGCCACAATTAGTAACAGAATGATAAACATTCTCTCTTACAAATGACATTATCAGGGGGAAAAAACATCTTTTCAGAAATGAAATTTCTCCTACGCCATTAATGGCTTAAATAGAATATAACATATATTAGGAAGGAAAAACAATATTTGTACCAAAGTATTGAGCCAAGATCTCAAAAGTATGGCTTTTTGGAAGAAGTTAGTAATGCCTAATGTCAAGACTTTGTTCTTGATCCGACCTTCTATTTAATCGTTATGAATTCATACTTCATATTGTTTAAGCGGATTGCCTTTGGAAATTTCTATATGCTGCCGAAGTTTCTATTTTGCTGAATATTGTAAATTAGTGCAAACAAAAGGTTGAAAGATCCCTTTTATTCCGGAAAATTGTATTGTATTCGGGTCCAATCTTGACAGAACTCAATCCTTTTAATTAGTTGCAATAAAATGACCCTTCCTGGATCTGCTGATAACGAAAGCTTTCTCCAACAAGATTCAAATCTCGTTTGCAACAAACGCATGAGCTCTCTTCCTTTATGAACAAACGTCCACTGTCAAGTACTGCAACTCAATAATATTCTGCTTGAAGAGATCAACAAGAGGAATATTAGCGAAATACAAAACTGCAGAGATAAGACCTATCTGAGGATAAAAGATTTGTCAGTAGCTTCTTATTCATACATTCTTATGTACTAACTAATTCATACATTCTTAAGTACTACCCAATGCATATTTAGAGAATATACCTATTAGTTTTGGGTCTGAAGTGTCATGCTTCTTGCATTTGAGGTTTGACCTGTAACTATTGAAAGTCTGAAGCTACGAAATCCGAATCAAAGTGCTCTAATACGTTAGATCTGCTTCAAACACCTCTCTGATAGAATTCCATGGGATTCACTTTTTCCTTCTTAGGATTGATCGATAGAATAAAGCAACATGTTCTTAGTGCTTACAGACTTTTTTTTGTGTTAGTCAAACTCATACAAAGACAGTGCCTGGCTGCACACAAAATTGTTAATTGTGATTTGGATATAGCACAGCATCTACTGCCGAACATTAGAAGCAGTAAAAATTTCTAGCTAGAACAATTCGAAGTAACTGGCAGAGCTTCCTTCCATTTAAGAGCATTGGAGACAATTCATAGTTAACATTTTAATTACCTCCTCTATAAGACAAAGAATTTGTGTGTGGTCTTCATTTGTCTTAAACAGCAATTCACAAAACGTGGACGGGATCCTCGATTCTCCCTTATTGATGAAAACTCACTTGGCTTGTGTTTCTCATTCTGGTGTCTGATCCTGTCAAGTGGCAGCGAAAAAGCTTTCAACAAAAGGAAAACCAATTTTAACTGCAACATTAAGACTTAGTGTTCACTCTATAAATTCATACAATGAGATTTTCATGCATTAGTAAGGGGTTGATTCATCTTCTTGAAATAAAACGATATCGTAAATTCCAAGAGACCATACTCAAAACAGCCCAGATATGAGGTTTTTCTTAAAGGAATATACCATAAAATTAAGCATGGTTATATTGAAAAGCTATTAAATGCTTGCAAGAATATAGAACAAACGCGACAAGTAAAGGTTACCTGAGCTAATACTAAATGATCAGGGAACAACAAAAATTGGAAGATAATATCCCAGAATTTTTCTAGCATGTGAAAACCCAGAGACCTCACCCCTAATTGGGTCCACCTTTGAAATCAATAATTCATATCTGAAAATGTTTTTTAAATGTTATTGATGTGATTGCAATGTAGACACTTCAAAACATATTTGTGCTTCCTTTGTGGCTTTGTTTAACGTTCTTGTTTACTTGAATGTATCCCATGTCCACCAAAGGCTAACGCTAACAGAGAGCCCACCTACAGTTTACTTGTGACTTGTGGAAAAGAAATCTTGCCAGAAGGCTTCTGTTTGTTATGTTTTGAAATAAACAATGCACAGAAACAATTAAATTTTATTAATCAATGACAAGAAAATAGATCTATTGAAAATTACTATAGAAATAAATGATTAATCAATTAAACTTCATATGAGAAAGACATTAATTGATATCTAAATAGACGGTATACTATTTATGTTTTGCCAATTTGTAGTCTGACCGGAAATACTTTCTCTTTTACTTTTAAAGAGATTGAGATATGTGTTAAGACGTGACTTATTTTCAATTCTATTACGATATATTCCCCTTTGGGCACTTACCCTCATACATGTACCCGTTTGTTAACAGACGTGACTTTTCAGTTATTCAACAGTGCAGACCTCATTGCGTTGGAGAATATAAAGAAGACGAAAGTTAGTTTCTGAATATTATTGTGTTATTCTCTTTTCTATCCCTCGCTATGGCTAGAGATATAAGCTTAACAATGTGCAGTTTGAAAACAGACCTTATGTTTAAGCCAGGCTGAAAATGCTTTTTACAAATAAATTTTTTAAGAAAACGCCTTCAAACGTCACATTAATTTTCTGCGAGAAACTTCTCAACAACAGAATATCAGCTGACATACGCCCATATTCCAACTGCACTTAAAAAATAACAAAATAAGGTCACTACCTTTCGGACATATATCTTACATTACCCTTTTTAAAAACATAATACTGTCTCTCTAATGAACAATATGTGTTTTTAATTTCAGATTTCTGTTATTATTATTAATTATAAATNAGATATAAGCTTAACAATGTGCAGTTTGAAAACAGACCTTATGTTTAAGCCAGGCTGAAAATGCTTTTTACAAATAAATTTTTTAAGAAAACGCCTTCAAACGTCACATTAATTTTCTGCGAGAAACTTCTCAACAACAGAATATCAGCTGACATACGCCCATATTCCAACTGCACTTAAAAAATAACAAAATAAGGTCACTACCTTTCGGACATATATCTTACATTACCCTTTTTAAAAACATAATACTGTCTCTCTAATGAACAATATGTGTTTTTAATTTCAGATTTCTGTTATTATTATTAATTATAAATAGGAGTACTACTGCGACTAAAAATATGTATGTATATTCAATTATTTAAAATAAGAAAATATCGCTCTGAATAGAGGTTAACAAAAAAAGAGAATTGTGCACATTTATTGTTGTTTTAATTGCAACTTATAGGGGTCTCTGTATGAAGTTTAAATATCCATATTTTTTTCAAGTTGTTCTGGTAAGCAGCTGAAGAGTGAAACACATAGGAAATAGGAAATATACTTACATATATGTAAAAAAGAGCACTTTGCTGCTGATACCTAATGACCAATAGTTGAACAATCGTCTTTTATTAAAGACGGAAGTCACTCGAGATTTCAGCTCCATATTCGGCTCCTATGGATTGTTATTTATTTGTTCTCGTCTATGCCAATGAGTTGGAATATGATAAAGCTGTTAAATGTTTAACTTTGGTCAAACCAAATTCTGAGACCACTTCTACATCTGCTCGTTAATTCAGGAATGAGATCGCTTTCCAAAGCATATATTATTTGCATATAGCATATACAACACACATCCGCAACGCTGCCAACGGCTTGAATTAAATTAAACTCTTAAATAGACTTCTCCTAAAGACGTTATCATAAAAACTTTCAGTTAGAGAATTCTCATTTAAATGTTTACGATAACAACCCTTATTCTCCTCTATCTTCCCTGTCAGCCAAGACCTTTGCTCATCACATACTTGAAAAATAGTCACGGTAAAAAGACAACATCCAAACACCATTCATTAACCACTTTTGTTCACACCCTTCTTCTAAATGAACTCTACATAAAAAATCAACAAATATCTCATTTGTACTATTCCAAATGTAAAATAAAATAAAACACTAACCATAAAGCTTGGGTTGTCTTTTTCCTCTCTTAACAAAATTTCAACAACCAAGAATTGGCAGCAAATTTTAATAATTTTTTAGAATTAAAATTACGCTAATTTTTTTTGTTTACAGACTGATCCAGAGCCTTGCATTTGCAAAAATTTGATGTCCTTAGAGTGTTCAAGAAAGGTTCTCGAGGCCTCACAAAATGTTGTTCATGCCAAGATTAATTTCGAAAACCATTTTGTCAAAATAATGCTTAACGGTATAGCCTACCTGTAAAAAATTCCAAACCAGTTTTTCAGTTACAAACGTGAATTACTCCATTTTTGGACCATCTTGGCAAACTCATGTCTACTTTGTGCCATTTTCTTATCTTGCTCAATTGACACATCCAATAAACCAGCAGCTTTTAACCATACATAGCGGTGGTCTTTCTTTGCAGTCGTTTTAAATTACGTTACTTTTTAAAGCAAAATTCTTACGTCCCCAGACTTATGAGAAGTACATTAACTTAGCATCTATGAACTATCAAACATGAACTATTTTACTATATTTTGTACTTCGTCATTCGTACGTTTCCAGGGGGGCTTAAATTTTATTCTAAGGCATCCTATCCCGAACTCTTCAAATAGTCTTAATTTTTCTTCTCTGGCCACGCCAGGACTCCATAAGTGAACCTTGACCNGACGGTATACTATTTATGTTTTGCCAATTTGTAGTCTGACCGGAAATACTTTCTCTTTTACTTTTAAAGAGATTGAAATATGTGTTAAGACGTGACTTATTTTCAATTCTATTACGATATATTCCCCTTTGGGCACTTACCCTCATACATGTACCCGTTTGTTACCAGACGTGACTTTTCAGTTATTCAACAGTGCAGACCTCATTGCGTTGGAGAATATAAAGAAGACGAAAGTTAGTTTCTGAATATTATTGTGTTATTCTCTTTTCTATCCCTCGCTATGGCTAGAGATATAAGTGATTAGATAGATATGCACATCTATCTAATCACTTCCTCCTTGTAACCATGCTAACATTTTTGCTCGTACGTACGCTATAAAGTTCGTCCAACTTTGCGATTGCCTTTGCTAGTTAATAGTTGGCAACACATTTTGTGTCATCATTTGTTATCACTTTTTGTAACTACACAAATTCCGTACATTTTCAATTACATATTCTTCAATGCTCATAAAAGTTTCGTTCTGTGCCAGCCACTTAATCTTAAATACCTGAAACTTTGTCTTATTGAATGATATTGTCAAACCAAAATGCAGTCAGATATTGTTGATGATAACTTGCCGACGTTTTGCTTCGTGATGCGTCTTGCAAAATAGGACAACATTGCCTGTATATTAGGTCAATCTCATTTTTTCTGTAAGCTTTTTCATAAAAAGTGAAAAAGGAGCACCTTTTCCGTTGTCCCAAAGACATTTTGCTGTCCTCATTCCCAGAGACAAAGATAAATATATTCTTGTAATAGACACCCCAAGACACAGTTCTGCTTGCCTTCGTATCCGAGAAGAAACATCATTTTGAAGAGACTTACTACAAGATCCAAATGGTCACTACAAGGAAATAAGAACTAAAGAAAACTTACCAGGAAAGGCCATTTCTACTGACTGGCAGACTTTGTGTAGGGTCTAAAAAGTTCCTGGTACAATCCCAACAATAATAGATACGATGTGACGAATGACAGTTTTTGACATTTGTCTTCACTTTCTTATGACAATTAAAACTAACAGAATGGTTTTCAGTACCAAGCAGACCTTCATTGGCTAAGAGGTGGAAAGAATTTCTGACCTAAGACTAACTCCACAAGTGTAGAATAGTAGTAGTACTGGCTTTCCAACGGCACTGAAACAGCTTTTGTCTTTACAAGTCTCTCTACCTGTAGCTTTTAGTAATGTCAGGGGTCATCATTGCAATTTCTCTTTTGTGAAAGTTTTCGGTGAAAGTAAGGCAAGTCTCCATCAAGTGTTTGTAATAGCAATTTTCATGTTAATGGCTATTTACTTTTTCCTTTGTTTTTTATTAGAATTTAAATATAATCTTCGTAGGCTTGCTCTATATGCCCTACAAGATCTTCCAGCTGATAGAGTGCAACACTAACTTTAATCAAAGAAAAGCCATTTATATGATTTAGATTTTTTAATCATCACTCCACTTGTTATCTTTTTTGTATACCAGTCTTCCTTTTCAAATTGTTGTCGAGTTACTGAGCCAGTATGAGACTGTATTCACAGGATTCTAGTCATTCATTACACTGCTAAATACCTTGTCTTTGTCAACTTTAATGCTTATCATATGGCCTGGTTGACTCCTACAAGGACGGACAGATCTGGAGGAATTACTTAGAACTTCATGTCGCCCATGATCTTGCACGGCTTGTTGACCTTTCAGCAAGATTTCCTGATTCCAAATATAGAGACCGACCTCTCTTTTAAATCTCTTTTCCGGCTTCTTTCTCTGAGCATTGTACTGTTTCATCTGTAAATCTTTTGGTCATGTTGTTGTCACTGTAAAGGTATAGGAAATTGTTTTAGACCTTGATAACATTCACATCATCAAAAGAAATTGGCTTCTAATTCTGCAACTAAATTTTGAAAATGGGGTTTTTTGGTATTAAATAATCTATATCTAGTTATTGTTGCAAATTTGCAACTCATTTTTCTCCATGGCTCAAATCTCAATGTTCTTTTGCCACCACTTACTGCAATCATTTCTTTGCTCAGGTTCAATCTCATGGTGTTAATGAAGGCTTAGAGTTTTGTCAGAAGACTCTAGAAATGCATGTGAGAAAATTTCTGATGCTAAATCTTGTTTTGCTGAGCAAATTTGTCGATCTACTTTTTCCAACGAGTTGAAAGCACAATGTTTTAAGTTCTAGCAAGCAGCTATTTTCTTCACTTTTTAGTTTTAGTTTTTCTGGCCTCTTTGGAAAATCCTGATCTTTTTTCTAGACTGTTTTTCTCTTGTTGTTTATTAAAAACCGAAACTAATGTTTCTTTGTCAAAGTTCCCTTCCCAAACTGATCAGATTGATCATCACACTTCCAGGGTTTGCTGCAAAAATTATGGGCTTTATCAATCTAATGCTCTTTGTCTAGATAGATTTATTTTAGTTGTCTTTCCTTGAGCTTTGGTCTTTGCTGACAAGTTTTTCAATTTTTTTTTAATCAAAATATTGCTTTCCATCTTCCTAAAAAGTTCCTAATTTTGTTACTATCCTCAAAAATGCAGTCTATCCATCTGATCCTGGTAAATATCGAAATTTGTCTACTTGTTGTCATTAGTGTGGTCTTCCAATGACTTATCAACAATGCACTGGTAAAATTCTTGCAGAATCTAGGTCTTCTCTTATATATTAATATGAATTTAGAGGATCTTTTTCACTTGATGTCCATTTGACAGGAATAAGTGAACGTTTCTCTAGGTTAACTAATAAGTCTGATAAAGGAGACTATACAACTATGGATGTTTTCATGGCATTTGATAAGATATGCCATGCCGGCTTACTTCTTATGCTTTCTGATTATGGTATTGCTGGAAGAGGACTTTTTATTATTTATTCCTTTCTCTTATATAACATAATGCTTGCCACTCTGCATGCAATTATGTGGGGGGGAAAATCAATTAATATGGATGTTTCTTGAGTTTTTATTCTTGGCCAAATGTTTGTTCTTCTTTACACTGACACATGGTAACTTGATTCACTTTATAAACACCTATCCTTATGATGGCACCTTGTACCCTGACTTTGGCTACAAGCCAACTAATGAAAAACATGTCAAAATTTCGTAAGACTTTATATCTGGTTTTTATGCTCTCAGAATATGGAGAAGAAAATAGCTAGTTTCTTTCAATGTTGCATCCATTATTTATTTATGGACGGTAATTCTGATATTTACTCTGGTACGTTTGCTTGTCTTGACAAATGTTCTTCTCTGAGGACACTTTCACCATCTTTTCTCATCTTGGTTGTCTTTCTGGATGCTCAACCACAGATTTCACACATTCTCTCCACTAAATACGATCTTTCATTAGAACTTTCAGCTCATTACCGTTGTCTTTTCCAGCATCCTGCAACGACTGTCAATGTACAGTACTTGATTCCACACCTGCCACCGTTAGTACGCCCGTCCGAAGTATCCAAAGAACCAAATTATGAACATTTTCTCCTTCATGACACATGTGGTGTCCTGCAAATTTTATTCTTCCTTGTTGTACCTTTGAATGATAATTTCGGTAGGTCGTCATACAACAACTTATTCATAGTGTGCTGTTTCCTTGATACTCTAAGAGCCATTCCAAGCATCTGTGTATAGCAACCGATGTTTTTACGTGTGGTAGGAATTGTTCACATTTCTGAACCGTACAGTAAGGCCAATTCTACAGTAGTAACAAACAGTCAAATTTTTAGTTGCTCCTTTAGGCCTTGAGAACTGCATTTTTCTTTATGTATGGCAGATGATCTATGCCAGGGTTTTTTTACTTCAAATTCTTTCACTGAATTCTGTGTCCAGGCTCTTAAACATTTGAAATTGTCAAATACTTTTAATGATGTTCCCTCTGCATATTGATTGGTTGTGTCAGCCATTTTAGCATTACAGTGTAAGCCAAGTTTTCCAGCTTCTCTTTTAAATCGCTTTAGAACGTCTTGAGCAAGTTTTATGCCATCAGTCACCAATGTAATGTCGTCTTTAAAATCAATATCTGTGACAACTACTGGCAGAATACATCTACTTTCTCGCTTCTGTAGACAACTTCCTAGTTTCTCCTCATCACCATCCCACGTTTTTCTGATCACCTAGTCCAAAACAATGGCAAACAGATAAGGCTCAACGTTTCTCACTGAAGTACTCTTACTAGGATTTGAAAAACGTCTGTCCCTACATCAGAGCTGATAATTCTTGCACGCGTGTTTTTACAGTTTTATAATTTTCATAAAGTTTTTTGATTGCAGATGGTAAAGCTGGTGGTACATCATACACTTTTGAGATTTGAAGCATTTGAATCAAAGGCTTCCTGAAAATCTAAAAGAGTAATTTTGGCTTCCTTGTTGAAATTCTTTACTGCCTTAATCAATTTCCGCAGTGTTAGTATGTAGGAGCTGATTGGTCATTCCGGCCTAAAGCTATTCTGATTCTCTCTTAGACACTCATTCATCTTTGGTTGCATTCTATTTAGAATAGTTTTTTTTGATAGCCTTTGCTACAATAGATGTTAAGCTGTGAGGAAAGACATACAAGGCTTGTACGTTTTTGCTTTTCAGAGAAAAGCCCAGTCATGATAATTTTTTCGAGCACTTGTTTTAGTCATTTCAAGACCCAGTTTTGCTTTGACAGTTAGTAGATGGTGGTCGCTTTCTAATTTACTAAAGGTGTTATATGCTTTACAATTATGTATCGCGTTCTTCCAGTTTCGAATAACCAAGATATAATCAATTTTAGACTTTATAACATTATGTCTGAGAGGTATGTCCACCCTTTCTTCTTTCGCTTTTTGAAAAAGGTGTTGTGATTAAGAGTGTACACTCACATGTGCAATTTAGTAGAAACTGGCCATTCGTATTTGTTCTTTCATGACATGTAAATGGAGCATCACTTTCTCCTTTCTTCCTTCTTCCATGATGCCAATTGAAAAAAGCTTGTGAAACACTACTGCATTGAAATATGTCGCCATTGTTCTCGGTCTTGGGAGGCAACCCGTAGCCCTCTGCTAGTCTTGAAATGGTGTTGAAAGTTCTAAACATACCTTTTGCTCTGCCTACCATGAGCGTGCTTTCCTTCAGTTCGGCCACTGAGGCAAAGACCCTCTACCTTCTATTTTCTAATGTGATTCCCAAGAAACTTCAATTGACCTGATTCGATCACTTTAAGCATTTCTCTTTCTTACCAATCAGGGTGTAGGACTTTGATGTTTATTTCTTTGTTCACACAGCAAATTAGGAGCATTAAGCGGTTAAGCCACATCTCCGTGTTTCTGCATTGAGTGTCCTCGCTTCTGTCCTACACAAGAGGACCGACCAGAAAAAGGTTGGGAACAGACAGAGTTTGATGATCAGTGAAAGTTTTCTATCAGTAAATAAGGCTCTACTGTTGTTAAATGCATCTTTGACCATGCTTATAATTCGTTTAATTTCTCTCTTACTATCACCACTGGCTGTGATGTAAGATCCAAGATTAGAGACTGACACTTATTCTATGGTTTCACCATTTATCTCATCTTCGAGTTTTGGCACTGGTTTATGTTTTGAGATGCACATTACCTTTGTTTTTTGCAGCTGATGCTGAAACCACGGTGAATACCGGAGGCTTTTGCAAAACAAGTCAGATTCTGGGTGTCCTTCTTAGGTGATAAAGACTGTGTCATCAGCATGACGACGTTTTTTTATCTGGAAGCAATTATAAAGCAGGCCTTTAAAAACTTCATTAAAATCTCTGAGGATAATTTTGCTATAGAGGCTGAGTAATTCTGGTGACATACCACATCCTTGCATTATTCCTCTCCGGATCGGGACCCATTCAGTGACAGTCTTTTTAGAGAGGGAGAGGACTCTTTGGGTTTGTTATAAAGATTTTTTATGATTCTGGCGTCGTTATTATCAACCTGGATGTCTTGTAATGCAGTGAATAGGTCTTTGTGCCTAACCATACCAAAGGTCTTCAATGAAGACCATGTATAGGTCCTCCTGGCATTCTATTGCCCTTTCAGAAAGCATTTTGAGGTTAAAAATTGAGTTTTTGTGTCGTAATGAACCATACAGATGGTCTGAAATTTCAGGTAGTGGTTTACGCCGTACTCCCAAAAGGACTATTTTTACTAGAATTTTAATTGCATGTCTCATTAGGCTTATAGTTTGATTGTAGTTGCAGTAACAATTTCTTGCAATTTTTCGTGGGGCTACAAAGAATGACTTGAGCATATCCTTAGGGAGTACCCTAGCCTTGTAGAGCTTATCGATGATCATCCATAGACGTTCAACACCTCTTTTACGTAGTAAAAGAAGCACCTCTATTGGTATATTTTCTGGTCCAGCTGCCTTTCTGCTCTTTACATTTTTCAGTGTCCCAAAAATTCATATTTCAGTATTCTGGAGCCTGTTATTGGCTCTTCTAAGATTATGCTTCCTTGATTTTCATCGTCGTGAAAACGTTCTTCAAAATATTACTTTCACCAATTGACAACATCCTTGGGGTCATCCTTTGCCATTGGCTAATTTGAAGCATTTTCAGTCCAGAGGGAATCTTTTGCCGGCTAATTTCTTTTTCCGTTTGAACTTATTTTTGGGGTTTATGCTGAGATGTTCTACCTCTTGACATTGGGCTTTTAACCATTCTTTGACTTTGTACATTTATTTCAAATTTTCTCTTGATTAGCTTGTACAACACTTTATTGTGTTTGGCGAGCCTTTTTTGTTCCGACATATCTTTGATATCCTGTGTGGTAGGGGGAGATAACTTTGTGTCTGCGTCTGGGATGTGTTTTTCGGCCGCTTGTCTGATTCTCGTTGCTATGCTACTCCAGTGAGATTCTACATCTTTGGTGCTATCCAGCCTCGACATGTTACCAAGGGCTAATGTTTCAAATTGTTTTTAGTTTAACTTGCAGTCTTGAGAGAGCTTATATCGCGTTTTGCTGTAGATTTTGGTTTTGGAATCTCTTCAGTGATAGCCGGAATCGCATGGTGACTGGATTGTGGTTTGAGTTCGCATCTGCACCTAGGTAGGCTTTTGAAGACTTGACTGCATTCCTGAATCTTTATTTAGTAATGATGAAGTAAATCTGATCCGTGGCTTCATCGCTAGAACTCGTCTATGTATACGTTTTACGACCGTGAACTTTAACTTTTGTGTTTGTGATAGTCATGTCACAAACAGCACTGAAAAGCATAGTTTTCCAGTTCCTGCATTTGAAAATGGTCATCTTAAACAATTTTCTGATCAATTATGGCAACTATAGTCAGCTTGCATTTCTTAAAGTTCAGACCTAGTTCATCTTGAGTACTTTTGCTCAGAAAATTTCTCACATTTAAAGTTTCAATTTGCATGTAAGATTTGCAACTTTTCAGGTTTTTTCGGTTTTGCATGAGCTCAGGTGGTCCCCTTCCATCAGGATATAAGAAATCAATTTTATATCAGTCTGGCTTGTTGCAAGATTTTCATAGTCAAGAGGAACAGTATCGCCAGGGGCTTTACCTCTGGTGCTGAATTTGCGTGCACCCATAGTTTAGACTTCTTAATCTAGCAACTCGAATTGCGTTGACCAGTTCTCTCCATGTGTCTCTATCCTCCATCCAGTTCTTGATGTCTTCTAGGTCCATGTTTGTGTCACCTTTGAGCTGGTCGATGAATGTCATTGCAGGTCTTCCTCTTTTTCTTCTGCCATGATTCAGTTGCCATAACAATACTTTATGGAGAAGTTCATCATCCTTTCTCCAAGTGTGTCCAGTGAAATGCAGTCTTCTGTTTTTAAGGGTGGTCGAGACCTTTGGTAAGTTTCCATATAGTACTTCGTTTCATATACGATCTTTCCATCAGTGATGTATTTAGTTGGGAATCGGGAGCTTTGTCTAGGTATCAGTTTAAATTTGTTTTTCATCAGCATCATTAATTAACTTGCTGGACTCAAATCTTTTGGTCTTTTTCGATGGCTTGCTTTGTCTGAGACTTAGTCGAAGCTTTGCGGTAACACATCGATGGTCAGATTCTGCTGTACAGAACGAATTATAGGCTCCCAGTCTAGAGCACTATTTTGTATTTCTTGTTCATCAAGATATATTCTATTTGACTTTTAGCATTAATTGGAGAAATGTGTGCCCATAATTTTCCACTACGTTTTAAAAATAGAATGTTTAGAGCTTGAAGCTTGCATTCTCTAGTCCAATCATGGAGAAGTTGCCCATTTTTCTTTGTGATAGTGTTGAATACGGATCCTTTAGCATAATTTCCCCCAATCTTTGTGTTAAAGTCTCCTCCAATCAGTAAAACATTGTGTTTTATTATGTTCTTTGTCAAGTCAGAGAGGTTCATGTAAAATTCTTCCCTTTCATCAGGATCAGAAATATTAGTTGGAATATACCACGACATGACACTTACAGCATGGCTTCCGTTAAAAGTAGCGATAAGTGTCCTTGTGTTTATTAATTTTACAGAATTAAGATATTTGGAAGCTTTGGGACTAAGAAGGATGCCAACCCTTCTAATTGTTGAATTATTAGCAGCCTTTTTAGCAGACAAAGTTATCCGGACCCAACCTTTTTTCATGTCATGGTATTTTATATCAGTTTCTTCATGAAGAATTCTGTACTCCTGAACAGAAACTTTTATTAAATGTTGGATTCAGAGTTCTACAGTTCAGAGTTGAGAAAAGAAAGTTATTATGCATTTCAAAAGATGATCAGTAGCATATTTTTTGACCCAAGTCTGACGTCCCACTGGGGGACGCGCTCCTTGTGTGTCCACGCGACGAGCAATGTGGCATGAGTTATTTCTAGAGTTTCTAGTCATTTACAGTTTTTCGGTTGCTATCGAAGCTTTAGAAACAAAAAGATTCAGGATTAATGGTCGCAACTCTTACTAACTACCGCGGATTTTACCTAACTAGAAATGATTGATCAATGTTGTTGGCAATGTCCATTATCAGCCTCATCGATCTGCATATTGAACCAAAGAAACGGTGTGTTGTTACTTGCCTCTATGATGCCCTTGGAAAGCCGCTGCCCAGACCAAGGACGCTGTTATTTTTAGAAGGCACAGCATACTTGCCCAGGGTTTAAAATCAGAGTTTTCCTTCTCATAGCTCATATGGATCTTTTTGTAGAGTGCAGATTCTTGGGCTCGCCCTAACCCCGGGGTTGACGACCTTGAAAATACTTTGTTATTGATATTCTCCATATTTTTCTTGGGGTTTTCAATTGAAAGTATTAGTAAGTCTGACTGTAAAATGTTTGTTTTTTATTTCACCAAAAACGTACCTTACGCCTGATTTTATATTGTATTTCTGTAATTCTCCTTGGTATGAAATACTTTTATTACGACAGGACAGCTGCTCCTTTATGTTTGTCTTAATTTGCTCGATTGCGTTCAGTGACGTTATTGTAGTTTTTGGTAAGTCCAAACCTTGTTGCCACTTTTTAACCTTTGTGTTACAGACAGAGGGTGTATCTGAGAGTTCAGTTAACTGTCAATTACAAAATCGCAGTTACGCCTTTCATGGACCTCCCTCATTTACAATTATCAACCAATTAAAAATATCTCGTCCCAAACTTCAGAATGATAAGTGCATTTTGTCTCTTGTTGCTTGTGCTGCTGGAAGCCTAACTGTACTGAACAAAGCTCTGCTTCTTACCACTTTTAATAATTATTTATCAGGATTTTCAATCTAAAATTAAGACTAATAAGCTGGATAGCCATTTTGTTGACAATACTTACGGCTACGAAGAGAAAGTGAGTATTCTTCTTTTACAAGACAATGTACGTTTAACCAGATAGAATGACTTTTTAGCGAGCACAAATAAATAACTTGTTTCAATACCAAATACCTTCAGCTCTCAGCTCCCTATTCCATGCTACTTCAAGTTTTTATTTGTAGTCTACTACATTAAAACTCTTAAATAGGTCAATTATCTTCAACTAAAATTCCTTAATTTTGCTGCATATGAGTTATTGTGGACATATATTACCTTATCCTTTGCGTAATATATATATATATATATATATATTGAATCTTACTATTTTAGCAAAATTGAGCTCTCTCCAGTATAAATACAAGTCTTCGTTTTAATATATACAGTAAATATATATATACATATTTATACATATATACATATACATATATATACATATACATATATATACATATATATGTATATATATATACATATATGTTACACCTTTCTCAGCCTCCCCTAAACAGTCTATTTTAAAGATTTTTTTGACAAAATGTTAAATTATGATTCACGACTTTTTTTCTTGATATCATAATACCGTTTCATTTGACTGTATTTTGAATCAAGTTTGGTTAGTTAGAGGTCACCACAAATGGATTCAACTAAAAAGAGATCATCATAATTCTCTCAAGAATATTAAATGTAACAAAATGGCTATATTTTTTTTTATAGTTCTGATTTTTATTTGTTGATCAATTATTTTATTAACGCTTAACGGGCTTTTGTTATTTTGAAATTCGTCAAATTTCCTGCTTTGTTGTCTTTAGTCACTTTCTGCTTACCACATTTAAAGCCTATCAATGCGGTGTCCTGTTTTCTAAAGACTCACCTGAGGGTAACTTCAGATGAAAATGCAGGAAATCAGTAATTGGTTAGAATCAATAAAAAACAATAAATAATGAAAGGATGCTTCTCAAATTATGTAAACGAGAAATCGATAAAATAAACAATCCCGATATTTCAAGAGAAAGTGTTGTTATGACCCAGAATAAAATTAAAAAACGAAGAAAATTCCCCTGCCTCAAAGGTCGAAAGGTTCTTTGCCAGAATCATGAGGTGTTTGGCAAGTGGCAAAATCGAGTGAGGAAGAAAGCTGGGTTGGAGCTGTCAAGGATGGAAGATGTCAAGTGCATGGCAGAAGAAAATAGCTGAAGCTACCTAAAGCATGTTTTATTGAAAAAAGCTTTACCTTACGTAAACCTTATATTTTCACCGTAGTAACTAACCAGGGTGAGAGCGCCTAACAGAGACACCTGAAGAAGAAGTAATCTCAGAGTTCAGGCATCCAAAAACATCAGTTCATGGACGGGTGCCACAGTAGTTGAAGTTCAAACCTGCAACCCGACGTGGGTATAAAACAGCAAATATGGAAAAGTCTTGTTCTCTCTTGAATTTTTTTCTTTTTTCCCTTTCACTCTCTTCTTCCTTTTCTCTTTCTAGATCTTTCTGCTATCCTTGCCTACTTTTTCACTGATGGATAGAATTAGCTTTTACAACTTCAGTCGATCGTCTACCATACCTCTCCACTTCTACTATGCGCCTCCTCTTTAAGTATTTCTTTTTTGTCTATTTGTATCTCAGGAGGGGTAGACCAACTTTCCTATTGCCTTCTTTTAGTTCTCCGAAAAGTAAGGCGTTATCAGGTCCCTCGTCGAGCATCTGTATCGTATGACCGAACCATATCAAATTGTTTTTGATAAGTGAGACCTCAATATTCTCTGTATGGGCACAGTCTAGAATTTCGTCCCTTTTGATGTAGTCATACTATTTGATATTGAGAATTGCTTTAAACTGTTGTTGTTGTTCTGTGCGTGGTTCTTGAATATACACTTTTAACTTCGTTTCTGATGTGAGGTCTCGACTGCCAAAAGTCCTTTCTTGAATTCTGCCATATGAACAGGTTGCTGCTTGAATACCTGATTTAGTTTCTTTATTTGTTTTGCAATCTTTGATGACATAACTGCCAACAAACTTAAAACGTTCCACTCTTTCAGTTTGTGTCCATGAATTAAAAATCTACCTATCAACCTATTGAGAATTGCTTTGAACTGTTGTTGTTGTTCTGTGCGTGGTTCTTGAATATGCTGGTGGTAGAGAGTCCATGTTTTGCTTCCGCACATTAGGAATGGAGTGATGAAGTGATCGTACACTTTTAACTTCGTTTCTGATGTGAGGTCTCGACTGCCAAAAGTCCTTTCTTGAAGTCTGCCATATGAACAGGCTGCTGCTTGAATACCTGATTTAGTTTCTTTATTTGTTTTGCAAACTTAAAGCGTTCCACTCTTTCAGTTTGTGTCCATGAATTAAAAATCTACCAATCAACCTACACACCTTGTCTCTGTTTTTGTGATGTTTATACTTAAACCCATTTTTCTTGCAACTTGTTGTAGCTTGGTAGCATCAGTTGTAAAGTTGGACCACCATTTGCAAAGAGGGTAATGTCGTCTGCATATTGAGCTTTTTTGATATATTTGTAAAATGTTTTGGTTTTGCATTTTAGGTGCTTTAGATAAAAAAGTCACCATCATATCTGAAGCATACTACTAACTAAGCTGTGGATCAAAATTTCTAAGGGCAAGATGAAGCATTATTTATGCACACATCTAAAAAAATATGGGCGGAAACTTGTATCCTTGTTTTACACCTCTGTTGTATTTGATTGGTTCAAAAAGTTCTCCCTCTCAACATAGTTTGGCATTAGCACCAGTGTACAGAGACTTGTTGATAGTAATGAAGCGAGCAGAAAAACCAACTTTTCTTAACATTTTAGATAACGATCGATTGACTTCAAAGCTTTATTAAGTCAACCAAAGCAATTTGAAGATCTCTTTGTAGTTCTCTACATTTTCCCATTACTTGCCACAAAGTTTAAATACCATCAACTGTACCTTCACAGCCTCTATAACCAAACTAGGACTCAGGATACACTAAATCTACTACACTTTGAAGGCATTGAAGTAGTACATCAGCAAATACTTTGTCCACCACACTTAAAAGCTAGAAGCCACTGTATTTACCACAACTGCTGCGGTCACTTTTTATGAACAAAACGCTTATTATTACAACAATTAGGTCTATTTGAAAGGCAAAAATGGTCCAAAAGAAGTTAAAGATGGTTAGCAAAATTGGAGCAGTTATCGTTTATCATAAGCAATAACCTCTGGCGCAATTCCGTATGCCATTGGGCTTTTCTTGAGCTAATGATAACTCTTTCAACTTCTTCTCCTTTTGTAGCTTCGTATCTTCTATGACTTTCTTCTGTTCGAAAATATCAAGTATGTTCATGTCAACATTAGTTGATTAAGATGATTAAGAATCTTCTGAAATATCCTACCAACCTCTTTTCATTGTCCTCTGTTGATGCCAAGTGATCGAATTTTTATGCTCTCACGGAACGAAGGTTCTTTTCTTTTGGACCATATCTACTATTTATTGTTGCCCCAAAATCTCTTTAATTCTTGCCACTTTCATGTTTTTCAGCTTTGTAAGCTTTTTGTTGAAACCATAGATGCTTTATCTACCTGATCTGGTCTGGTGAAAGATTGTTGTCTTTATTAAAAGTCTTACCCTTAAGAGGATTGAGGACGAGCTCTTTCTTGTCTCCAAACTTGTTTTTGCTTCTTCTTCTCTTCCTTTCAAACGTCTGCTTCCAGCCTTTCAGCAAAACACCTTTCAAACCGTCCCAGAAGCAATCCTGATTTGGAAGTGATAACTGTTCTCAAAGGAAAAGCTCCAGCTTTTCTTTATTTTTGATGCTCGTTGCCGTGTTCAGTTTTGGTGATGATTTAATTCCTGTCTTTTTCTTTTTCAAGGAAATTAAGCATTTGGATTTCAAAAACTTGTGGAACAAGTAAAACAGTCAGCATTTTGATCGATCCTATTTGGTCTCTGTGTTCAGACCGCATATTTTATCATGTATTTCTAGACGGTTCTTGAGGTGAAACATTCTGCCCATGATTTATAGTTGAACATGTGTACAAAATTATAGCAGCATAAGACCATCAGAGTTCATTTTCCCCACATCACCTTTTCAAGAACTGAAGGCCAAGAGTTCCACTCTGTGCCAAACCGATCATTGAGATCATCAAGAACATCAATGGCGTCACCCTTTGCTTTGATAGTATACTCTTCAAGGCTTTCATAGAGCCCACTTTTTCTCTGCTTGTAATCTCTACATCGCAGAATTAGATAGTCTAAGTAATGTTAGATGGAAATCATTATAAAGTAGAACTTGGACTGTTACCAACCTATCTTTTGCAGGAATTGGAATTATGTAACCAGATGTGTTAGATATTTCAAAACCAACTGGAGCTGTCTTTTCTGTTCCGCCACTCCAGAAGATAGTATTGCCTTTTTGCCTGGTGTTGCCTGTCCCCTGAAATCTGACTTGACTCAATTGACAGATGTCTAAACAAGCTTTTTAAAAGTTTGTTACAGATAATTGCTGTGGATCTTTTTGGTCTGACATTTATATCATTGTCACTGGTCGTGCGCATGTTCCACTTGGCTAGATTAACTATAGATTTGTTGTTAATTACGATTTTCTTACATCGACTTTGCATAATTTTCTCCGCTGCTATATTAGGTGGGGCGTCGATTCCCCCTAACGTGGTATATTGTTTAGAATTTCTAAAGAACTCCCGACGGAAGACTATAAGGTTGTGCTTGGCAAGTAACGATGTTATCAGGTACATGAGAGCATCCCTTAGCGAGTAAATCCTGTAATTTGAAGAGACAGCAAGGTTGACACAGCCCCAGCAAAGTGCTTGCTGCAATTTTTTTCTTAGAATTATTGTCGTGTGACTCACAGAACTGGCGCTGCCGGAAATACTGTCGAGTTGGAAAAACAGAACGTTCACGGTAGTAATTGGACATGTAATCGTAACCCGTTTATCGAGGCTTAGGAGGTACTAACACTTGCCTAAGGTACACAACCAGGTTAGCTGGGGCAAAGAGGCACCCCACTCCTTCATTACAGACCTGCTTCAAGCAGAGTCTAGCCACTACCCAATCAGGGTTGAAGATGAGAGAGGGAAACGGAAAGGAATGTCTGATATAAACTCTTGAATAACAGTCAGATGTCTTGCTGATGCCTAAGCAAGTAAGCACAAGGTTGTTCACTTTTTGAAGATCTAGTAGAGCCCATCATTGTATTCCTTCCTTTTGTTTTTCTAAATAGCGAAATACATCCAGTAAGACAGGTCTTTCTTACTTCTTGACGCCCATGGAAGTCATTTGGTTCATCAAATCAAATTCATTACGACAAATAAAAGTATTGATTGAAGATACCTTTCATTGTGAGGTGAACATTTTTCTTCACAATCAACTGAAGGTTCATGCTGTTGAGGTGACAGAGTTAGATAATATCAAAAAATTAATAGTGTCTTCCATCACTCGTTACACGGTTACATCCCTCTTTCTATGTACCACTCAATAAAGCACTAACAAAAGGGAAAAAAGGCAGCCTTGCCTTTACCATGACCTTTTCATGACTTGAATTGTCTTTTGTCAACTTCCATTCTGTTGCAAACCAATATGAACTGAATAAAATGTGAACGGATTACTGTAGACAAACTTTTTATATCTATAAATTGTCAATCCTCCAGCTGGATTGCTGTTGGACATAAAGTTCCTACATAACAATCTTGGGACTCTTATTACCAGCCAGATATTTACAACTATCACTCGTTTATTCAAAATTGAGTAAGCTCAACAGCGTTGACCTTTCATTGAACAGAACTCAAGTTATTTGTTTGATGTACAAGAGAATTGCAGTTTATCAAAACTGTGGTTAAGGCAGAAATGTCTTTTCCTCTTGTCGAGTATTCCTCATGATATTTTAGACAGCAAAAATAGTAACGATATAAAACACCTGAGAAAAAGCAGGCTAGTCAAAATGCGTGCGTGTGATGATTTTATTCAAGTTACATGACTTACATTGAATACTTTACTACCTAGTACCAACTTTACCATCGTAAAGTTAGAAGGGAAAGATGCGATGTCCAATCTTGGTTGTATTCATAGCTCTAGTTGAAAGCATTGGCAAACTTAGGCTTAAGTTGATTTCTCGAACACCGCTAAACTTAAAAAACGGCAGGTTTATTCAATTCCCCCTCCTTTTGCAAGGGACCAGCAATGACGTATTACTTCTTAGTGATTTTTCTCCAAAATATTTATTTTTGCCTATGTTATATTTTGTAATTTTGTTTCTTTTTACGTTTTACATACTTAAGGAGTTTTGTGAGACATCGTCTTTTAAGTAATAATAATACCAGAAAATAGATAGAACGCGGGCGTATCTTGTAAATTTTGGAAAGAAGTGAACTCAATGGATTCTCCAAAACTGTTGAAATAGACACACAATGTTCTTGTGTCAACAAATATCCTTTCCGAGGCCCGGTAATGTAAACTGAAAGAATTACCCACGCATTCCTATATATATATTGTTTAGCTGACGATTGTGAAAACATGAAACTGACAGTTCCAAACTAAGTTTTGTTGATTTTTTTTGTCGTTCACCCATATATATATATATATATATGGGTGAGCGACAAAAAATATATATATATATATAATATTAACAAATGAATATGAAATGTCATCAGCAACAGTGTACCGCATTAAAACGTAGGAGCTATCATATAATCAGATATATGAGCAAGAAAAACTGAGTACTATAAAGTTAGAGTTATATATATATATATATATATATAGAGAGAGAGAGAGAGAGTCAGTTTCTTGATAAAGTCTGTTGTAGACAGACGAAAATTTGAAATAATAAATAAATATTTGATTTACTCAAGTAAATGTTGGCATACTTTCTTTAGTTATTTTCTGTGTCAAATATATATATATATATATATATATATATATATATATATATATATATATATATATATATATATATATATGTATTTGTGTAATTTTATGTATTCGTATCAAAAAGTGCTCAATGCATATAGCAGAGCAATATAAGCAATATAATATAAGCTTGTACAGTATTTGTAGCATTATTGCCTGATCAAAATATCGTGGAACTATTAGTTGTACTCACAGTTCTTATTTTTCGTGCTTTACCTTATGTTTATATATATAATATTATTGTTATTCTGGTGTAGAGCACCAAGAACGAATCACAAGGCACTACTTAGCTTTAAATATTATACATTTTTTGTAGATGTCATCACTGCACTGTGAATTACTACTTGGACGTAGTTCATTACGCATTTCAGAAAAGAGTTGTGAAGGTTTGCCTTCTTTGAGTGTTTGTTTCCTTGGTGCGCTGAGAGGTTTGGGATTGATAAGGAACTTTGAGAGTGAACAGGCAAACGAGACCAATCTGGTCGTTTACTGTGGCAGTTATACTGAACAGTGGCAAGGGACGAAATCAGGTGGAGAATGCGATAATTAGGATCTGGACAATATTATGGTTTTGAGTCATCTGTAAATGTGGATTAATATTAAAAGGCAAAGATGGCCATGTTCAAGTGTGTAGCTTTCTTTCCATGGCGTCGGTGTACCCGTCAGCTTGAAGTAATTGACAGGAGGCATTCAAACTTGGATTCTGTTCCTGACGAGATATTTCGGCATGAAAGGACATTGGAGGAGCTCCAGTTGGATGCGAATGAGCTTCACGAACTACCCAAGGTTTGTTATTCATTGCATCCACATGGCAACTTTGGTTATGTCACGCCAAATCAATTTAGTTTATAGGTTGAGATCTGTAAAGATTGCAACACTTCCAATATCTCAGCCCTCTAAACTATCATTGACTCAATTTGATTAACTATTTCATTGCTCGTATCCCGTTTTATTAAAGCTAATTCATTAACTTACTAGTAGTTTGACGCTCCTTTAATCAACTGAGAAAAAAATCTACCACTCCGATTTTCAGGCTGACATTTGGAAGGGCGGCTTATTTGCTGCTTGATAATCGATCTAAAGTACCCGTCTTAGACGTTGTTTGATTGCTGAGACGGCCATTTACGCAATAGTCAACTGATACTTGTACAAAATCCATCGGCTTTACTGTTGCCTGTACGATAAGGACACTGCTTAAACAAACACAGTAGTTACCCGAGTTTTCAGAATTGTATTTGAAGCTTGCGAATACACAGGACATAGGTCGCTGGTGTTTTACTCCGGACACCGCTGTATTTATTGTTTGCTATTTGTTAGTTTGTGTACTGCCATTCTCGAATGACTGAAATCATTGACAATTTAACCCATAAACCTTTTTATCTATTTCAGAATTTATTTCGTCTCACTCGTTTAAAGAAGCTAACGCTCAGTGATAATGCAATCGAAAACCTGCCTCCAGAGATAGGCAACCTTGTTAATTTAGAAGAATTTGATATAAGCAAAAATGGTTAGTATTTTTATTTGTTAATTGATTGTCATTTCATCTGTTTTAACAAGAAATTAACTCGCATAAGGATGTTTTAGCATTAACCTTGTTTGACTCCTATTATCACTACATTTGGTTGCCATTATCACTACGTTTGGTTTTTTTGTACTCTGCTAAACACCGTATAGCCAATGTTAGTATGATTAAATGAGTTTTAATTCATAGAGTCTGCTTTAATTTATCATGCCACTTTACGTTGTACCACTGGTGTGAACCATACTGTCAACAGCAAGAGCCTTGTAATAATAGCTGAAGGTGGTTTTTTTAAAAACATTCCCGACATTTTGTCAAAAGAAATTGTAGGTGAACGTTTGGCCTACCTAACGAGTATTTTTGAAAAGTGACAGTATTTGTCGTTCTTACAAGTTAAACATTGGTGTATTAATAAATAATACCAATTTGATAGCAGTCAACTTTTATTTTTTCCTTTAACCTGGTAGTTAATATCTATTGACATGACGCAATGTATATCTTGATCTGGGCACAGCCAAAAATCAAGTAATATTTGTACACATGATTACATAAAAGTTAAGTAAAGTTTCAAAAAGCAGCATTGTTTTCCTGAAATGACGAAATTGTGTGTAAATATACACACAATATACTGTATTAAGTGACATCATCCAAGTGGTCCACTTCATGTCCATGTGTATGATTGTTGGAAAAATATACTTGATCAATTGGGTATTTAATTATAATTTGGACATTTAAGTTGTTTTTGGTATAATTAGTGAATGTTTAAAAAGGAATATATATGTTAGCAAGGATAAGGCATTGATTTTATTTTCTGGCCACTTATTTAAAGCAAGCCAGTGTATAACAGACTTTGATTTAATATAAAGCGATGCTCCTTGACAGGTATGTGAACTGGGACCAGTAATACAGGTAACATTGTTTATATAAAGAATGTTTCAACTTTAAGTCAAAGCCTTCTCTATAATTCTAGCTGTTTTGGACTTTTGTTGTTTGTGAAAGTATAAAATAGGAAGCATTTCACTTTGAAAATCTGTGGATTAATTGTATTTGTAGTGAGTGAAATTCAATGACTGTATGGGTGAAACCAGTGTTACTACAGTGGAGAAAACAGTTTGTATTAATGGATTATACAATTTTTTGAATATTTTTGGCCACTGTATAAGCTAGCCTTGATCCTCCATATTCACCACACCCCAAAATTGACATCAATGACAACTCAGTAATATATGTACTAATATGTTACAATGTAGTAATGTATGCATTTGTAATATACAGGGAAAACAGAGGAACAAAAATGAAAAGGCAGTAGCAACTTTAATTATTGTGTTTGCATTCTTCAGCAATATGTGCCCTGATGGGTAGTACCACACAAAATAGAGTTAAAAAGTAGTTCAAAAGTATGACACTGCAAAATATATTTTGAAGACCAGTGACTGTACATATTATTACAGGGGTAGAAAATAGTATTTAGGAGTGATATGGTAAATAGCTTACCTACTCAAGAGTCTGCAGTAAGGCTTTACACTTATTTACATTTCACATGCTAGCATGTAAACTGGACGTTAAACCGAATATGATGNTGAGTTTTAATTCATAGAGTCTGCTTTAATTCATCATGCCACTTTACGTTGTACCACTGGTGTGAACCATACTGTCAACAGCAAGAGCCTTGTAATAATAGCTGAAGGTGGTTTTTTTAAAAACATTCCCGACATTTTGTCAAAAGAAATTGTAGGTGAACGTTTGGCCTACCTAACGAGTATTTTTGAAAAGTGACAGTATTTGTCGTTCTTACAAGTTAAACATTGGTGTATTAATAAATAATACCAATTTGATAGCAGTCAACTTTTATTTTTTCCTTTAACCTGGTAGTTAATATCTATTGACATGACGCAATGTATATCTTGATCTGGGCACAGCCAAAAATCAAGTAATATTTGTACACATGATTACATAAAAGTTAAGTAAAGTTTCAAAAAGCAGCATTGTTTTCCTGAAATGACGAAATTGTGTGTAAATATACACACAATATACTGTATTAAGTGACATCATCCAAGTGGTCCACTTCATGTCCATGTGTATGATTGTTGGAAAAATATACTTGATCAATTGGGTATTTAATTATAATTTGGACATTTAAGTTGTTTTTGGTATAATTAGTGAATGTTTAAAAAGGAATATATATGTTAGCAAGGATAAGGCATTGATTTTATTTTCTGGCCACTTATTTAAAGCAAGCCAGTGTATAACAGACTTTGATTTAATATAAAGCGATGCTCCTTGACAGGTATGTGAACTGGGACCAGTAATACAGGTAACATTGTTTATATAAAGAATGTTTCAACTTTAAGTCAAAGCCTTCTCTATAATTCTAGCTGTTTTGGACTTTTGTTGTTTGTGAAAGTATAAAATAGGAAGCATTTCACTTTGAAAATCTGTGGATTAATTGTATTTGTAGTGAGTGAAATTCAATGACTGTATGGGTGAAACCAGTGTTACTACAGTGGAGAAAACAGTTTGTATTAATGGATTATACAATTTTTTGAATATTTTTGGCCACTGTATAAGCTAGCCTTGATCCTCCATATTCACCACACCCCAAAATTGACATCAATGACAACTCAGTAATATATGTACTAATATGTTACAATGTAGTAATGTATGCATTTGTAATATACAGGGAAAACAGAGGAACAAAAATGAAAAGGCAGTAGCAACTTTAATTATTGTGTTTGCATTCTTCAGCAATATGTGCCCTGATGGGTAGTACCACACAAAATAGAGTTAAAAAGTAGTTCAAAAGTATGACACTGCAAAATATATTTTGAAGACCAGTGACTGTACATATTATTACAGGGGTAGAAAATAGTATTTAGGAGTGATATGGTAAATAGCTTACCTACTCAAGAGTCTGCAGTAAGGCTTTACACTTATTTACATTTCACATGCTAGCATGTAAACTGGACGTTAAACCGAATATGATGATATGATGATGATTGTTTGTTTGAGGTTGCAGGGCTAAAGTTATTAATTTATTAAGAGATGCGTTAATTTATTTATGATATCCACCAGACATTGTGCTATTAATTGGCATGGAGTGTCTTCCCTGAATGAAAAATTAAGTATGCAGTATGTCAGATGGAAAGATGCTTTCATTGTTATAAAGAAAAATAAAGTTTACATGGATAATAGTGAAGGCTAAGGAGAGAGTATTTTGTGAAGATAGCAGGTTTTGTGTCTTTTAATCAACTACTACCACATCTACACTCTTGAATGAGAAGTCAGCCTGAGGTCTGAAGATTCTTCACATCCCATGATTACTGAAGGACTGCTGGGTACTGGGGGCCATTCGTTTAATTGAATTTGTTAAAAGAAGAAAAGGAGTAGATGTCTAAAACCATCCCCAAGATTCAGGCCATCAGCATGCCAACAAACTGAGCTTTTAGGTGATGGGGGTTATAAAGAGAGTAATAGCAACTGTCTAGCACACCTTGCCACCATAATAGAGGAGTGTCTTTATTAAGACATTTCTAGGAGAGTTTTAAACCAAGGCAGGACTCTCCTCCCCATGAGACAGATTTACTCACCCCTCGCAGGTGCAAACCTGGTATTTCAAGGTCTTGTTGTGTTTGTCTATGTCAGTTGAACTACTTGCTAGGGTTCTGTAAATTCATTGTGGACTTTCATATATACAACATGGAGGAGATTTTCTGTTACAGTACTGGGTTCCACTGTCAGGATAAATTATTTAGATACTTGTAAAAATACAGCATTTTACAGCATTTATTTAGAGAAAAGGAATGATAGAAAATCTGATGAATTGAATGAAAAGAATATGATATCTTGATCTCTGTACACATTATTTGTTAGCTGTCTAAAACTGTATAATAGTAATAGTTTTGATTGGCTTTAGGAACCTATTTAGATAACAGGCTCCTCATTTTACATAATAACTTCAATTTGAGAACTCATTTGATAAGCAGCAGTTAGGAAATGCATACTCTTCTCTAATGGTTTAATATGTAATAATTATGCAGTATGACACAATTGCGTGGTGAGCAAAATGCAGTTTAATCTATACTCTTGACTTTGTATTTTATTATCAGAGAAATGCTTAAAGTTGTTGATTATTGAATGAAATAAGAGGGTCTTAGAAGAATGTAAGAATTGCCAAGACACTACATTGCTTGCAGATAACAAAAGCAAGTTACTGTAGACAAAGTATGAGAGGAGTCAAATAGAATCAAATAGAAGTTTATTACATAACAATGAAAGAGCAAAACTAGTTATTATTATTCTCGCATCTACTATTTTAAGAGATTTTATGATTGAACTGATTTTGTAGTTGAAGCAGCACATGAGTTATATAAAGTTTGAAAGAGTATGAAATGGTATATGCCTGAGACGAGGATTGGTATTTTCTTTGGTTTGCTCCATTTGGTACTCCTAAACTTTGAATATTAATGATTCCAAAAGAATTTTTTCATTTGAAATGTGGGCTTACCAGATAGTCTTGCATATTCCTTGAACAAAGAAAAGAAGTAATATATTTACACTGAAGCAGATCAATTTAAGAAAGTTTTTCTGGCTCAGGAGTTATGGCATAAGTATAGCTTTCAGGAGCATACAATAAGATACAATGGAATGAAGAAAGAAATTGTTTAAAGCTATTGTAGGGAAATGTGAGTGAATGGGAAAACCAGCAACAAGCAGGAGTAGTAATATGACTGGAAGCATATATGATTTTTGGGGATGATAAGGATGCAAAAAGTAGAAGAGAAAGTTATGAAAAACAAGGGTGACATTTCCTTTGGCATATGTATACTAATGAAAAAGGAGATCCTACTTTTTGTAAATCTCTAAAATGGTGATAATTATTAAAGAACATTTGGATAATTGTCTCTGGTTGTTGATTGTGGGCATACATGCAACACATACCAAAGGCATATACTGTGCATTTATTTCTACAGTTTTGTAAACATATTCTTATCTCAAAATGGTACTTGTGTATGTCAACCCCCACTATATTGAATTTTGAGAGTTTTATGCAGTGACTATTGAATACCTGACCAGTGTGGATTAAATGTCAACTCTTATGTAGTATAAGGGAGTTCTATGAATAAAAAATCAGAACTTCTAAACTTCAGTTGCCCTATTACTTAATCATGATATTAATTGGTAGATAATTTAAATATTTTTTTAGTGCAATCCAGAAGTTAAAACATTGGTTATTTTTCTTTCTAGAAATTAATCATACCTTGAAGTAGAAGGGTTTTTTACAACTTTTTTGTAAAACCATTGAGATAGAAAGTGGTTGTCAACAAGACTTCATTGCAAGTGTTAAAACTGCTATGTATTTGTATGACAAAAATATATTTTATTATGAAAAAATTATATTGTAACTAGTAATGAAACAACATTACTAATAATTATTGAAGGTATTTCCAACACCAGCAGATTATAATTTACATGAATTTTATTGGTGTATTTGAATGTCCAAAAATGTATGAAATATTTGATATGACAAATGAGGATACACAATACTGTTATGCTATCAAGTTTTAATTTTTACATTCCTCTTTATATAACTCAGGTGTTGGGTTAATTTGTTTGTCTAGCACTGCACATAGAGAAGTTTTGCATGAAATAGCTATCATGACAGTCTCTGAAACCCTGAATTGGAAAATAAGCTGAAACTGTTTGAAATTCATGTCTATTTAAAGAACACAACAAGCTGGATTTATTGACATTTTCATAAAAAGTGTTGATGGAAAACAGTTCCCAAGTTGACTTTTTGGAAAATGCAACTTGGACAAACGAAAATTTAGTCCAGTCTGCACATTGAGAATATAACCAATAACACTCTGCACAACACATACTCTGACTAGTCTGAAAAAAGGGATGTTTTACCTCTGATTTTCAACATTATTCATGTTGAAGCAGACATAGAAGATAAATCTTGGAGTGTAACAGGTTGCTGGCTGATAGTATAAATGAAGTCATACCTGATTGTTACTGTATTTCTTACAAAGTCAAAGGTTTTGCAAAGCACAAAAGTAAACACAATTTTAAAACCAAATTAGGGGTACTGTTGTTGAAATTTTTTTTGTTATGCCTGAGAACCATGTCTAATGAACTGTGGCAAAAAAGTTAGGCCTGGGAAAAAGATTTAATATAGACTTAAAAACCATTAAAGTCTATGATGGAGGAATGTACTCAAAAGGCAGAAAGTTGCACAATCTAATAATCTATGGAAAAATTAGATTTACAGAAAAGTTTATTGCAATGAGAACCACAATTGCATATGGAAAACAGATTGAGTGGGAAAGAGTCACAACAGACTGAGCTGGTACCAGCGAGGAAAGTTCATTAGAACATTTTACATTACAAACCTAAAGAAGAGACTTAAGACAAGCTTCCTTTTGTCAGTGGAAGAAAGTTTTAAGAATTGTAGCAAAATTAAGATCTGCCAAGTTACAAAAACATCTGTAAACTTGATTGAACACATTTGGATGATATCAGGAAGTACCTATTCAGAATGACCAATTTTCCCACCAAACAGAGGAGTTTTTTATTACAATTGATTTATATACTGATGTTCATTTTGTTAGTGGGATCTCCCTCATTAATATTGGTGCAGACATCCTCACATTTAGACCAAGCCGGTTTTGTTCTTTTGCACCTTACATATCACAACCTCACTAAGGCACCACCACATTATCTAAATAACAAATGCTCATTTCACCCATCAACTGATTTGGCCTTCTCACTTGGGAAGCAATCATATTATCCTTAACATCTTTTAATTTGAAATCTACTACTCAAATCTTATTTCCTTTTTTCTTTACTGCAGCTTTTATGGGACCATTTATCACAGTATATACACAAAATCAAATTCATCCCAACACCCTTCCTACACATTGCACAAGGAATATACCATCATGTTTTATCTCTGTCTTCAGCTAATATCATCTTTTTTTCAGGGTTCTTTTTCAGATCTTTACATTCACTGGGCATCTTCATTGCACTAAATTTTTCATATACTATTTCCTCTAATTTACATTTAATCACTAAATCATCAGCAAACAGTATTTCAAAAGGTAGTTTATTATTAGTGAAAAATAATATTCCACCATTGCTACTGCAAAGGTAGCAGGCTTAAAATGGAAGCTTGCTGTTATCCTTCCTTCACTTCTGCTCATTGCTCTGATAGATAATGATAGAAAATTTATAGAAAGGTTTTGTACTTATAATCATTGCAATGTATGGTTGTATCCCTGTTAGTCTAATCAATGCAAAGTTGATAAATGTACCCTAAAGATCATTTTCTCATGAAAGTAGTAGTTGTCAAATCAGAGTGTAAATTGGTACAAAATAACTGCAACTGTTAATTTGTTTTGAAAGCTAAGGTAAAGAAATGTGATCTTTAATTAAATGGAAACAGAGATAGCTTAATTGGTAGATTAATTAGAGATAGCTTAAAATCAAGAAAGGATGTACTTATTTTACTACAGGTTTGAAACATATTAGCAATTAGTGGAATTGGGTAAAGACTGCTCTATAGTGACTTTTTTCCCCCCTTTTTTTTTGAGTTTTAACGTCATGACTGCTTTTTTAAAATGGTGTTGCAATGTATTTCAGATGTCTGACATCAATTTGCAGTTTGTACATGTTTTCTTTAACAATATTAAATAATTGTGATTTTATTTCATGCCCTTATATGCTGACCTTTTCACATTTATGAATTTGATAAACACATTTTGATTTAGATCCCTAATGTTGTTTGCACTGCTTTAGGCCCCACTATCAAAACTAATTTTTGATCTTTTTTTATATTTACAGATTTTTCTAATATCCCAGACAACATATATCATTGTCATAAATTAATTCATATTGATATTAGCAATAATCCTTTGTCAAGGTAAGTAATGAGTGACTACAGCTTTGTTAAATTGAAGAACAGAAAGCTAGTTTAATTTTAAAGGATGGCTATGTGGCAATGGTAAGCAACTTGTTACCAGTAAGGAATGGAGAATAAATAAGTTTACATTAGGTGAAAATGTAATGCTGGGTTAAAAAGTCATTTGCGTGTTGGTATCCCTTCAAGAAACTATGACTTTTGTAGTAGCAAGAACTTGTGTTTGATCAACCAAAACAAGTCTTGTGATAGTACCTTTTTACTATGGAGCTCTGTTTAGTGGTTATACTTCACCTGAATACAACCTAAAATTAAAATTATAGGAATAAAAACAGTTTTCTTTTGCATTTGATTTCTGTCTGCCGATTGTTTCTCTTCTCTCTGTCTTGGTTTAATACCTGCCCCTTTGTATTTTTGGTTGTTGCTCATTCCTCCTAGTTTCTTTTCTAATCACATGATAATTTTTTGAGGTCAGAGTTGCACAACAATGAGTATATTAGCTTGATAGGGATTAATAATGGAAGTAGGGGGTAGACCTATGCAACAGGTGGAAGATTCTTTCTTGGTTTCGGTCATGATAGTGTTTTTATGTAAAATTGTTAAAAGCATAAGGAAGCTTAATATTACTTTGTAAGATGGGGGAAATGCAAGATCTTGCTTAATCTTCATTGCAATCTCAATGTTAATGCTTCCTACTTTCATTGATTATGTTATTTGATTTAAACAATGATTTAGGAATATTTTAAAAATTTTATGCTGTTTAGGTATAAGAAAATTGGCCATGCTTATGCTTTATGCTCCCAATACTAAATGTAACATTCCTTTTTGTACTGTAATGGTTAGTGACTCAAATGCATAAAAGTTTTATGAAATTAAAACTTTTAAGACAATTCATCTTCATTGTTTTCCAGATGTGTAGAGGTTGGTAAAGTTAGTTTTTTAAGTAAATGTATAACTAAAAAGGAGTACAGGTAAACTGTTTCCTTGTCTGAAAATGTGCTATTGTGAAATTAATTGCTGTTGGTTTGTACTTGCTTTTGTATTAGGTCAGACAAGGGAACATGTAGTCAGTTGTATGTACCATTAATTAAGCAGTTCTTTGAAGTACTTATTTGTCATTTCTATTTAATTGGGTGATGGGAAAAATCTGGAAGCCATGTTTGTGAAAGAGTGTAAGCTTTACTGTTAATTTTATTACTGTGTTACAGGGAATTGATTGTTTTCTTTTTTTTTCATATTGTACTGGTTTCCTTTTCTGTAATCTTNATTTATGCAATATTGCCACTGAGTTTTTTTTAAAAACAAAGCAAATTTATTCTAGTTTTCAAAAAACAATGAGTTATGTTATTATGAAACGTAATTATACAAATAAGTGCTAATTTATGCAACATGTCAGAAAGCCGATCTCAGCGGCTTTCGGTCCTCAAAAATAAAAATTAAAAGCCGCTGTCAGCGGCTCACGGTAGCGAAAGAGTTAAGCAGTTCTTTGAAGTACTTATTTCTCATTTCTATTTAATTGGGTGATGGGAAAAATCTGGAAGCCATGTTTGTGAAAGAGTGTAAGCTTTACTGTTAATTTTATTACTGTGTTACAGGGAATTGATTGTTTTCTTTATTTTTCATATTGTACTGGTTTCCTTTTCTGTAATCTTATTTTCCCAGCCAAAGGTGCGATATTGTGTCCAGCAGGGTGTTTGGCTGTTTGATGACTTTTGGTGTCACCTTTTTGAACAGCTTTCTTATGCTCCTTTTCTCCTTGACCCATTCAATGCATTGATTCACCATTATTGAGAGGGCAGCTAGGTTGTAAATTATATTGTTCTTCACTTTTTTCAAGTTCTTCGCATGTGAGGAAGTGATAAGGATGGCTCTCAATAAAAAAGGTGTCAACAGAGACCTGGTGAAGGATAGGATAACTTGGAAGCAACACATCCTAGCATGCAAAATGGACATTAAACCGAATATGATGATGACTTTTAGTGGGACCAGGTCCCATGTTTCTAAGAGTATCTTCTTTAAAGTTGATTTTGTGAAGAAGAAACACTGGATATTGTGTTGTTAGAAATTTGGCTTTAGTTACTGAGTGATGTTGTTGGAATAGGCTAGACCTTCATTTCAGAGGTCCTTGTTCTTTTTCCAGATTGGGTCCAGTGGTTCAGTGAAAGGGTTTCAGGAAAGCCTTAGCACAATCTGCATTCTGAAGTTGACTATCTTTCTTTCTTTCTGAGGTGATATGTGTTTGAAGCAATAGTCTTTGCTCTTTCAAACAGAGTGATGATGTAGCTGCTATGAGGTCACACTGTATGGTGTGATGTATTATTGAGGTGTTTGTCAGTATGAGATGGGTTCCTGAAGATGAAAAGAAAAATGATGCAATCTGCCTCTCACTTTACAGGAACATCAAGAAAGGTAGTTGACTTTCATCTTCATGATGAACATGATATTTGAATGTAGACTCTTCATGTGTGCAAAGAAACCATGCAGGTGATTTTCTTCAGTAACTGCAAAGGTATTGTCAATTTATCCCTCCCAGATAGGTGGCCCTTGGTTCCCTACTGACTATGCTTTGGCTTTCAAATGGATAGAATGTATAGGAGTACCAATGGCTTTAAGTGTAGATGCCATTGTTGAGGTGGAAGCATTTATTGTTAAGAAGTACTCATAGTAGGTTCAGACTATCTGAAGGGTTTAAATTCCCAAAAACAACCCATTAAACCAGGTCATCAAGAATTTCTAAGGTGTCATCTATGAAAATACTTATGTATAATAGTGTGATATTAAAGGAGACCATGATTTCACATGATTGGATTATTTGTGTGATGAGGTGTTTTTAATCATTTACCTCTCATGTGGGTAGAGAATTACTCAGGATAGGTCTATTTTATTCGTACAGCTATTGCTTTGAGAGTCGGCGGATTTGAATTATGTACCATAGTGATAAAAAAGTCCTGTTATGAAGGGTTATTGGAACATAACATACCAGTTGTTGATTTAATTGGACTCAGTGTTTGTGATGTTGCACATTTGTACTTAGAAGTCAGGAAAAACAAAATAAGGGAAAAGAACTGCCATAGGTAAAAATCTTGTGCTTATGTGTGCCCTTGTGTTTTCCCCTTACAAATCTGTAGCTGTAGCTTTAAAATATTTCATTCTTCCATGACCAATACCACACACCCACATACCCAGCCTGGTAATTGTTTTGTTTTATCAAGTCTTGATCCTTGATTTTCTATTGTAAGATTATACTTGCACTCTTTCATGGGGGCATGCATGCTGCACTTTACAGAGGATTCCATCATCATTAATGATTCTAAGGCTGCTCCTTTCAATCAGTGAGCTAATTTTTCCAGAATCTCTGAAGAAACCAATACCAGGTACTTCATATGGAGTTTCAATTTGCAATACCCTGTGAAATGTATTAAATTATCACTGGAAACAGTTATTTTTTCTTGTTAAAAGTGGTAATACTAAGTTTTTATCAACATCATTTTTGCAGTTATAATAAGAAGGTAGTATTCTTTGCTGCGTTAGTAAGAGTTAGTTTTAATTTGACTCTTCATTTAGTAGTGAATCATCATTTTTTTAGACTTCCAGACACATTTACAAAGATAAAATCAGTGACTTGCCTGTGTATGAATGACATTTCACTTATTAGAATACCACCAGATATTGGAAGGTAAGTTTGCCATACTGAATCTAATTTATAGGGACTATGTGAAAAATGGCTTTTCAGCTTAGCCAAATATATTGCTTTTCACTGATAATATTTCTTAACATGGTTTTCAGATAATGTTCCCAAAGTTTGCAAGTTTTTTTTTAATGGGACCCATTTGTTGTTACTTGCTTTCCTGTTCTCAACAACATAAATTAATTAAAATATTTCTTTAAGTTTGTTCTGCAATTATTTTCTCTTACTTTAAACTTTTATTCAAATTTCACATTTTTCCTTCCAAAAAAGTTATCAAGCTTAGCATAATTTTGTTTTGGCCTTAGAACAGTAATTTTGAATTGATAATGTAGAACTGATCCTCAAAGTATAGATAATTCTTTCTATTTGAAAATTGCAGGCCTATCATATATATATATATATATATATATATATATATATATATTAATATGTGTGGGGGNTTGCTTTCCTGTTCTCAACAACATGAATTAATTAAAATATTTCTTTAAGTTTGTTCTGCAATTATTTTCTCTTACTTTAAACTTTTATTCAAATTTCACATTTTTCCTTCCAAAAAAGTTATCAAGCTTAGCATAATTTTGTTTTGGCCTTAGAACAGTAATTTTGAATTGATAATGTAGAACTGATCCTCAAAGTATAGATAATTCTTTCTATTTGAAAATTGCAGGCCTATCATATATATATATATATATATATATATATATATATATATATATGTGTGTGTGTGTGTGTGTGTGTGTGTGTGTGTGTGTGTTTGGAAAGAAACAACAGAACATGGAGCTGTCAGTTTAATGTATTTAAACAATTACCAGCCATTTTCATCTTGTAAAATGAAAAATTATCTTATAAAATGTTAATGGCTGACGATTGTTTAAATTCATGAAACTGACAGTAACATATTTTGTTGTTGTTTCTTTCCTGTTAAATCAATAAATTAAGCATATTGTGCATTCTTGTTGTATATACAATAGAAGAAACAAACATATATTAAGTGAATAGTTTGGGTTTTGTACGAGTTATCACATGGTAAGATATATAATGCTTATACAATAAGCAGTTTTATGGCGTGGCAATATTCACTTTGCATGTAACTCATTGTTGGCACTTTTCTTTGGTATACCTATCTACCTATACCTACCCAAAGAAGTCATAATATAACTTTTAATTGAGAATACATCTCACAAAAGCATAACGTGCTTTCCAATAGAGATGATTAGAAATAGGTAATGAAGCAGTGGCATAGGATCAGCATTAACTAAAGAATTGCTATTATTCCAGTATCGGCATTTTTCTAACCCTGATGTTTTCTATTTCAGTTTATGGTAAAGACAAAATTATCAACATTTCTTAAATTTTACATCTAAAATTATCAGATATTATTTTTAAAGGCTGTTTCAGTTTACCATGCTTTCTCCAATTCATGGGTCATACAATATTGAACTTAATACAAATTTATTTAAAAAGAAAATATTTTGAAATATATGAAGTGCAACAACTTTTTGTCGTCTAGTACATTTCTCTCATATGTTAATGGATGCCTCCCACTTTCTGTTTCAATATTTTCAGTGTTACTGCTTTTGGTATTAATGCTTCTGGTATTGGTCATGATATTTTGCTGTCATATTTTTTAGAAAAGTTTCAAAATATGCAAAATGTTTTGAAGTTGTTCAGTACTATTTTGTTTGAGGTGTACATACAGTACCTTGAAGTGAATAGCCTCTTTGAATTTACCTTTACCTCATTTAATTGATACAAGGTCCTTGATACCTCTTGGTGACTGTCAATTTAAAGAATTTGCTATAATGTTTTACATTTTAGTCGTCAGTTTGTGGTGGTAATAATGTTTTATTGGAGTAGTTGTTTTTAATCATTTGTTGTAGCTAACACATGTAAATTGTAAAAAAAACATGAACAGTTTTGTATAGCAAAGTATCTCTTAACTGTTACTGTGTTTTAGCTGACAACGTAAAGTCTTTTTTAACATTATGTTTGCCTGCTAAGAAAAGGCGCACTGGAAGGTTTATCAAAAGAATAAAGTAAAGGGAAGAGATGAAATAAGAAATAGACGCCACAAAAAAGAAAAACAAAAAAAACAGTAGCAGCATAAAGAAAGAGAAAATGAAATATTTGTTATGGTATTACCTAATCATTTGTTTAAGAAAAAACGAGCTGTATTGAGGCGAGGGACATAATGCAGGGTATGGCTGATTACTTGACTAACATGGAAATTTTTAATAGATGTTGAACTAAGTGTAATGCGCAAGAGGATTTACTATGGAAGTGCTATTACGCAAGGTCATATGTTTTATATTTTAAGAGAAGAAGGGAAATAATCTTGGCCCGTCGGAGCAACCTATTGTATTTTTAAATATTGGGTAGATAAGTAGAAGGTAAATGTTGGGTTACTACAGCACATTTATGTTGGGTTACTGAAGCAGTACAGCATCCCTGATCCAATCTGACTTCTGAATAAGTAACTCTGTGGTTTGTGAAGCATGACAATGTTGAAGAATGTTGCATAGCATGTACAGTCCAAAGGGAGCAGTTATAACTGACAAAGGTCGTTACAGTTAGGCACCATGTGGTGGAATGCCATTTGTTTTATTAGGTAGAAAGATAAAAGGTTTTAGACTGGTCATTGGTGCATTTTTATTTGCTCAGACAATAGAAGCAAGGTCAGATCCAATGCCAGGAATAAAGTCATTAGGGCTTAAAAGAGTGGAAAAGATATATTTTATGACTTTTTCCACATATCATGAAGGGAAATTACTGGATGCAGTTATCAGGATGAGCATTATTGGTAGCGAGAAAAATATTTTGAACATGAAGAGAGCCTGTGGTTAACGTGCACGTGCAGAAAAGAGCCAGCTGACGATCACACATTACGGAAGGTGAATTTTTACTTCATAAGCTTAAAAGGTGATAACCCTAATTGATTGAAATTTTCATTGTTTAATACACCCTCCTATACAAATGAAATAATACATTGCTTGTTTAATGAATTCCACGTCTACAGCTTGGTAAATCTTACTACACTTGAAGTTCGAGACAACCTGATCAAGTTTCTTCCAGAGTAAGTATTTTTACAACATTGAGAGCCAAGTAGAAGTTAACAGTGAAACTACAAGTAACGTTTAAACATGCTATTGGCTTTACCACGGCATGCTTTAAAAATAGATTTATCTGATGTAGCTGTGTAATCAGACTTATACTAGATTTGTTTTCGTTTTGCAACACCCATTAGAAGTTCGTTTGTGTGTATGAAAATGTGTTTTGAGGATGTGTTGGTGTGGATTTTATTGTGGGAAACAAAACATATATATATATATATATATATATATATATATATATATATATATATATATATATATATATATATATACGACACAGGAAATATGCCAAACCAACACTGACAAACTCCTTCAGCTAATAACAATAATATTTGACACAGGAAATGACTAAAGAAAATATGCCAACATTTACTTGAGTAAAACNAGACTTTATCAAGAAATTTACATTTCCTGAAGAGTGAATAAAATCACGAAACAGGCTTGTCGAAATGGACTGTGTAGTTTTTTGATTCTTTCCAACTTATCATATCTTATATATATATATATACTTAGGAGTGCTAAATGTTCTTTAAAAAACAGAGCAAAATTAATAGTAAACTCGAAAATTAACTACTTTTTTGCAACTAAAAGTTTTAAGTATTCAACAATCATCAGGCACATAGATATAGATATATAAGATATATAGTAACGCCAAAAAGATTACCATCACACACATTCGGGGTCAGTTTCATTTGTATACAGTGTTGAAGAATGTAGCCTGATGTATTTGCCAATTACTTATTTCTTCCTGACTTTATATTTTCTCATCGAAGCAGTTAGCTTTTTGCTGTTGTTTTTTTTACCTTGGGTGGAAGTACTCTTGAATTTTCATGCACAAATATTTAAAGAAATTCTATTTGCCAGATGCAAAGAGTTTTTGTTTTAGCCTCCCACAAAGATTGTGGTGACCCTTGTCTTGTGGCCAACAATTTAGTTTTTAATATTGTAATAGTTGCTGTCCAGAAGCAAACAGTCGTGGTGTAATTCTGAACGGCGGATTGAAATTAGCCGCACAAATTCCGCCCATAGAGAGCCTGACCTTGGTTACTAAGAAGATAATAGATTTTCAACCCACTGTTGACTTCTATATTGCAGGCAGTCCTTGCCTTTTTACAATACTAAAGTCGTCCTTGTGAACGCAAATAACCCAGGTATTGATGATTGTTACAAGTTTCCTTTTGTTACTATCAATGACAATACGACAAGGAATATAAGATTAAATCATGAGTAAAGTTTTATTTGATAAATTGCAAATCAGTTAGTGCCGTGTTGGGTACATTAAGCACAATAGAATATCATGAGATTTTTGAAAATTTTAAAGTCAATTGAACCACTTGGCAGATAACTGAAATTTTAGTTGACTAATTGATGGTTTAGTATGGGTCACTTACAGACTACGAAGCTTGTTTAAAAGTTGGTGGATTGAATAACATAAATATGGGGATATTGCTGTGTTAAAGTTTTTTTGTCCCCAGTTCTTTTGACTCTAATTTTCTATACAATAGGTCATTTTCATTTCTGTCGAAGCTTGAGAGGTTAGACCTTGGATGCAATGAATTGGAAGAACTGGTAAGGATTAAAAGGATTAAAACATTGCTGTGTAGTTCAAAATTTGGTTGAAAATCGACACGTGTTTCTCGTATTTTCTTTTTAATAATCCATTCTTTTTTACCAATTCCTTTTAATTTTTTAATTAAAATATAAAATACACCCTCACAAACCAGGTTTTTTGATAGAAAATTGTTACAGTTTGGCATACGCTTGCGCTAGTGTTTTTACTGCTTTCTACTTCCTTAAATTAAGGGATTTTACTGAGGTTTTTGTATTGTATAAATTCAGTTACGATATGCATTCGTTACTGATAATAATTAAACTTTTACAAAATTGTGTATTTTTCAGAGTTGATTCACATTTTCCAGCTGTCAAAAAGCGTGTTGGGATGTCACTATGATCTCAGGGACAGAAGGCAAAATCTGTTATATTTATGTTTTTTTCTTCAACTTCAACTTCAGTAAAAACGTCAGTACTTTTAGTAAAACCCAAAATATTGTCCACTCCATTTCAAACTTTGGTATCTGTTGTAGCAGAACTGTGGTCTTTTCTAAGCTTTTCAAAGCTCACTGAACTGCCACGACGTGACTTTTTTGGATTGTCGCCCCAATCATTTCCCCCGTTTTTACAGTTAAAATTCATAAGCCCCAAACACTTAAGGGCGCTATTAGATGCCAAAGTTGATAAGCTGCTGTGAATCATCAGACGATAATCAGATAAAGACTCTTGATTTGGTGCGGGAAGGAAAATTGAAAGCAGAAGGGCCAGGAGTCACCCACTAGGTTTGGAAGGGAATATGAACATCTCACTGCATTTTTCTTGCAACTATACCTCGCCATGTGATCAACCTCCACAAGCAAATAATGTGCGTCACATTGGATTGTTTTTAATACTCCTTTTAAATTTTTAAAGGTAGAATAAAACTATTGTACCTCACCAGCCACCGTTTTAGGGTATAATGATGGAACCCCTGACCATCCGTAATAAAATGCATCGCGTCCGAGTTATTACATTGTCATCGGGTTTCATGAATTTGCTACGTATTACTAATATTCAGTTTCCTATTCACCGCGTGCATAAATTAAAGTCGCGTTAAAATTGAATATTATTCAATTTCAAAGAAGAATGAGGTTCCTTAATATATTGTGCAATTGTTACTTCTTTACTTAAAATGTTAAATTTTGATATTAATATTTGTAATATCATGTACGATGATGATGCATGTATTGTTATTGAAGTCAAACACCTCTCGCCAGGATCTTCCTTCGGTTCTCGTTAAGAATTATGTTTTAACAACCTCTCAATACTGAGGGTGTATAGCCGATGGCTATGAGTTACCCAAGGTCATAAAGGAAGAAAGGATTGAGACGGCGAGAGAGTATTTGCTGCAGTTTTTATACTGATTAAATACAAAATGATACTGATCAAATCTACTAATAAATCTTCGACCTCCAGCATTTAATTCTCGATGTTTTGTTGGATAGTAAATAACTTTATTCTATGGACATTTGTAGCAGTATTGCAATATGCTGCACATTATAGATTCCTAAAGATCGTATGACAGGCCAAGAGAAATTCTTAAAAGTATTTGATTATTTCTTTTATTTTTCAAAAAGCCGGACACTATTGGACAGCTGACCAACCTTATAGATCTATGGCTGGATGGAAACCTTTTATTTACTGTTCCTAAGGTAAGAATATTTTTTGGTTTTACATGTGAATTCATTTAGAAACGAGGCAAAACCTATCACCTTCTAGAAATATAACTTTTTTTCGAAAGTTTTGAGGGTTTTCCAATTGTAGGTAATTATTGATTCATACGTATTACTGATTTTTTTTATTTGCCCGTGTCCAAAATACTGAAGACGAAGTGAATGTGTTACCTGTATAACTGTTATTGCCTAAAGTACAAGTATGCTCCAGGTAGATAGTAACTCTAAAGTTTGTGCCAAGAATCAGGAAGAGTTTTTGAAATACATCAAGTTTGGACCATTTACTGTAAGACTTATTCACAAATAATTGTAGTAGTTTGAAGTGGTTTTGCTAAATGGAGACTGCAGCTTACGGTGAAATAAAAATTGAATAAATTTATGCTGTGAAATGTTTATTTTAACAAACCATGAAGACTCTCAAACAACCTTTGTTTTCTTAGTCACCTAAATTCCTTAAAGAAATTCTTAAAAATTCACAAGAATACTGAACTGTGGAATATTTATTTAACAAGACAGTTCCCCTCTCCTGAATATAAAACTAAAGCTTGCAATAAATTTAAAAGTCCAGTTGGGCTAGTCTGCGTTTTTAAGCTTTTGAAACCTATAAAAATTCATCATCAGAAAGTTACAAAACTGAGTTAAATTTGGCGGGAATAGATCACAGAAATAACATGTAATGAGCGTTAAACAAACATGTACATAGATAGGGGTATTAACTTCCCGTTTTAGTAACAGGAGTTAATACTTTGTGTATATAATGTGTTAAAGAGAAAAAAAAACTATTTTAAAGCACAAGTAAATGTTTCAAGCACATCTTTGTTCTACGTTGGTAACAAATTTCTAATTTAACTGCTGTTTTTTGTTTACTTTTGGTGAACTTTGAAATGGTTGGGTAAGGAAACACCTTTTCAATTTGAAAATTATATGTGAAATCTGAGCAGTTATGCAGTTGACGTTCGGTAAAACACAATATGACTGATACACTTTCAGGCGGTCATTTTTGACTGGGTTGGTTGGATTCATACATTACTTTCCGTCAAACAATAGAAAGCTTTTGAGAGTATGGCAGTCGTGGCTTAATTTATGATAAAAAACGTGCAGTGCTTTTCGAAACAGGCACACAGATGAATTTCCAGGAGGTACTTGGTATATTTTGATTTTTGGGATGTACCGTTTTCTGGGGTATTGTTTATATAAATTTTATACATATGCTGAGAAAAGTAGATTTTGTCATGACGCTAAGACTGAAAAAGAAAGTGCTTCAGCTACAAGCCGTAGGTGAGAAAGTATTCTGTCATCTATTGTGTACACGTTTGCACTTTACCAGTGAGAATGATTATGGTAAATGAAACGAAATGTTGAAACGAAATGATGTCATATTCTCATATCATAAAAATATACCCAGAATGTAAGGGTTTTTTAGCGTACAACTTGCATTAAGCGTCTTGTTCAATTTATGGGTTGTATCTAGGCCACTCATTTTCAAACAATTTAAGAGTACATTACATTTTATTTAAACTATCCTATCCTGTTGCCACGCAACGACAGTAAAGAAACAACTATTCTGATATAAATTTTTTTATATTACTTGGTTTTTCACTAGTAAAAATTCAGGAGCTATTCAATGGACAGATCGGAGACACAGGCGTAAACTTAACTTTAAAACTGGTGGTAATTGTTATGGAGACAGTTGGGAAAAAATAGAAGCCCAGCACCCAGGATCAATTTTTAGGTTATCGGAAACGGCATACCATGAAAGAGAGGGCAAAAGAAAACGTTGAAAACCAATTAGCTCATGTACCTAACACTGTTAAGAGGCTTTTATCAGTTCAAAGAGAATAAAGGGAGAAAAACCCTAAACAACACGTAGGCATAAAGAGAGTTTTGAACCTTTACGACACCGGTGCAGAATTACCCTGGCAGAACTAGTGTAAATGGGGAACCATCAACCAATATTTTGACAAGTAACACAAAAATACAACAATGACAAGTGAGTGACAGATGAAGTCCAAACTATTAACAGCAATATAACCTATCAGCGTAAGATGCTGTCTTATAACGTGGGTGTGATAAGGAAATACTTTGAACTAGCACCAATAATTTAGTACATTGATTTATGTCTTAGTTAGTGTTACATGTAGGGCTTGTAATTAATCAAGAATAATTTAAAAATTGATTTCAAGGGTGTTGTTTTCATTCATATGTTACTTTTATTGTTTAGGTTATTTTTTACAAAATAGTTCATTAATCTCATTGCTTCAAGAGAGGTGGAAGAGGTTTGATGAGCTGTGAAAATTGTGTAAAGGGAGAAGAAAGTAACCTGAGTTGGTACATAAAGAACAGCAGAGAGATTCTCTTGAGAAAAGTAGGGGAAGTCAGTATAGTTAATGCTGAGGAAGCAATGGGACCAAATGATTACAAGAAGTCTAAGAGCCAGGAAATGGAAGAGGAATGGAAACAGAAGGTGATGCATGGGCAGTTTGTGAGGGACATGGAAGGAGTGAATTGGGATAAATCATGGCAATGGCTTGAAAAGCGAGATTTGAAGGGATGTACAGAAGCACTGATATGCAGTGCTCAAGAACAAGGTTTGAGAACGAATTACACAAAGTTCTATGAATGCAGATTCTCCACAGTGCAGAATATGCGGAGAAAAAGGAGAAATTATTAGTCATCTGGCTAGTGAATGCTGAAAATTAGCTCAAAGGGAGTACAAGAAAAGACATGACAATGTCTTGGGAGCCGTGGCTTAATGGTCAGTGCAAATGCACCGCAGCCAAGAGTTCCGGGTTCGATTCCCCGATCGGGCGAGTTTGGAGCTTTACAAAGGAAAAAGCCATTGGTTGGCGTCAGGAAGAACATCCGGTTAAGAAATTCCTCACTGCGAAATACAAGTCCCTGTGAAGGGCACCGTCTGAGCCCCAGTTACTTGGGAAAAATGATGTTAAAACAAAAACAAAAACAAATGTGGCACGATATGTTCATTGGCAACTTTGCAACAAAGGGGTCTTGGAAAGAGCTGAGAAATGGTATGAACAGCAACCCGAAGCAGTAATTTAAAATGAGAATTTCAAGCTCATATGGGATTTCACCATCATTCAGTGTGATAGATTTATTGAAGCAAGGCGACCAGATATTGTCTTGGTAAATAAGAGGAACAAAGAAGTGAAAATAATCGATACTGCTGTGCCAGGAGATTCAAGAGTAACAGAAAAAGAACTTAAAGATTAAAATTTATCAAATGTTTAGAGAAGAAATAGGTCATGTATGGCAAATGAATAAAGTTACGGTGATACCCGTAGTAATTGGAGCATTGGGAGTCAGACAAGTTTGAAAGATACATGGAGAAGATGGGTGTGAAGATTGCGATGGCAATGATTCAGAAAACGGCACAAGTATTATTATTGACAATAACAATAATAAATTATAATAATCATAATAATTTATAATAATCATAATAATTTATAATAATAAAAAATAATAATAATGGTGATGATAATAATAGTTATATTATTAGCTTTTTTTTACCAATTGTCATCGCTGATTATGTTTTATGAGGATGATTTTCTTTAGTTTGCAAGTTGCCAAAATAAAGTTTTAATTTATATACTTATGGCATGACAGTTCAGTTTCTTCTTTTTTTTGCCTGGGTAGGAAATTGGAAATTTGAAAATGCTGCAATGCCTGGACCTGTCGCAGAACAAATTGGATGAACTTCCTGATGAAATAAGTGGGTTGGCCTCCCTTACAGACTTAATGTTATCACAGAATTCATTACACGAGCTGCCAGATGGTATAGGTGGGTAACTTTAGCATTATTTGTAGCGTTGATTTAAAGCATTGGGTTGTTCATGAATCATCAGCAAGCAAGGTAGATGCACAACTGAAGCAAGTACAATACCTTGAACATTGGTAGAAAATAGTATTTTAATATAGCAGTCACCTGAACTCTTTGGGTTTAATTTCCTGTTTGGATGTTTGGAAAAAATATGTTTTTTAAACAATGATAGTTTTTAAGTGCTAATTTTAGCTGCAGAACGTTAAGGATGATCTGCCGACCACTACATTAAATCAGTATGCTTTTTATGTCAATGTATGCTTGAAAATTCATTGAGAGGTGTAGGTTAATAGCATTATAACTATGACTAAAATGATTAAAGAATTTTCATTGAATTTTTTTCCTTAATTGTCTATTTTTGTATTGTAAAAGTAGCAAGAGGTAATTAGAAACTAAACTATTTTTTATAAGATTGGGCACAGATAACATGCATGAAATGAAGGTTTTAAATGAGATTTAAAGATTTAATGAGGTTTTAGATGTTTTAATATGTTGTCACATAAAACTGATAACATTCTGTCATTTCCAAGAACGAAGAAGGGTTGGAAAACCTTGAACAACTTGTATTTAGCCACTCGGCAAGGTTTTCAACAGAATATTGTCACTGAATAATACCCACAATGCATCAGGAAAATAAATTGAAGATTATTGACTTGAATCAGTGTTTTAATTTTCATAGTCTTGTGTCTGTAAGAATGTTGTGTTATCGTTTGTTCATATCAATATAACATTGTTAATTATACATAGTCTGTGTAATGAAACAGTCACTTTTTTAGAACAAATAAGTAGAAAACGTCAAGCTGGAAACGAACTGCAACTGCAGATTGCAAGTGTTTATCAACGTAATTGAAAACTGGACCATATTTCAAGAGTTACTCTTCACTGTTCAATCTACTTTTTATATAACTGTATTTTAACTCATAGACAGATTTTAGTTCTAATATTGATTTCTTGTGGTAGCAGGTTACAGCATGTCAGGCACCTATTATTATCACTATCATCATTATTATTATCATTATTATTTTTTCTTTTGCTTTGTTGAGGCTTCACTGATATGCCTTAACCAGCCCTTAATTCCGCGACAATATTAATATTTAATTTATGGAGAGTTCTTCGACTGATGTATGCGCTTCCAAGGAGGACAGCCTTTTGTAGTTATTGGATTGGTGGTGTCCCAGTGATCAGTTTTATTCTTTTTTTCCAATCCCTTCCTTTTGAGGCCAAGCGCATTTTACTCACTGATATTATAGATTATTTATTTTTGTTATTATGTTATGCACCCGAAAACGTATGTAAATCATATGTAATTACAATATTACTGTTGCACAACTTTTACCCCACTTTGTTTACGACGTAAATATTATGTACTTGTAATAAGATCAACATTGTAAATTGTAGCATTTTTTCAACAATATAGAGGTATGGCCATAAGTTTAGGCCACTAGGCAAAATTTGCCTTTTTAGAAAAAAATATTTTCTTAAATCCAGAAATAAATGTATTAATCAGAAACATGAATAGAAAGTTACGTCGTGACAAGGAACATTCAATGACAATGTACAAGGCTATTGCCAGTATTAATTCTACTTTCAATCAGTATATTGCATGCCCAACTTTCGTAGCAGTAACAGCCTGAATTTTCAGTCGTATCGATCCAGCCAGGTTTCTCCAGAACACAAGGGAAATTGCAGAATTCTTCTGAGCTGTGCTACTGATATTGGATTATTTCAAGGCTCTTCATCTTTACCCATAAATTGTGAATTAGTTGAGATCAGGTGATAATCCCGGTCACTTACCAATCCCTTTCATATGCTTATCCTGGACCCACTTTTGCACAACCTTTGACATGACCGTTTACTTGAACCTAACCATGAAGGTGGTTTTATTCATTTCAAGGAAAACTGAAGAAACTATCAATACTCAAAGCAGACCAGAATGATTTGGATGATCTTACACCCGCCGTTGGAGGGTACGTATACCTGGAGAGTTTTGTAATCAGTATATATATGAACGTTGAATACTTGAACATAAATTAAAATACTCTGCTTAATAAGAGTTATTTTCTTTGACTCCAGTACAGATAACTTATCTTTAGTAGATAAAGCATTTTTTAATGTTTTAATTTTTATAATACACTGTGATGTTATTACCTTAGGGCATGAACACTAAAGCCACAGAAGAAGTTATCCCGACACTAACTATCTTCTTCTGATGTGTATATATATGGGTAGATAGAATTTTAGAGGTAAATAGGTAAACCCGGAAACCAATTTTAGAGAATGCCTGAAAGGTAGGGACTGTGACGTTAACAAGTAGTACTAGACTGTACTACTTGACCGTACCAGATCAGTTCTTTTGTAATAGCAAAAAACGCCAGTCAAACCCGAAGATCGAAAATTTCTATGATGGACCCGAAAACTCAGGATTTACTTGGCATTTGAATACCTTACCACCAAAATAGGCTCAAAGGGGGTTAGTTTTTGGTTAAAACATTCAGGCTTGTAAATGGAGTTATGACGGAAATAACATGAACGGTAATATATTTTTTGCATGTTGGCGGTAAGGAGGACATTTTTCATGTTGAAGACCTTTAAATTATAAGGACTTGATGACATAGTAATTAGCAGGTTGGCGAGTTTGTACACAAGCAGAATGTGATATTGTTGAAGTTTATGTAGTACGATTTAAAGAAAGTTCAAGATTTGCTCATCATTTCTTCGTTCCTTTATCTTTTTAAGGCTTACAAATCTCACCGAGCTCATTCTAACAGACAATTCGTTGGATGTGAGTTGTGTTCCAGTCATAATTTATTTTTTGATGTAGTTGGTTACGATTATCATTGTGATTAAAATTTGTCTGTTCGACAGGTGCATTTTATGTGCATTTCATATTTCTTTAATACTCTTTCAGTTAAAGAAATCCATATTTGAAATTTGTACTATGTTTTCAATATTAGTGGGTACTCTTGATCAGGTTAATTGTTACCTTGGTGGGTCATATTGGGAATAATTCACAAGGTTTTACTGACATTACTTATTTACGCCATACTTTTAGCTTAGTTTTGTTAGTGCAACATTAGTGCAAGTGAATATGTGGCTACTAACGAGTATAGGGTTTAGCCGTTTTTGAATTTTACTTATTAAGAATACTAGCCACAGGCAAGGAGATTTGTTTATTGTAATTATTGTTAGTGTTTTTTTAAAATTTGACATTTAAGCCTGGTGCATCGACAAGCAAAACCACAAACAGAAAAAAGTGAGTAGAGATACTAAGGTACTTACACATTGTGATCCTACCCTGGTTACTGCTTTAACGAGGCCTTGTGGGCTCCGTATCCAAAAGCCCTAGGAATTGACATTTTGCTAACATGGAGCCATCTTATATTAATAATGAATTAAAAAACGGGGCTCGTGCTGCCCCGTTTGGTTTTCGCCAGTGAGTTAGAGCCTTAGTTGCATTGTTGAATTAATATATTTGGCAAGTAACTGCCAGCCAAATATATAAATTCATAAACTTTTTTCATTATTTTGTTGTTAGATTAGCAAGGTAGGCCTAGCCTTTGCTCCTTAAAATGTGTTTTGTAGGTAGAGCAGAAGAAATTCCAAGTGGACTCTTAAGATTTTTTGTATTTTGTACTGATTTTGTACAAAATACTTTTTGTATTTTGTGTTTTTGAATAAAACAAAAAATTTTAAAATTACATATATATTATAATATAAAAAAATACATTAATTTTTAAATTTCAGATTGCCGTAATGGAGATTTGCAGTGATGCGTAGTGATAATATACTGTGTCAAATAATGTTGTCACAGTATTTGGCACCGTATATTAGACACCAAGGGTATTTTAACCAGTGTGTCTGTAATTTAGCCAGGTGTTGCTTCCGTATATTTGTGTTCCATCAATCTTTTAAATCTTAGGTATAAGGAAAATGAAATTACACTGCAATTATGCCCCGTTCCTTCTACCTAACACAATTTGAATTGGCAACATAAGTTATTTGAAGGCGGGCTGGGTAGGTGGAAGTGAGTAAACATCCTCCTTTTTTTACATACATATACAAGGAGTGACTCTAACCTATGTTTGTTTCTTATATTTTGTAGTCATTGCCTGGTGCTTTAGGAAAACTTCACAAGTTAAGTCATTTAAATGTTGACAGAAACAACTTATTTTCAATACCACCAGAGGTGAGTACTTGAAGATTGTTAGTGTTAGTAGCTATTCCGTATTTTACATCTTTTACACATTCTCATAGAAATTTATTGAAACAGTTGTGTTCAGTGGGGCAAGTTGCGGTGCGCCCACAGTCCTATTTGTAAGAATAAAAGACTATTATGAGGCTTCAACAAAATAACATGTAATATTAAAAGGACTAAAAACTTTCCAATCTTGGGATATCGAATAAACCGGATAGTCAGAGTTGTAAGTTAGATGGAATGAATTGCTTAACTGTGATAACTTCTTGCCATCGACAGCAGGAATCGACTTATGGTGGAACTGCGTAAAGTCATCTATGGCCGCAAGTCTATTAAAAGAAACCCTACAAGGTAGAATATACTACGGTTCTTAAATATGCCTTTTGCTCCACCGGGAAAAGGAACATCTAATGAAAACATGTAACACTTAACTGAAATAATGATACAATTGCAAAAGCAAGTTTGGCCCGAGAATATTTACGATTGCCTATTTTCATTAATGGATCGTGGAGTTAATTTGCTTTTAGCAATGCTGCAATTAATGCAGTATCTATTATATTTCATCATCATCATCATGTGCCATACAATCCTGCGTCGACGATCAGGATCCTCCACGCTACTCTCTCACACATGGTCCTTATTATCTGCGTGTTGCTCTCTTTTCCCAGCCACTTTGAAGTATCATCCATCATTTTCTGCCTTCGTCTTCCACGAGCTCTTTTATATTTTCAGAATGCAATTACATGTAATTTTTTTTCTAGATTGGCAACTGTGCACGACTTTCGGTTTTTTCAGTAAGAGAAAATCAGATCTCGAAGGTGCCCAAGCAAATAGGAAACTGCCGCAGCTTGATAGTGCTCGATTTATCTGGAAACAGGTGATCATATAAACTAATTTTTCTATTTGTACGAATTATTACATCAAAAGGATAGAAAACCAGTATAATTTTACTTAGGTTAGGGGAATATGGACTATCCATATAGACTAAAATCATACTATATATATTGTATGGATAGTATATATATATATATATATATATATATATATATATATATATATATATAGATAGATATATTCGACACAGGAAATATGCCAAACCAACACTGACAAACTCCTTCAGTTAATAACAATAATATTTGACACAGGAAATGACTAAAGAAAGTATGCCAACATTTACTTGAGTAAATCAAATTTGAAATAATAAATAAAAATTTGATTTACTCAAGTAAATGTTGGCATACTTTATTTAGTCATTTCCTGTGTCAAATATATATATATATATATATATATATATATATATATA